>JAJJMC010024047.1:1277400-1319694 GCA_023531435.1 Papaver californicum | reverse complement strand
TTTTTTTAACCGGAGTTCGATCTTGGTGGAATAAATGACAGGAAAGATGGTCTGACGTTCTGCGTTGGGCAAACTGTTGATGAAGAACCAGGCGGTGGTCTTGTGGAATATGAGGCAAAACCTAAGGGTTGTTCTTGACGCAATTGGGTTACCTGTCTCGTCAACAACGAAACCTGATCTTGTAGGAGGAGGTTCTCAGCGGCTGACTGAGTTCGAATAGTGTTCAACTCAACTTCCTTAGCTATGATGTAATCCATCCTATCCTTAGTTTCAGATAAGGTAAAATCCCACAACTGTTGTGTAAAATCAGCAAAGTCTTGCACTAAATCATAAGCCGCCACCTTGGATGGGAAAAAATTAAGAATAAGCATTAAAAACACAACATTTGTTAAACCGTAATAAATTTCTCCAGGTCTTTGTTGAAGACTTACATATGGTAGTTGTTGGGGAGGAGGAATGGGTACATCATCAGCGCGCCGTGGGATGTTGTGTTTGATACGGTCACCCGCATATCCATACGTTTCAACCTCCCAATCAACTGATGTCATATATTTGTAGAGGTTGGTAACATGTCGCCAATATTCATAATAAACCTTGTATTGCATGATACGTACGTATTCATTACATTGTCGTGAGCTCTGGCTGTCATGTCTTTAATCTCATCGTCACCGAAGTTGGAAATGCAACTAGGGGGGTTTGCCGGAATACCCCAAGTTGGGTTGTTCTGCCTCCAACAACAATCTCCGAGATACATATTGTGCTTTATCCAATAAAATGACAATAAACAAATACCAACCATGTCACAACAGTACGAGTTGGAAAATTTAAAATTTGTAAGAGAAAAGAACATGAGAACTTACAGTGCCGAGCCAGGAGAATGTAACCCGTTGCGCAGAAAGTTTTATTGCCTTGCAACCAATATCTTCTGGTATAACTGTTGTAAGCCATGGTTGCCAAGTCACGTACTCGGTAGATAACTGATTTAGTTCAGTCCTTGATTTCACGATATCAACACCCTTCTTCCGGGGGGCGAACCACCTACGACATCTGGGCCATTCATGTTCACTTTCAGCCATAGTCTTGTTTGGACGAAATATCCCAAGGTATTCGTATCCCCAAAACTACAACATAAATAAATTGCAAATGAATTAACTACATACCAACTAAATTGTAAGAAAATTTAATTCATTTAACGTTAAATAAATTACCTCCAAAATTTGGAATGGGCCGGATACTGATTCTTGTCCCCTAGAAGCCGTGGCGAGACCCGAATACAATTTTGAGAATGCAGGACCACCCCAGTCGTACTGATCAACTTCATTTAGATTTTCAAAAGCAGCCAACCATCTTGCATCAATGTATGTTTTTGCATTTAGGAAAAAGAAATTCCCCAGAACATACATATAGAACGCCCTCGCAACTCTATCAGCAAGGACACTATCATCGTTTGTCGCGTTCAATGTAGCGATATCAAAATAGGTGGTCAAAACTTGAGAGTTATTGCATCTGAAACCCACTGTTGTGGAACACCTTCTCTTTTGCATACCGCATTATCTTTCAGTTCAGGAAAGATATCCGCACGAACATATTCAAATTTAAACTTTTGTGGCTCATAAGGAACTAATCTACCGACACCGATACTAAGCCCGGTCAACATAACCCAATCGAGGGGAGTGAACCCAAGCTCCCCAAAAGAAAAATGAAATGTGTTGGTAGTATCCCAAAACCGCTCGATTATAAAATCGATTAGAGCGTGGGATGAATCTACTACAGGTAGGGATAGTAATCTGCCCCAACCTCCCCTTTCTATTATATATTGGACCCTATTAGACTCCTGAGTAATTCTCTTATAGACCTGTAGAACTGATTTAAGAGAACCACGATGGTCAAACCTGAAGTTGGCGTCAGAGGAATATGTAATATTTGTAGAAACATGTTCCTCCATATCTTCGACAACAGTGTAATGTTCCATCCCCGGAACATCTACCGACTCGGGGACCATAGACTGTGCTTCAGATTCCTCTGTGATTTTAGCTTTTTTGCTGGTTTTCTTTCTGCCAACCCATCTCGAAACAACATTACTTGACATCTGACGAAACAAATAATAGAACATTGTCAATAAAATGAGCAAATCACCACAATGCATAAACACTTAAAATTAATTTAACAACACCTAAACAAGTAGGGAAAGCAAAATTTCCATACACATTTGTACAAATAATTATACATTAAACATTCTAAAAATACATACATCATTATCAAAATACAACAATCACACCCATTATAACCAATCTAATTCAAATTACACAATTGCAAATAATTCCATACACATTTGTTTTTAAATTAAATCAAAATTAAATAAAAATTAATTTGTTTCTACACAACATAATACATTCAAAAATTAAACATAAACCCACTAAAATTAAACTACAACAATTTCGTATTGTATGTTCAATTTAACAAATAACAACAAATTTTAAAACCTAATTCATAACATGTACATAAACCCTAAATAAATTCTCAATTTTATAATTATATCACAAATTCATATTTCAATAATGGGTTTATAATAAACTAACCAAACAACATGTACAACCAATTTAACAAACTAATCATCTAAATTATATACGAAATTAACGAAATTTAAAGAATTGAATTTAAATATTTTTAGGGTAGAAGATATACCTTGATTTCACTTGAAATTTTTTTGACCAAAATATTAAAATGGAAACGGGGTATTGGGTTATCGTCAAAGTCCCGCAAGTTGTTGCCAAAATGGGGTTGTTGGAGTGTTTCGGCTGGGAGTGGTAGGAGGCGAGAAGAAGGGAACATGAGGCGAGAAGAAGATGAAGAATAGAAACATAGATTTTTAGGGTTATAATCTGCTCGAGCACACAGGCGTCGGCTTGGAATGTCGTCTGACCAAACTGGACGGTACCACACCATCCCGCCCGTCTCTTCCCCCACACATGTGCCTCGCACGTGCAACAGGCGTCAGTATACTATCTCGCCCGGATTTTTTTTCACACGACTATTTCGCACATTTTCTAGACGTGATTAAAGCACACCGCCTGAACAAGCGAAATATTCGGATGCCGCTGGGAGAATGGACGACCTTCTAGGATCGAGCCTGTAGGTTAGGTTTGCGGACGGGAGATCAAAATCTCGCTTGTACCAAGCGCTGTGTTAATGGCTCGTCCGTTTTTCCAAGCGATTGGACAGTAATTCGCTTACCCCCAAACGCCAGTTTAGTGCCTTGCTTGATCATCCCCCGCTGTTTTTACCCCGGATCAAAGATCAAATTTTTTGATCTTTGATCGATGGGTATAGTCGCCCCATTGTGGATGCCCTAAAACCCCCCTCCAAAACAAGGGGCGTCGGCCCATTCCATTCTCCTCTATTCCGGTCTATATTTAGGCAGCACAAAATTACCGGAAATTCGAATCTCCGTCTTCTCTATATATTCAGAATATGTGCAGTACATAAATCCCATGATTCCCCCTTTCTCCCTCTAACCCCATTTATTTCGAACTTGTGATCCATCTCAGTTAACCTAAATTAATCTTTCTCCTTTCTCCACTACATCTGGTCTGTTAAAAACTAGGTTAATTCCAGCTTATACCGAACCAATTTCAATTGTATTTTGTGAATTTAAAACCAAAACTATAAATTTTATCTAGGTTTGGTAAATCTCTGAATTGGAATGGACCCTTCGATCATGAAGCTCCTTGATGATGACGAGGTTCGAGATTTCTTCTTCTTTCTTCTCAATCATGAAGCTCCTTTTTGTTGGAATTAGAGATTTTTAATTTGAATGTTTTGCAGGATGAAACTATACATTCTGGGGCTGACGTAGAGGCATTCACTGCTGCTCTAAATAGAGATATCAAAGGAGAACCATCTACTTCTGAACCATCACATACTGGTAATGCTAATCATATTCCATTCTTATTTATCCCTAATCTTACAAAATTTAATTAGAAAGATAAAGGAAACAACTTTACTTCAACACAATCACTAATTTATGGTTCAATTCAGAACGTTTTCTGCCATTTTAGGGTTTACGTTCTGTTTTGTTTTTTTTGTCGAACTTTTGTGGTTTTACCTAGAGTTTTAGGATTCTAATGTTTTCAGTTCATTGCGTGTGTTAATGTTAAACCATAGGAGTAATGTCTCATGCAAATAATCCTGCACTAAGCCAGACGTTTGAACAATGGCAAAATTCAGTTAGTAAAGAAAATGCCACGGGTCAAGATCAAGAAGAAGGAGTTAAGAATTCGGAACCCCAAGAGGAGAAACAATCATCTGAAATTACTGATACCATTAAAAATGGAAGCAGCGCTGATAGTCAGCAGCTACAAAATGCGTCATCACTGGAACACAATAAGCTACCAGTTCAACAGAATCAGTTCCGCGCTGAGCAACTACAACCACAAGGGGAGCAAAATGCACCTCAGGTTTCGCAAGAAAATGTGGCTGCTCCCAAGATGCCTGAACAAAGTGCTACTCAAGTTGCAGAACAGCATGTGATTTCGGGAAACCAGCAACCATATCCTCAATTGCAGAAAACGAATAATCCACCTGTGCCATCAGCAGAACAAGCGAATAACGCACAGAGTAGGAACAAACAGGTACCGTTTGGGTTGTTGCTTCCGACGATTATGCCACACCTTGAAAAAGATAAAGCATGGCAGCTTAATACACTGTTTACGAAATTGAGGGTGAGTCTAACTTTTGACTATCTTGGAAAACTTCCTTGCTACATTTTGGGACGACCTAGTAAATTGTATTGGTTATTGTATTAAACTATAAGTTATTTTTGTACTCAGAATAATGAAATTAACAAAGATGGATTTGTAAGGCATATGAGGAGCATTGTTGGGGACAAGATGCTTAGAATGGCAGTTCACGCTGTACAAACAAAGGCAAGTGGATCATCACATATTTACAATCTGATTTGACAAAATTATGCTTTTTTAAATTACCACATGTTGCAATTTCAGGAAGTGGCTAAAGATCAGGCTGCTCGGAATGCACAGGCTGCGGCCCAGCAATTTCAGGTAAGGTCCCGAACTTCTTATTACATGCAGTATTAGTTGTCAGATAACCTCTTATTGCTCCACAGATCTTAAAAACCTCATTTGTTCTCACATTTTCATTTGCAGGGTCAAAGACCTCCGACAGACTCGTCACAAGTTTCCAGTTCAACTGGTCAGTTGCAGACTAATTCAAGCCTGTCGATCACAGAAAAGAACCCTCAAAACTCCACAGTGACAGAACATCAATCAGCATCGCAGGGAATGCACGCAAACCCAGTGCCAGCTGCCCCTATGAGCACGGTTAACCAAGAAAAGGAGCAGCCTGTTATATTTCGAGGACTTACTAAGCATCAGCAACAGCATATGCATATTGCACAGCCATCGTATTCAATATATGGTACTAATATGGGTAACTACCCTTCTCATGCATTTCCTGGGGCACCCGCCGGTGCTGGATTAGCCTCCTTAAAACCCC
The DNA here is from genome assembly GCA_023531435.1 of Papaver californicum. NCBI lineage: Eukaryota > Viridiplantae > Streptophyta > Magnoliopsida > Ranunculales > Papaveraceae > Papaver > Papaver californicum. The sequence goes on along the minus strand of JAJJMC010024047.1, from coordinate 1,314,180 downwards.
AAACTCAAGATTCGCAAATTAGGCAGCCTCCACTCCATCATGGAATGGGATCTACTCAAATAGGAGGGGCATCTCAGCCCATGAACATGATGAATGCACCCAAGTATGATGCGCAAACCTCTAATGGTGAACCAAAGAGATTCCATGATGGACCTCTTCCTCATCCGTCAAGCCAGTCCACTTTGCCACATACTCAATGGCAATCCTCCATGACCAAAGAGCAGAAAATTAGCGCTTTGCCTACAATGGCTCCTGTAAAACAGGAATCAGCTGATCAGACTCAGGACCAGCAACAACAGCAGCAGAAATCTCAAACTTCTGGTTCCCTGGGATCAGCTTCTTTTGGCGTTGTGACACGTGACCAAGGAAATACAATCTCTGGAACAGAAATGTCTTCTAGGATTCCTTTTCCAGCATCTACAACTACAATACAAACACAATCGGCTTTCGCTTCACAAGTGGACCCTGCAATTATGGTATTGCTTGCCCTTATTTTCCCGGACTTTTCCGATTTTTACTTCTTTTTTTTTTACTTTAGTACTAATTCACTGGTTTAATCTAGATTCTAGTCATATTATTTTTTTTGACGCTATTAAACAATAATCTTGCCTGACTGAATAACAATGTTACAAATAGTAGTATCAATAATCATAACACTGTTAAGAATTTAAGTAGTTTCCCGACCTATAAATTGCCGAAGACTTGAAGGGTGTATCCTTTATTAATATTTGACAACTCATGCAATTTGGGGAGTCTCTTTGATAATGCAAATCATGTATGTGATTGTACATTTTTTTGTTCTTACTGCTACTTAATTTTTTGATGTCAGATAAATTCTCAAGTTGCCTCTACAAGTGTTCCACTTGGGGCTGGAATAAATACTAAAACTCCGCCAAAAAAAACTTTTGTTGGCCAAAAGAAACCAATCGATGCACTTGGAACTCCCTCACCTGTGGCAAGGTGAACAGTTTATTTTCTTGTTTTTCTTTCTTGTGGAGGATATTCTATGTCCCTGCAATTTTAGCTCGTTTATTAGTTGATTATAATTTGTGATTGTTATGTATTTGTCTCATTACAGTAAAAAGCAAAAGGTATCTGGGTCGTTTCAGGATCAAAGCATTGAGCAACTTAACGATGTTACTGCTGTCAGTGGAGTCGATCTCAGGGTATGATCTATCATTAAGTCTTTCCATGACGTCTGTCTTCTTTGCTCTTTGTGGTTAGCTAACAACTCTGGTTTTTCTCTATGATTTGAATTCATAATTTACAGGAAGAGGAAGAGCAGCTATTATCTGCACCCAAAGATGATGGTAGGGCTTCAGAAGCAACTCGGAGGGCTGTTCAAGAAGAGGAAGAAAGGCTGATTTTGCAGAAAATTCCCCTGCAAAAGAAATTGGCGAAGATCAGTTAGTAGCTCCTTTTCCCTTAGTATCCTCAAATTCACGTGACGTATTCCATTGCCAGTTCTGGATATTGTGCTAAATGTATAAATGATTTCTTAGTTGAATATTTTGCCTTTTGTTGTTTATGACAGTGTCAAAATGTGGTATAAAGAATATAAGCAATGATGTGGAGCGTTGCCTATCATTGGTGAGATACTAGTGTGATCTTGCCTGTCTCATTAGCTGTTTTAGATGTTTTCTTATGCAATTAAATTGCAGTGTGTGGAGGAGAGAATGCGTGGGTTAATAAGTAATTTAGTAAGGATGTCAAAACAGGTATGTACATGTTTCTTTTTTCCAGTAGTATGGCTTTGGGGCTGTAGATCATCTACTTATCTTGATCTTGGATGAAACTTTGTAGAGAGTTGATATTGAAAAGCCGAGACATAGAACTATCATTACCTCAGATGTTAGACGCCAAATTCAATTAATGAACCGGAAGGCCAAGGAGGAGTGGGAGAAGAAACAAGCTGAAGAAGCGGAAAAGCTCAGAAAAATCAATGAAGTGAGTGGCCTGGGCTTTTAATTTGAATCAGTTCAATGCATTGAGAATTCAAATATAGTTGTTTTGATTTCATGTTGTACATATTTAGTTTGATAAATCAATTTGCCGTTTGGTTTTATAAGTTATGCGTGGTGTGTGTTTCCTTATACGTTATGCATTGGTTTCAACTCTATCTTGCTTTCGTGTTCATTTGGTTCATTACTGTTATGATACATGGATGCAGAAGTTTTAGCAGGTAATAAAGTTCCTCAGACATAAACTGTTGTTCACTGGAAAATTAGATTCAATGGGATTTTTTTATAGCTAAACTCAGTAACTTCAGTCAAGATATAATATTTCTGGTCTTCCCTATTATATTGTGCCCTGGAGCTACTTTCAACACTTGGTTAGTTCACCATGTTTGTTTCTTAAAGCATTAATTACTAATAATGCTGTTCATTTATCGGAATACCAGATTGGTTAAATGTGAACGTTGTTCCATGAATAGGAAAAACATGGTTGGAAGGAAAGAGCACCATATAGCTTTAGCTTATACGTGTACTTTCTTTTTAATACTCTTAACAGATCTAGGACTATTTCCTGCACACTATGAAGTTTTGTGCTGAAAAAGTTTGTCTATTATATTTTATTGACATTGTCTGTTACCTTTTTATTGTTTGCTAATCTGTCATTATACCTACAATAGTATGAAACCAAATGTTCTTTGTTTGTCTTGTATTTATTCACTTCTATATCTATAATGAGTGCTAGCAACCATAGATAGCGCCTCTTTTGTACATGTGGCACCTAGGGAAGCTGGCGACTATCTTTCCACTGTATCTAGCAGTCCGCTAGGGGTTTCCTTGTAATTCCTATTCAGTTATTCGTATTAGATGTATCATTGCCATCTATATTCTTTTGACAGTAGCCATGTGCTCTTTGCTTCATGCATCTTTGGCATCTTTATAAATTAATTAGGAAAACACCTAACTTGGTTTCATAATATGTTGATTGCAGGCTGAGGGAGTCACCGGGGCTGATGGTGACAAGGACAAGGATGAAGGCCGTTCAAAGGCACTCAAGGTATCAGTTATAATATGTGCCTGCAGTGCCCACCTGATCAATTAAGTGATATATTCTTCTGGTGAAACGAAAAATCATTAAACTTCCCATTTACATTTGCAGGCGAACAAAGAAGAAGATGATAAAATGCGGACTACAGCCGCAAATGTTGCTGCCCGAGTTGCTGTTGGAGGGGATGATATGTTATCGAAGTGGCAACTTATGGCTGAGCAAGCCAGGCAGAAGCGTGAAGGAGGAACTGATGTGGCATCAGCTTCTCAGTCTGATAAAGATTCTAGTCGCCGGACTTTATCGAATCCTGGACGAGCTCTGAGGGACAGCCAAGGAGCTGAAATCAGAGGCTCATCTTCTTCAGCAATGGGTATCCATAAACTGTTACTGATAAAAGTGTCATGTTTCTAATGTGTCCGAAAACCGTACTATTTCATATTCTGTGCCCAAAGATTTTCATTAACAGTTATCTAATCGGTTTGATTACTAAAGATAGGCAAGGGAACCTCAGGTATATGTAATACTTTGGTCTGCATTGGCTATAAAGACTAAAACATCTCTTTGTCTCTTCTGATAGGGGCTATGAGGAAATTCGGGAGAGATTCAGTTCATATGAAGATAGCCCGGAGTATATCAGTTAAGGATGTAATTGCAGTCCTTGAAAGGGAGCCTCAAATGTCAAAATCAACATTGATCTATCGCCTATATGACAGGATGTGCGGTGATACAACAGCAGAATGAAATCTTAGTGGAAGATCAAATGCAAGATCATGAAAAATTTGTGTAGAAAACGTCAGTAATTAAATTGAGAAAACAGGTTTCTTATATTCCAGCTTATTCTTAGTGAGAATTTTTATAGAACCAACATTAGGACCCTCTCTCTTCCAAAAGACCCATCATTAGGATTGTATATTACAGACCCATAATATAAGATTATTAGGCTAAAATGGCATATTAAGTTAGATTTTGTGTTGACTTTCTATTTTACATTGTTGGAATAGAAAAAAATGCCCTTTATTACCTTCGTGTTTTTGAGGGTGACTCAAAAAAAATTTAAGGCGACTTATTTATACATATTCAATATATGTGGTTATGGATAGCCTAATGGTAGGTAAAAAATACATATATACCTTTTCACTAATAAAAGTAAAAAATCTAAACTAATTTCATTTCATTTCTAACTTCTTCTTCTTCTTTTCTTTTTGACTACTGATTGTGAGAAAAATTTAAATCTTTTTTTTCTCTTCCTCTTAACTACTGATTGTGAGAAAAAATTTCCTTATGAAATTTTTAAAACCAATTCATCGTATCGTCGTTAATCGCCGTATCAAATCATCGTCGATACTTCGATATAAAGATGGCTTGACAGAAACAAACAAGTTGTCAATCTGATAATAGTAACTGGTCAAATTTTATGGAGAAATTAAGAAACAGAGAGATTGTTGAAGAACATAGTGAAGAAGATGAAGAACACGAAGAACAAGAAGATAATGATCTAGATACGGAGACAGGTTCTGACAATCAGCCTCTCCAGCACTATATAATGGCTTCAATTAGGTAAGGTATTCCATTATTTGTGTTTATATTGCTTCAATTGAATGAAATCGTCACTATAATTTCTAGGGTTTTCGGTTTTTACCCAGAACCGGTAGTTTCGTATAGGTTTAAACTCCCGATTATGAAAGAATTCATCATTTCTCAAGCACATCGACTATAATCGGTAGTTAGATTTAGTCATTAACTGATTTTCTTTTTGTACCAAAATTTAGGATTAATCGGTAGTTAAGTTTTTTTTATCTAACTACCGATTATATTAGATGGTTTCGATGTAAAGGAATATAGTTTTGAATCAACCGTAGATATGTAGTATTTGTTAATTCTCGATTATGAAAGAATTCATTATTCCTCAAACACATCGACTAATCGGTAGTTATATTTAGTCATTAACTACCGATTTTCTTTCTATACTAAAATTTAGTCTTAATCGGTAGTTAATTTTTTTTATCTAACTACCGATTATATTAGATGGTTTCATGTAGAGGAATATAGTTTTGAATCAATCCATAGATATGCAGTAGCTGTTAACTTTCGATTAAAATAGTTTGAAATTGAAAAAATGTTAATGCTACATCATAATCGGTAGTTATGTGTGATTATTGTCTCTCGATTATATTTGCCTTAAAACCTTTGATTTCTCTTTACCTAATCGGTAGATAGGTTTTGTATTTGACTTCCGATTGTTTTGTAATCGTTTGTTATTGTGTTTATTGATAGGATTCGGAAACCCTATATATAATAACCGCAATCTCACGGTGTCTACAATGCAGACAACGACAAGTACGGGTTGAACCCACAGGGAGCGGGGACAATACTGCAATCAATATCTCTAATCAACTAATCAAGAACAATATTTCTGGATTTTTCAGAATAAAGCTAAAACAAGAAAAATAAACTAAACTAATAAAATAAATCAAATGGGAGAAACAGTAATCAGGGCTTTCAGTATCCACCACTATTTCTATTTAATTACTGAAGTGAAACATAACTCCTGAATATTTATCTATTGTTCGTTCTATCGACATCACCTATTATATGTATTATAGTCGCAAATGTCAGTGGGACGCCCTAAGCATGGCGCATCTAAAGCTCTAAGTCTAAGCATACACCATCAGATTGCGTTAGCGAGAAAATTATACGAAACTAATTATAGGTTCACAAATAATACCTGACTATTCTAAGCATACCCCATCTAAGGATTTAACCCAAGCATGAAATATCAAATAAGTAGACAAATATATTTGCTATCCTATTAATTATGCGCATAGGTTACTGTATTGTACAGAACCGGTGAAGCAACAACTAATTTTATCATTAAATCAATAAATAAAAATCATGAATTAATCTATTCGAATCATAATAATCTGTATCAAATAATTTAATTTAATTGATCTAAAACTTTTAAGTGGTTTCAACGTAACCGCTAGCTACAAAATTAGTGAGATATGGAGATGGATTTCTTAAAACCCAAAAAAATATGTAACAAAAGTAGAGAGTAAAATAGAGAGGGAAAGATTAAACCAAAGTAAAGCAATGGATGGTGTGGCTGCTGGGATCTGTTTCTCCTGTATACTTCTTCACCTCCAACCCAAAACAGTACAGAAAACTCACCCCAAAAAGAACTGTCCGCCTATGCCTCTGTCTACGCACACCACTTCCCTACGTCTTCTTTTCCGCTTCTTGTCTCTTCTCTCTTACACTTTCTCCTACGCCCTTCTCTCCCTTTCTTCTTTTTCACCACTGACTGACACCTCCAACCCCTAGCCTCTACCTCTCTTTCCCTTTCACCTAAAAGAAATCCTAAAAGAAAAGTTAAAAGAAATCCCTAACCGTACTCCCTCTCTATTCTTTTCAATCCCTTCTTCTCTGTCCTCTCTACTTTCCACACCCTACACCTACTTTACACCACTTTCTCTCACAATTTTTTCTTTTACTGTCTCATTTTCTCCCTCTCTCCAACCGTTGTCAGACTCTCTCCAACCGTTGTCAGACTCTCTCCACTTCTCTTCTGTGACGCTCAGACGCACATCTTACAGCCTACCCTCTCACTTTCTCTCTCCCTTTTCCTTCCGTACCACCTTCACGTCTCCATCAATCTATGACTTTCCGCCTCTCTCCACTAACCCTAAAAAAATTAAAAGAAAGTCTGGAAGTAAAAGTCTTCTCCTCGTACTCTTTTAATCAGCCGCCCTATTCACTTTTCTCTCTCCCTTGTTCACGTGCTACATCAGCCAACAGACGCCATATTGGTTGTCAAAACTATTCCTTCTCTTCACTTTATGTCATCCAACAGACCACCTTATACCATGTCCAGACCACCTAACATTTTCTTTCTCCAATCACTGCCTATTCTTTCACCTCTCTAATTTCTTCTTTCTTTTCAACCTGACGCATAACAAAATTTGTCCCCTTTTACTTCTTTCACGTGATACAATTTGGGTAAAGCTCTCAACTATTAGCCCATTAAATAAGCTGATGAGTGATTATGTGATAGTGTAACACATTGGCATCAATAATTATGTTCATTTAGCTAAGTTTCCATTTAACGTCGGGTTTACGCATACCACCTATAAAAACAGTAAAAATATATTAGTAGTACAAATTGAAGTACTACCAAATATAAATTAGTTGGTAAAAATATATAAATTAAGCGCTTATCATTTATTTGACTACCGATTATATGTGTGTCCATATCTTAGAGTTTTCTGATCCAATTTTTATGCATAATCGGGAGATAATCTAGGACCCGAGCTACCTATTGTTTTTTAATTATTTGTTAGTTTGTTTATTTGATTACCGATTATATGTGTGTCCATAGATTAGAGTTTTATGATCCAAAATTGTTGCATAATCGGGAGATAATCTAGGACCCGAGCTACCGATTATGAATAATCGGTTGTTTTTATGTACTTTTTCTACTGATTATATAGTGATTAAACGGTATCTTACGAGCTAATTTTTCTTTATTTTGTTTTTTTAGGGAAAGGCGAGCTAAGCAAGCCCAAAATACAATTGTTTCTGGGCCTAGGGGGTAAGAAAGTAACACCTAGTGCAAGAAGAGAAAAGAGCTATCACCGAAGGAACTCAACCAAGTTTACAATCAAGTGTTCCACAAGTTAGAAACCAAGAAGAAGGAGAACCAAGTGCTCCACAAGTTAAAAAAATAAGAAGAAGGAGAACCAAGTGCTGCACAAGGAGAAGGACAAGGTACAAAGAAGGTAATTAAGAAGAAAGGAGGACACCAAGTCCCCACCTCTTTGAAGATGAAGGGTATTGAAGCAGGTCAAATTCCTGGGTTACCAAGAGATAGAGGAGATCTGTTATTTTGATACAAAGACTCATGGGCCAAAGAAATTTATTTAACTAAGGTAATAATTATAAAACATCATTCTTAAGCTATTGTCTTTTTTTTCGTAGAAGTGTTAACGGTTATTCTAATTATTTTATAATTCGTCGTGTATATTAGGACCATTCTCATGAGGTTTGTCTACTCAAACCTACAGCTGCACCAAGAAAAATGAAAGACTGGTCGTTAGATGGTGAGTGTGAAAGGTTCAAGCAAATTATTTATGACTCGGGGTTATCTACCGATGCCGAGAATTCAATGTTAGAGCATGACCGGGTGTCGATATCAGCCTTCCTGGAGAGAATGTATCCTGAGACCGACACCTTCCATATGCCGTTTGGAGAGATGACGATTACCCCAGATGATGTGGTGTAGATTCTCAGTTTCGCTGACCATGGTACAACCGTCAAGTTTGATTAGTAAAGCAGTTAAGCTGGGAACAACTTTATTTTTACACTCAGAAATACCGTTGTAGGGGTCGTCCGCCTTTATCTTAGATAGGATTGCACTCGCTTTCATTACGTTCCTCATAGACTTCACCGTCTCCATTTCCTTTGGTTTTAACTTGGCAACCGTTACGTGTCCAACAAGACTTTCGGGATCTTCGTGGTTGTGACGACCATTAACAGCTCTAAACATTTTCCATACTTTACCTTCCTTACCGTCGGGCTTACTGAAGATAATCTTAAATGGGCATCAAATCTTCTTTGAATTACCTCGCTATTTCCTCTTCGTCTTCTTTACGTATTTACGATCCTTTCCCATGTGACTTTTTCGATCGTCACCTCTCTCACAAATCATTTCAAACCGATCAACCCTCACGCAATTGTTCTGAACTACAATGCACATCTTCTCTTTTGCCTTGTTGATAAGTCATCCATTTGCCTCCGCCTTACTTCCAAATGTCTTAATGCGTATATAACAAAACAAATATCATAAGCCTAACCATGTAACGTACATTCATAGAACAAGACAAGAGTGGGTAGGTAGCATACCAAATCATTTGCATAGTGTAGGGAAGTATTAGGACCCTCATATGAAACATGATTAACCGATTCAACAATCTACATAAAATAGCAGTGAGTTAGACAACAAAAATCGGTAGATAATTATGTTCATGTACTACCGATTAACTACAAGGGTAGTTAATTATATCCCCGTACTACCGATTAACAACAATTGGTAGTTAATTATGTTCCCGTACTACCGATTATAAAAAGAAATCAAGACAAGTTATGTACACAAAAATAAGTATAATCGGAGGCTTAATTTGTTAAAAAAACAACCGATTACAATGGAATCAGCAGATAAATTTGATCTTTATACTACCGATTACAAAGTGAAATTTTTTTAAGTTTAATTCAATTCTGGCTACAATCACATCGGTAGATATGTGATTTTAAAAACTACCGATTCTAAATCGATAGATAAAAAAATTCACCCACTACCGATTATGAAAGATGAAGAGTTAGAAATTTTATAAGTTTGGAGAAATTCATTTTTGGGGCGACAACTATAATCGGTAGATAATAAGTATTCCTATACTACCGATTATGAAAACAAAATTTGAACAAAATTCGATTTGGTGATTTTGATTAATCGGTAGCAATCATTCTTCACGAGACTACCGATTATACCCTAATTTTGGCACAGACGTGTATAATCGGTAGATATAGTACTCCATTATCCCGATTCTGGGACGTCCATGGCATTAAATGCATGTAAAAATGAATTTTTTTTGTTAATGATCACATACAAACGCATACAAAGTGGGTTTTTGAGTTTCTTGACATAATACCTAATTGTCTGATGCATTTATCTTCATTTTGATGTGATTCATCGTTTTCTCTCGTTAAATCGTCATTTAGGGGTTTCTTCCACACCAAAATTTGGATCATCCAACAAATATCCTATATCGTCATCTAAACGTCATTGAACCTTCAATATTATGTTCTTCATGATGTTTCTTACCTTCTTCCTCATACTCATCCATGTTATTATTGATTTTAGGTAAAACCTAGTTTTCCCAAACTCCTTCTTCTTCTTCTCTAACACACTCTCTATTTCTTTTCTAAAACTATAACTCAAATAATTTTCTAACACTAACTATAACCAAAATTAACTAACTAATTAATCAACATTAACACTAATTAAACAAGGACAAATTAGCAATTAAAGAAAATATATGGATAAGGGGTGTGCTGATATTACTTCTTAGTGTCCTTATTTTGTTTTATTAGTCGCCCTAAATTCTTTTTGGTTCGCTCTCAAAAACACGATTTGTATTGCCTTATCTACCAAAATAAATAAATTGCATCATAAGATATTGATTGAACTTCAAATGTTATAACAAGTGTTTTTCCATTCCTAATCTATATATGTTGATAGTATTTGTATTTTATATTTTAATATTATTAGATAGAAGATAAATAAATTAAAATACCAAAAAATAAATAGATATAGATATATAAGTATTTTAGTTATCATTGATTCAGGATAACTGTACTTGGTGAAAATCCCGGTTTGGGGGTTATCAAATCTGTTACTCCTTGGATTACTAGATATATATCATGTATGTTTTACATTGTTCTCTGGCAAGAATTTTCGTAATCTCTTTTATAATAGTGCAACACCCGGTTTCAAAAGGTATCACTTGGACATGCTCCTTATCCTATACCTGAACGGGAAGTTTGAGTTACCAAGTTTTGATGATAACTAGATGTTCTATTTAATCATAACTAGTCATAGTACTTAAAGATATGCTTAGAATGGATTAAGTAGAGGAAGTTAATTTTTTTACAGGAGATGAGAGCAGAATAAAAAGATTTTGGTGTTTGTTGTTTGGTGTTGAAGAAAAGCAATTATAGGGACATTTTCAAAAGAACAATTGATAAAGTAAATTTTTTGAAAAATATATGCGGTGAGATCAATTGACTCAGCAGATATAAAGTCGTTTACAACACAACCACAATCAAAGCTAAAGAAAGTGAAAAAGAAGTCAAACTCCATACCCATTCAAAATTAAGATGCAACATTGGAGAGGTTAAAGTGAAACCACCATAATAAAAACTATCTTTCTTTTAAGGTTGGTTCATGTATGCACTCTCTATCCCCATCTCCATCTTCATCGGAATCGACGTATTCTTCCTCTACGTATCCATCTTCATAAAATGTTCACCTACATACTCATAACCATCTGGAAATTTTTCTTCATCATCTTCAGCATAACTAGGAACTTTTTCATAATAATCAAATGCACTATCTTTAGTTTTACCACGAACTGCTTCCTCATCTAAGTTTGTATCATCATATTCTCCATCATATGAAACTTGTTCTACTTATTCCAAATCTGAACTTTCAAAACTTTACGCCTATGATGGTTGTGGTTGGGTTCTTCTACCAGGATACAGTTTAATGTGCATAACAAGATCAGTTCTTAGTTGGAGGTACAATTTTGTGTTTGTTAGACTTGAAATAGAAACATCACGATCATCAAGAGGCTCTGGAATTGGAACATGAACAACTACAATTCATTCCCTATCCTGACGTTCATACTTAATAATCATTTTGTGCAAAATAAGACAATATTACACTATTAGGTTCAAGTCGAATTGTTGCCAATACTTACATGGCGATCCGACAGTTTTAAATTTCCCTTTAAGCACTCCAAAAGCACGCTCGACATCCTTCCTTCTATCCATTTGGCACTTGTTGAATCTTACCAAGTCTGGAATGTCAAATGTTCGACTGTAAGCTTGTACAATTGTAGTCAACTTTGGATATATACCGTCTTCTAAGAAAATAACCGATGTTGTATTGGTGACTGTTGATGACATAATTACATGGAGGTGTTATACTCTTGATCATGTTATCAAAAAAGGGTGAGTGTTCCAGAACACTCACGTCGTTATTTGATCCAGGCGTTCCAAAAAAAATATGCCAAAACCATAAATCATATTATGCCACCGCCTGTAACACCATAAAATTGGACTTCTCTTTACCTTGATATGTTCATTGCTAAGCTATCAGACAGTTCTTCCATGGCCACTGCATATAATCAATACTACCTAGCATTCTAGGAAATCCTCGTTCGACATACTCAGCTAGCAACCTCTTCATATTTCAAAAGTAGGTTAGCACAAGTATCTTTCTCCAAAAATCATGTATATTGTGTTGCAAAATCTCTTTAGATAATAGTATGTTGTTGTGGATCCCATACAGGTGTAATCGTACTATCAACAGTTGTACTCTTGCACAAACATTTCATTATGGCTATTAATTTCATATGTGGAGAATACCCCATAACACCAGTTGCATCCGCCCGTTGATGTTATTACTCATCCACTTCAACTAATTTTCCTAACAATTTCACAAATAAATCTTCTTTGACGTTGTTTGAACTTTCTTGAAGTATAACCAACTCCCGAAGTGAAATACCATCATGTTACACTCAGTCTCGACTAAGTCTTTGTTATATCTGCACTTCCTAGGCACCGATTAGTGAATACTATGCCAATGATCATCCAATGTCAATTGTTGAAACAATTACACAAGTTTTTCTTCTTCATCACTTGAAGTATCCAAATCGAATTTGTATGTATATCTCACATAGGCACGCTCATATTGTACCTTTGCAACAATAATATTTCAATTACTCAATACCATACACGAAATTCGGCTCAATCAACATTCAAAACTAAAGGAATAGTAATTCATAACCATTTCATTCAACATTGAGCACCAATACATCACAAAACAAGCAGTAGTCATGGATTTTTAACTACATCTATGTTATAACGTTGTTACTGAGTTGTATACAATGTAACAAATCAACCTAATATCAATAATTTATATATAAAAAAATTGCACTACAAACCCTATAAGTAGAATGACTTGTCTTTGGTGATTTTGTGGATGTAATTCAAAATTGAAAGATGCAGAAGAACTACCTATAAACCAAGCGAATTAGGGATGTCATAGGGGTTGGTTTTCAGGTGGTCCTTGGATTGGATATAATACAGCCGAAGCCAAGTGAATGACACACCATAGTGCTTGGCATAACAAAAGAAAAATAAAATGATGACTTTTTATAAAGTGCCTCTACCGACATAAAGTTCTTCATCCGTAACTCAAAATTAACTATTATAGTATTATCAGAAGAAAAAATCAATTCCAGAAATTAAAAAATCAGAATAAAAATATTTTGCTTCACATAAAATTAACTTTGTTGTTTCTAAAAATAATTCTGAAGTGTTATTTCACGAAAAATTAACTTTGTTATTTTTAAAAAGAATTTTAAAAGGGGGAATTCCTTAATGCCCCCACATTGCTAATACTCATTTCAATATGCCCCCACTTTTATTAATAATGTCAATATGCCCCCACTTTGATCAAAAAACTTTGATAATACCATAAATATCTTTATAGTTTAAATTTCAAAATGCCCCCACTTTAACTATGGTTTATTAGAAAAAATTTGAACCATTGATTTGTATTTATACATGGTTAAAACAGATTCAAGGGTAGTATGCTAATGGTTAGGGCTTAGAATACACATTCTTCAACATACATTATGGGCACCATTGGGTACATAGATTCTGAGTATGCTTGAACCTCTCGCCTCACTGAGAAGTCAGACATCTACAATTTTGGCATTGTTCTGCTTGAGCTTCTTACTGGAAAGAAAGCAGTGGATAATGACTCCAATCTCCACCAGCTGGTAAAAAATTCACTTCTTCCTTTCTTTTTATCATAAAGCATATAACATGTTCGGTTCTAACGGTAATGTACAAACTCATTTACTCAGATAATGTCCAAGACTGCAAACAATGCAGTAATGGAGACAGTTGACCCAGAAATATCCTCTACGTGTAAAAATCTTGCAGCAGTAAAAAAGCTATTTCAGCTGGCCCTGTTGTGCACCAAAAAACAACCCTTTGATCGGCCAACAATGCATGAAGTAACTCGTGTTCTAGAATCCTTAGTACATATTGCTGATGTTAAACAATCTCCTCCACCAGGCTCAGCACCACCGCTACCATCTTCATTGACGAACGTGCCCAGTTACATGGAAGAATATGCTAATCTTAAGAACCCTGGCATGTTATATTGTGCATCTGTTAGTACTTCTGACGCTCAACTCTTTCTGAAATTCGGGGAGGTTATATCTCAGAACACCTAGTGATCGTGTAATTGAAGCTGGGAATCAATGGATGATATTCTGAATATGTTGTATAAAAGAGATCTATTTAGATAGCCATTCACACTAAGATATGTATTTAAGAGACCTTGTGAAGATGATGGAAATTCCTATTAGTTGTGCACTTGGAATATTTTTTTCTTCACCCAAAATATGTTTCTTTAGCAGGGCCATCAACTATTGTGTTGTATCTCAGATTATCTATAGTATTTTTGGTCGAGTTGCCATTATAGCTGCCTGTACCCACCAATAACTTTTGCAAGTCTGAAAACTTGCTTAAAAAGTAGTTTGTCAGCTAGCTGACCAGTTCACTAATTCATCTTCTGATTCTGAAATCAGTGATTCATTTGGACTACTCGATCTTACTAATACCCATACGCTTCCCGACAGCGTTACGAATCCCATCAGCAACTTGTAAGCAGATTCCACCTTGTTCAAGTCCAGGTATATAATTCCTAACTTCATTCTTAATCATATCTTGCATCACAGATAAAAACTCAAACTAAATGGTAGAAAAGGTTTCTCAGCAGGAGGATGAATTGAGAACGATTCATGATTATGAAACTGTCGATTCTGATTCTGATGATTCAGAACCATATGTTGTGGTACAAGCTGTTGCATTTGGGGTAATGGTGGAAGAGGTGGTAATAACTGAATATTAGTAGGAGTAGGTGGTTGTTGAGGCAGGGGTGTTTGTAATTATGGTGGAGGTGATGATCTAATTGCAGGACTATATCTAACATGATGGTTTTGATTTTTATTTGCTACATCAGATGATGATGAATCAATAACTGTTACTGGGTATTCTAATCCCTCACCATTAGCATACTACCCTTGAATCTGTTTTAACCATGTATAAATACAAATCAATGGTTCAAATTTTTTCTAATAAACCATAGTTAAAGTGGGGGCATTTTAAAATTTATACTATAAGGATATTTATGATATTATCAAAGTTTTTTGATCAAAATGGGGGCATATTGACATTATCAATAAAAGTGGGGGCATTGAAATGAGTATTAACAATGTGGGGGTATTAAGAAATTCCCACATTTTAAAACTATGTTCCAAATTAATTTCTGATTTTTTTACTCGTAGACAATCAAAAAAATAACTTCAAGTAGTATCCAAACCGGCTAGCGAACCCAGAGATCCCCGTGTGAACTGTGAAGGTGTTTTGTTTACAGAATATTTGAAGGGTAAGACCTGAAAGAGGCAGTTAATTCTGATTCTCTCTGGAGTGGCTGGGGTTGTGGAAGTGGTACATGCACAATAAAAGACACAGTCATGATCATCATCGTCAATTCTCTGTACATCTCCTCCCGCATCTTCTTCGTTACTTTCTAGTTTCGACGGGAACGCTGTTGGTGTTTTATTACGCGCCGGTAGCGCATTCCCCTAACCTACACCCTCCTCCTTCTTCATCCTTCCCTAACAACAAAAGCAGCTCCTTTATCAAGAATATTATTGATTCGAAGAATATGTCTAAAGCTCGAGTTTATGCAGATATTAATGTCATTCGCCCTAAGGAGTATTGGGATTATGAATCTCTCACTGTTCAATGGGGGTAACTTAAAAAAAACCTAATCTTTTTTTCTTTCAATAATTTTATGTATCAATTAGTCCTTACAGACTAGCATGAGGATGAGAATTAGGGTTTGTTAAAATAAATAAAAAAAATTAATTTGGGAACTTTAGAAATTTTCAACATTTACTTGCACAGAACATAGAGTCCAAATCCCAAAGACATAAACTTTTTGTTTGTCTTCTCACAGTTGAGGAATATTACTAATTGCTTATTTGGATCATTTCTTCCTTTTATCCAGGGATCAGGAAAACTATGAAGTTGTTAGGAAAGTTGGAAGGGGAAAATATAGTGAAGTTTTTGAAGGTATAAATACTGATAACAGTGAACACTGCGTAATTAAGATACTCAAGCCTGTCAAGAAAAAGAAGGTAATTCTTACTTGTAAAATAATCGTCATATATGCTTTCCTAGTGATATTTCTTTCTTGTTTGCTAGTATTTTATACTTGCAGAAATATTTGAAATGTCTGGGCATTGGTTGGGTTAGCTCCATCCTGTGTGTCCCAAGTCTTTTGAACTTCCATAAAAATCAAGCCTTTGTTTGTTCTGGATGATCTTATTACATGGGTTCACTTCACTCGTTTTGACGTATTTGTATATCACGTTCATTCCTATCAAATTATTTGTACACTGCTCCTATTGAATATTGTCTGTTGTCATATGCATAAGAAAGCACGGTTGGCTTCAAGTGATGACTCATGAATTGATTGTTGAGTCAGAATGAGCTTAATCCAAGTGCTTTTCTTGTTTCCCTGCACTGAATCAAGGGAGCTATTTTACCTAGTAAGAAGTGTGATTAGCGTTTAATCAATTTGGTACAAACAGTAGTAGCATGACTTACATTGCTCGCTTTGAGCTTCTTCCAATTTTTTGAAATTATTTTTCATTCTCTCTTCTAATTAAATCCAAAGTCTCAAAAGAAATAAGAAATTCTTCAACTTCTTGTTTGCTGCTACTGTATTATGGGTATATCCGTATATGTAACTTGGCATATTATTGAGTTTCCTCTTGCCATGATGAATATTTATGGGTTGCTCAAAATTAACAAATGTTTCAACTTTCAAACTTGTTTGCAGATAAAGAGGGAGATCAAAATTCTTCAGAACCTTTGTGGTGGCCCGAACATTATTAAGCTGCTCGATATTGTTAGAGATAAGCACTCTAAAACTCCTAGCTTGGTATTTGAACACGTGAACAGCACAGATTTCAAAATCTTATATCCGGCTCTCACAGATGATGACATCAGATACTACATCTACGAGCTTCTCAAGGTTCCATCTCATTAAAAAATTATTGCAACTAACGGTTTTTGTTGTTTATTAACTTTTCTATTAGCTATAAGTAAATGTTACTAAGAAGTTAAACCTTCTTTACTATCATCTTCAATACACCAAAGAGGCATGTGAGGGGTACAAAGTATAGAACAGTAACGTAGGGTGCTGCATACATGGTAACATACTCCTCTTGTTATTTCCAGGCATTAGATTACTGCCATTCCCAAGGAATTATGCACAGAGATGTCAAGCCTCACAATGTTATGATAGATCATGAACAACGTAAACTCCGTTTGATAGACTGGGGGCTTGCTGAGTTCTATCATCCTGGCAAGGAATATAATGTCCGTGTAGCTTCAAGGTAGGGCATTTCAGGGATATCAAATTGTTGAAGTAACTGATGAGGTCATTTACCTTTGATATAGTCATATCATATATACATACCAGAAGATATATTTACCGGTTGTTAAAACTAAACTAAGATTTTTGACATTTCAAATTAAATTGTACACTTTCACATGGTATACAGTCCTGAACAATTGGTGTAGATGGGCTGTGGACCATTCACATGGGGTAACATTTGGATTATTTTTAAAATATAGCACTCTCTCCCAGATATTTCAAGGGCCCTGAACTCCTTGTTGATTTGCAAGACTATGACTACTCGTTGGACATGTGGAGCTTGGGCTGTATGTTTGCTGGAATGGTGAGAATCACCTTTGTGTTAAGAGAGTGTAGCTTTCTCGTAGTAAGATTCTTGAAATAGCATATCCAGAATGTTGATCTATCTATTCCTTGACAGATATTTCGTAAGGAGCCGTTCTTTTATGGTCGAGACAACTATGATCAGCTTGTAAAAATTGCCAAGGTAATGTCTGTTATGAATCTCACTGGTAGACACTGTCTTCATCAAAATTGTCTTTAGTGCAGTGTGCTGTTTAGACACGACTTTATGTGTGTGCTCTATTATATTCAGGTTCTTGGAACAGACGAGTTAAATGCCTATCTGAACAAATACAGCTTGGAGCTTGAGCCTCAACTTGATGGTCTTGTGGGGAGGTATTCCTAATATGAACTCTGATATTTATTTCTTTATTTGTAATATCCATAAGTAGCCGGCATTCAATTGGTGTTGTGTATCATTTAGATGGAGCATTTGTGTCAGAGCACAATTCATTTTCCATCCTGAAACTGTACCCCCTAACAGTTGCCCATGTGTTTCTTTAAGCAAAGTTGGTGGAAGGAGCAGAGTATTGTTTGTTGATAGAAAGAGGCACAATAATGTACTCCTGGTGGATGTGCAGGAGGTGGTTCTGTTAAGGAGGTTTATTAAAGGGAATGGTTATTTTCATCAGCTTGTACTAAACTTAAATATGCATGCAGGCACAGCAGGAAACCATGGACCAAATTTTTTAATGCGGATAATCAGCATTTGGTTTCTCCAGAGGTCAGTCATTTGAAACAGCTTCACCATTTGATATTTTTTCCTTTTGAAATAAGTTTCAAACCCTTATCTTTATAATTTATAATTTAAGGGTTTATTCGATGCGCAGGCCATTGATTTTCTTGATAAACTGCTACGCTATGATCACCAGGATAGACTTACGGCGAAAGACGCGATGGTAATCCTCTAATGAACCAGTGGTTCTTTATTTACTACTCATTTATCTTTTTGAGTTTTCAAGTTGATGTTTCACGGTGACTATTGATTTCAACTTAGTTCTGTATATTTAGTTAGCATTCACTCTGCTCAAAGTTCAAAATTGTTTGTCTCCAATTTTCTTAGTTTGATCCGGCCTACTTGAACTGATCAATAGGAAGTTGAAGTGTTGAACAGACCCAAGAAAAAGAAAATGGACACTCTAATTATTGCTTTGGGAGAGTACAGCATGTTTAGAAAAAACATGATACTTTTGCCACTATTAGTTAACTGTTTTTCAGTTTGCATCTGAACGACTGTCATGCTAAGTGATACTGCTCCATCCACTTGATGAGAGTATATTTCTTTTCTTTCTAGTCCTTATCCGTGTCTTAATTTATCTTTAAACTTTTACCATTTCTTTCCAGTCTACATTCTAGTCTTACCTTCCACATCTGAGCGAAAAAGCAGTCTCACAGATTACGTTAATCTAATATTGAAATCTTTGTGTGCTCTCTTTTTCTTTTTTGATTTATTCAGGCACATCCATATTTCTTTCAAGTCAGAGTTGCAGAGAGTAGTAGGAAGGGGACGCAGTGATGTTTCCAATTCTTTTCTTTGTTATGGAGCTATCCTTTGTTTGATCTTAAGAATGCGCTAAGTTTTGTTGAACATTACATAAATGTGTGTATAGTACGAATGATAATTATGGTTGGTTAGTGTTAAAGTCTTTCCTTTAACCAATTTAAATGGATCTCTAATTTGGCCTCCGCATTCGGTTAAGTGAGTTTTTGCATTTGTTCTTATTTGCTCCTCCGAATGCATATGTTATCTAATTCAGGCAGAAACTACAAATGATAGGTTTCATGTTAAAGTTATGCTATTACTCACCGTTACGGTTGGCATCTTTTATTTTCCTTGCGATTTTAATTAAAGGTAAGGATATCCATGGACCATGGCATACTCCATGATTTAAAATCGGAAAAAGCTTAGGTTAACTCGGAAATTGAGTTTAACTCGGAAAAAGCTTCTATCAAAACACAACCATAGTTTCCTTTTACTGTTACCAAACACAACCTTAAAGAAAAGAAAATTTTAATGGAATTTACTAGCAGAATAAACTTCTATCAAGGAAAAAAAGAAAAGACTAGCAGAATTTATCAAGCAATTTCAACTTGATGATATTGTAATGTTTTTGTGTTCCTTTCATGATGAACATACCTATTCCGCCCCACGGTAAGCTTTCAAGCGACATTCAAGATTGGCTTTGTCAATTGTCTCGTTGTGGTAAGACTTGCAAACGAAGTAGAGCACAGATTGGACAACGAGTCCGAACAGAATCCCAATCATTAGAAACAAGAGGCACACCGTTCCCATTATCAACATAGGGAGTATTCCGGTCTTAATTGATGCAGGATCGTATTCGCTTTCGACGAAATTCCTTGACATTGCGTCGACGTTATATAAGAAAAAGTAAATGATAAAGATGACAACACAAGAAACCCATTGCTTACCCTTCATCAACTCTTTGCCTTTTTTCATGGCTTTGATGCCATGCACATTTTCTTCAAGTATGGTTGCCACACTAGCTAAATGCCAAATGCCAATTATGTACATAAAACCAAACCAATAGATGATCTGCATAACAGTTGCAAACCATGCATCTAAGCCAGTAATATGGTGCTCATCTTTGGACCCAGCTGATGATGATGATGATGTCGTGAGGTCCATTATTAAGTAAACTAAGACCAAGCCTATGGTTATGATGAGCCATATACAGAGTATAACAAGCCACAAACAAGAGATTCCATAAGAATGTGATTACGAGTCTACACCAGACCTTGGGAATAATGAAAATGACATTGCTAAACGATATTTCTTCATTAACATTTCCTTTGATGATGCAAATGTGGGCAGTGGTGTAAACAACTGCGGAGGTAGCTAGGATGGAGATCATGAAGACAGAGATAGTACGTGACACTGAACATCCAGGCGGCCGTCTGTTTGGAAAAGATAAAATTTGCAAGCTTGTCATGCAACGGATTATTCCAGTCGAGCTTCTGTAACAAATCTTTGCTTGCGTGAATGTTGTCCGCTATGAATTTAGAGATCCTCGCGTTAATTAAGAAGATCAAACAGAGAGGCAGGATGAGCGCTAAAGTGATTTTTATGAACAGTCTCTTCCCTGAAATTATAATCCTGCAAGCTTCTATCAAAATGCCAGAGGAACCAAGCCATTTCAGATCCTCCACCCACATGGTCAATCAAGATACAATTTTCCAGCTCTAAACCATGATCTCACTAGCTACAATCAGAACTTATGGAAACTAATTAAACCACTTACTAAATGCTGCTAATGATGAATTGCCTAGAATAGAACTGCCAACCTGTAAATGCCTTGCTTGCTTAATCTATTAGTAGTTAAAGTTAGCTTTCTTATTATACGTTGTAATTGTCCAGGCACGACATTGGCAGACAATTTTAAACCATCCATCTGCGCCTCATATCTCTACATGCACAACTAAATTAGAATGGATTTAGAGCACTGACCAAAAAATGAACCTGAAGCTATCCAAAATTGATCTAGCTAGACATGTTTTCAAACGTCCATAGAAACAAATATATATTTACATATAACCTTTTTGTTACAGATACAACCATCATCCCATAAGATCTAAATGCAATACGTGCTAGTCTCACAATTCACATAGCTTGTTTTTATTTGTTACAGCAGTCGAAAGGTTTTTTTCACCTAACTAATTTTTTAAGAACAAGTCTCATAAACATACTATTGTAAGATCTCTTTCTCTTTTGCAGGCGAGTTGTAATAATTAACCTATAGGAGCTAATTACACTGTGAATAAAACCTGCAACAGGAGTTCTTCGCTTGAATTAGTTCTCTTTAGCATCCAAAATCATAAGTTGCTAGTCCTTGAAGCTCTGGTCCATTGAGTCTACTGTTGTTTTCATAGCTGAAACAGGATAAAAATGTAATCTATTAACATGGGGCTGTAATGTTGCCAAAGATTGAGAGTACCATAAAATTCCATTTATCTGAATCCTAAAATTCCACTTAGACAAGGCATTGTAGTTCCATATTTCAAGTTACACAAAACACTATGATCAGAATCAGTCTCCTTGATGGAAGTTTGATATTTCGGAACATCTTAAATGGAAAATGACCTTAAGAAGAATGAACTACAATGGGAAGACAAGAACAAATAGAGCATTCAATGACAACTGACCTGAAGAAACTAAAGAGACGGTATGTTACTGGCATGAGATTTAAGATGCTAGACTATACGACAACCTTAGTAGAATTTCTGCAACTCTTTCATGAAATGCAAATGAATTTACTCTCTATATCTATCATTCACAGCGTACATATGACATCAATTTCACCTAACACCCATTTTTGGATGGAAACAAGGGAATTCAATTTTTGTTACCTAAAAGTGATGATACCTAACAACTAATAGTTAAGGTTTGTCTTCTGTCAACCACACCTAATACAAACTTGATCTAGTACTACAAACAAACGTACTCATGAGGATCATGCTGAAGGGCAAAGAAAAGGAAGCAGTAATAATACCTTTCAACGGGAAAAATTCCGAATGGACCATCAATCGGAATAGTTCCACAAAGATCATTATTTGAAACATCACTGCAAAATGCAAAATTCACACAATTAGAAATCAGAACAGAATCAAAATGACAAAACATATTTCAAGGTTTTAGTTTTACTTACAACACTTTGAGGTTTGATAGTTTAGTAAGCTCTCTTGGAATAGATCCAGTCAATTTGTTATTGTTCAAACGCCTAAATACAAACATCAAAAATCCAAGAATAAGAAAACTTTCAAAAACAAAATTGGAACTCAGAAGCCAATATAGAAAGAAAACCTACAGAAATTTAAGAGACTTCAATTTAGCAAGAGATTTTGGGATTTGTCCTTGTAGTTTGTTATCATATAAATCCATGCTAACAAGGCTTTTCAAATTACCCAATTCCTTTGGGATTTTCCCATAGATATTATTCTTATAAAGCTCCCTGAAATCAATCAATCAAATAATCAATTCACATTCATATCATTAATTTAATAACTCAAAAATAATTAGTCTCTTTTCTATAACTGGAATTAAGAAAAAACTAAAAGAGAGAAAAGAATTAATTACAAGTATTGAAGATGTTGAAGTTGACCAAGCTCAGGACCCAAACTACCAGAAATATTTGCATTTCCCAAATCTCTGAAAAATCAAAAGAAAAAAATAATCAAAAACAGAGAACCAAGAACAGATTCCAGAGAAAGTGAGAAAAGGGTTGTTGTTCTTACAGTCTGATAACATGATTGTTACTATCACAAGTGACATGAAACCAAGTACATGGATTCACAAGAGTTGGGTCCCAACTTTGAAGAACATTATTAGGATCAGATAGTCTTGTTCTCAGACCATGAAGTATGTTCCCTGCAACAATAAAATTAATCACCATTAACAGTTTACAAACAAACCCAAAGTTGAAAATCAATCAGGAAATCATAAAGGAGAGATATTTTTTGTGAATAACCTTCAGAATTAGTAGAAATAGTAGAAACAAATGAAAGAAGAAGTGTTACTAAACAAAAAACCAATCTAATATCCATTGCTTGAAGAGGAGATTGGAAGCAACAATGAAGAAGAAGATAAAAAGAATTCCTTTGTAGTTGTTCTAGTTGTATTAAGAGGTCAATAAATTAGAAAAAATGGAGCTTCTGAGAGAGAGTTGATTATAGACTAGAAATAAGTGTAGTCAGTAGTCAACAAAACCAAGGAATGGGGAGTACCAAAAGAGAGACATTGGACTGAGTCATGTGTTCCAATCCATGGTCTTTCACGCGTATCTCAAATTGTGGGTCCCACCATATACGTACGATTGTATGTATGGAATATGGTGTTTTTAAAAGATGAATGCGTATGGTGTGTGTTTACGGACTAGAGGAGGAAATGTTTTTGTGCTCCATTTATGGAGAAATCAATGAAGGAAATAATTAGGATTTAATTTTTGGAATGGGGTAAATGTAACCATGCGGGGCGGGGGAGAGTCAGAGAGATAAATCAGTTTGTGTTGTCAGATAAAATAATAATTGAGATGAGTACTCAGTGTATTCAGTAGCGTAGTACAGCAACTATGCTGCTGTTTTTTTCTTCTGTGCAGTGAAAAGTGAGTGATGGGATGATGATCTTTCACATCCAAATGAAATGACTACCCCTTACTTCCATGCTTGACAACTTCAAGCACGCCAACTTTCCATCACCTCGAAACTTCTACAGCTTCCGGCTTAATATCCACCGGGTAACCTCCGGTAGCAGTCTTGAATTTTCCGACGGGTTTTTCTTTTGGTTAATGATTATGTTGGCTGGCAGAGTCTTAAAATTTGTTCCTCTACTTTGGACTTT
This sequence comes from Papaver californicum, assembly GCA_023531435.1. Classification (NCBI taxonomy): domain Eukaryota; kingdom Viridiplantae; phylum Streptophyta; class Magnoliopsida; order Ranunculales; family Papaveraceae; genus Papaver; species Papaver californicum. The sequence continues at coordinate 1,290,142 of JAJJMC010024047.1, read as the reverse complement.
TATATGTTGTCTTTCCTAATTTAGATCGGTAAATAAAGTGACTTTCATATGTTGTCAAAGTCTTTTGATAATGATTGGCCTGGACTCTGATTAAGCTGGCTTTCCTCACAGAAGGAAAAAGTGTGCAGCGTGATGATACAGTGGCTAAACAGAGAAACTTTGGAAAGAAGCTATTTTTAAAAGATGCAACTTGCATCTGGGGGACTTGGACTTTTACTCGTTTTCACTCGTTAATTGCCGGTGCAGATAATTTATTGAAAAACAAGTTAATTACTATGTTAATAGACAACTTTGATTTATATTTATGGTACAGACTACATATTTAAAAAAAATCTACAGAAATATTAAAAGCAATGGTCCATGGTTTTAAAGTCAAAACATTTTGCATTTAAACCTGGTTAGTTTGTGACCTACCAAATTACAACTATTTTAAAAAGAAAGATAAAGATTTTAGAAAAAATAAAATTATTAAATTATTTCTACTGTTAAAATTTAAAAATTTAAACCAAATCTATTTCAATTCTATTTTTTTGTGTATTTTTCTATCAATTTATTCTATTTTAATTAGACTTTTGATTGATTCATACATTCAAAATCGAAAGATTTTAGAAATTTTAGTTTTTTGGATTTAATCAGAATCGGCCAATATAAATATTCACATTAGCCGATTCTGAACAATCGGTTGTTATGCATATACACGTCGGTTGATTTTGTTCGTTGTGAACATTTCATATCGACCGATTTTGGTTAAAGGAAGGCTTCTCTTAAATATACCCCATGTTTTTATCATCCATAATTCATTAGACTTTGATCGATTAGTTTTGACTATAATTTTAAATTTAACTTTTTTCTATTATTATTCACAGCCCATAAACTAGGCTAGTGATTCAGTGAGTAGACGAAACACTAAGTTGGAAAATCGGTGACTCATGACTCACCGTAAAACGTTTTAGATTTACTTTTATTTCTTTTTAATTCTTTCAAAATAAATAATTAAAAATATATAAGAAGAAAAATAATGTTTAACCTTAAAACCCTAATTGTTTACTGTTATAGAAATAATTTATAATTAGATTAATATAATTTTTACTTAATATTTATTGTTAAGTAGAAGAAAGATAATAGACTTTTGATGTCAGTCATGCAAATGTCACCAAGCTATTTTGCTCGAGCATGGAAGTGAAAAACCTTAATTTATCATAGGGAATTTTGATAACGTACCTCCGTTTTGAGATATATTAGATAAAAGTACCTCCGTTTTTTTAAATTTTTTTGAAGTACCATTTTTTTACCGTTATTTTCTTTCAAATAACGGGTTTCATCCAGTTAAGTACTAGGTGTCAGTTATCTCACCTATTAAAAGTCCTATTTACCCCTAAATCGTATTTCCTTGGTGGGGAAGGTAAATGATTTGACAATCCTAAAAGCGGTGTAACGATCCTGAACCGTCTCGACGATCCTGAAAGCGGCGTAATGATCCTGAATTGGGCTCAACTAACCTGCAAAGTGTTATAGAAGGTCGATTCTCCACCAACCAAAAACCCCAAGAATCTTGAAAATGATGGACCTTTTTGGGGAATGACGTAATGAACCTGAAAATGGGAAACGATCCTGAACCGAGATCGACGAATCGAAAAAATGATGTAGAAGGTCAACATGGCTACAAATAAGGGGTAAACTTTATAAAAGTAAACTAGTATTGACTAACCTAGATGGAAAAGATAACCCTGAGGACACTTTAGAAAAGTTTTAAATATCAGGGGCTAGTATTTTAACATGGTTCAATAAAACGGAATAATGGCGGTGGGAATACTTTATTTTGATGCCCTTGTCGACGTTGTATGAATGGTAAAGGTTTAGTTACACTGAGTGATATTTTATTGTATTTGCTCAAGAATGGTGTTTATTCGGTGTATACAATATAACGCTATCATGGGGAAAGTTCAGTAGAAGTATCACAATCAACACATGAGGATAACACTACAACTGAATGTCCAGCATCTGATAATGATGTTACATCAGGTTTGAATGTGGATGAGAATGCTAGAACAGGGATGGATGAGAATGTTACAGCTGGTGTGGATGAGAATGTTGGAACCAGCAGGTGTTGTAAGAAAAACAGATCAGTGGCCGAGCGGGCAAGAGAACTATTGTATCATTCATGTCCTAAAAGTCAGCCTTGTAAGCTGCGATAATGGTAAACAGCTTAAAGACTCAGTATGAAATTTCAGACAATGGTGTTACTGGATGTTAGAATTGACGAAAGAGTTGCTTCCCGAAGAAAACACCATGCCATGTAAGTTTCCAGATATCAAAAAGATAATTCAAGAGCTAGGGATGGATTATGTAACCTACGATGCATGTGTAAATGACTGTATACTGTATTAGAAGGATAAAAGTTCATTGTTGAAGTGTCATGTATGTGAAGAACCTCGCTATGTAAGAGTTTTCAATGATGATAGAAAACTTACCCAAGTTGCATAGAAGACGTTAACGCATTTTCCAATAATTATAAAGCTGAAAAGACTGTATAGTATACCATGGATAGCAGAGGCGAGGCTTTGGAATTTTAGAGCATAGAAAGATTTCACTATAATGCGTCATCCGGTTGATTCTACAGCTTGGCGTTGTGCGGATAATTTTTTTCCAGAATTTGCTAAGCAAGCACGGAATGTTACTCTTGGGGAAGCAACTGACGGCTTAAACCCAAATGAATGCTTCGGTCTTAATTACAGTTGTTGGCCGGTGATTCTGTGTCCGTACAACCTTCCTCCTTCGATGTGTATGAAGCGGGAGTTCTCCATGTTATGTTTGTTGATATCAGGCCCGAGAGCACCAGGTAAAAATATTGATGTTTACTTACAACCATTGATATAGGAGTTGAAAGAGTTATGGAATGAAGGTGCTATAACATTCGATAGCTTCACTAAATCTGAATTTATGATGAAAGCAAGGTTGTATTGGCCATTCATGATTTCCCAGCATTAGTGATAAGATTTTAGATTACCCTATATAAAATAACCGCAATCGCACGGCGTCTATAATGCAGACAACGACAAGTACGGGTCGAACCCACCTGGAGCGGGGACAATACTGCAATTAATATCTCAATCAACTAATCAAGAGTAATATTTTTTATTTTTATAATTATAAATAAAATAATAAAACAAACTAAACTAATAAAAATAAATTAAATGGGAGAAACAGTAACTAGGGTTTTAAGTATCCACCACTATTTCTATTTAATTACTGAAGTGAAACATAACTCCTGAATAATCATCTATTGTTCGTTCTATCGACATCACCTATTATATGTATTAGAGTCGCAAATATCACTAGGACACCCTAAGCATGGCGCATCAAAAGCTCTAAGTCTCATGCATACACCATCTATTTGTGTTAGCGAGAAAATATACGAAACTAATTATAGGTTCACAAATAATACCTGACTATTCTAAGCGTACCTCATCTAAGGATTTAACCAAAGCATGAAATATCTAATAAGTAGACAAATATATTTGTTATTCTATTAATTATGCGTATAGGTTATTGTATTGTACAGAACCGGTGAAGCAACAACTAATTTAGATTTTCAGAATAACAATTGTATAACACAAGCATGGAACATCAAAAACCTAGGCCAAGCATGTACCATCTAACGAAATCACAATTGTTTAATAAAAATCATTAAATCAATAAATAAAATCATGGAACTAATCTTATTCAAATCATAATAGTCTCTACCAAATAATTTCGTTTTATTGGTCTGAACTTTTAAGTGGTTTCGACATAAACCCTAGCTATAAAATTAATTAGCAGGACATGGTTATGGGTTTCTTAAAAACCATAAAAATAATTAAGAAAAGTAGAGAGGGATATCACTGTGTTCCGGCTACCGATCCAGAGAAACGTCACAGAGTGTATCCTTCTTCTTCTTCTGGCAGCGTTCTTTCCTCTCTATCAATCACGTCTCTCCACTGTACTTCAAACCATACTTGTCCCCCCTTTTATTTATTTCCGCCTCTCTCTGATCTTCACTCTCTTCCCTACGTACCAGAAACCCAACACCTACTCCCTAGCCTTTCTCTTCCACCTACAACCTACTCTTGAACCTCTCTAGCCTCTCTCTCCCTAGGCTTTTCTTATCTATATTTTCCAACCGTATCTCCCTAGCCTTTCTTCCCTCTCAGACGCACTCCCAAAAACCAAAACCTATAGATAAAAGTTAAACTAAAAGTACTCCACCTATTCTCTTTCTTTCTTTTTCTTTTATACTTCTAAACATTCACGTGCCCACCTCTTCTCTTTCTTCCGTAAAAACTTAACCTCAAGAAAAGCAAAGGTACGCTCTCCAATAGCCTTCACTCATCCTTTTCCTAGCCTACTTTATTCTTCATGTGCTTCACTACCCTTCTCTCACCAAAACCTCAAAGAAGAGTATAACCGTACTCCTCCTATCTTCATCCACCTAACGGACCCAGCATGCCTACCAACTCACTGATAGCACCTCAACTCCTCGTTTTTCGTGCCTTTTCTAGCTCCTAATATAAGTCCACCTAACCGGAAGAACCAATGAGCCTCATCTCTAACAACTACTTCACTTTCTTTTCTGTCAGACTTCTTTTACACTTGTCTGCCACTAAACAGAAGTCCACCACTATTCTTCAATACCGACTGATCTCATCCTTCCTATCTAGTTGTCCAGGCAAAACAAGTCCAGTGCACACGGCTTAATTAACGCCAAATGAACCAAATTGCCCATATTTAGCCCATTTAGCATATTTATTCGTAACTCAGGGTTTTATGCATAGCACCTATTAAAGCGATTAAAAATATATTATTAGTAGAAAATCAAGTACTAGTAAATATAAATTAAGTGGTAAATATGTATAAATTATGCTCGTACCAATTAGGGACTCTATCTGGATGTGTAACTCATGGGTATTATGCTTGTCATACTTGTGGAGAATAAACAGTTGTTGATTGGCCGACGTATAGTAAGAAGATATGTTATATGGGACACCGAAGATGGATGCCATCCAAACACAAGTATAAATATGATAAAACAAACTTCAGTAGAGGGGTAGAACACGGTACAGCTTCATGACCACTAACACGGTTGCAAGTTCAAAAGATGGTGAAAGATATGAAAAACAAACAGGATAATGGTAAACCACCAGCAAATAAACGTAAAAAAGGAGTTGATTTGCAACAGGGTGCCGATGAAGAAGTTTTTGACCGCCTACTATTTTCTCGAAGGTCCATTCTTTATGATTTTCCGAATTCGGGATCAAACATAGTCCTTCATTGTACAAATATTATGCATACAGAAAAGAACATAATTGAGCATATTGTTAACACTATAACATGAAATAGTAAGTCAAAAGATAGTTTTAATGCTCGTAAAGATATGAAATCTATGGGGATTAAAAAGCGGTTACGGTTGAAAGAAGATGGTGCAACTGGTAAAAAAAATAATGAAAGATGGATCTTTTGCCTTAACAAAAGGTGAAACGTATCTTTTTGTACAGTTCTGAAGAACTTAAGGGTGCCTTCTAGTTTATGTTCCAATCTGCGCAACGACGTGAGCATTAGTCTACCGGGGTTGAAGAATTTGAAGTTTCATGATTACCATGTCATGATCAATCTCTGTTTCCATTGCTGGTTCATCATGCGACTTCATTACCTAAAGATCGACGAGTTTCTCTTCTCCGGATTATTATATTTTTCAACATTTTATGTGCGAAGGTGATCAACAGAGAAGATCTTCTAAAAGAGAAATCTAGTCTAGTGGAAGCAATGTGTATTATGGAAAAATATTTTCCTTCATCTTTCTTTGTTATTAGTATCCATCTGATGATTCATCTGGCCGATGAAGCTTTAATCTGCAGTCTGGTCAGATTTAGGTAGATGTACCCCTTTGAGAGGTAAATACCTCACCTTATTTTGTTGTTTAATTTTTAAGTTGAAAATTGGCATTATTGAACTATTAAACTTCATTGCTGATCTGTTAACTTTTCTTTAGGACTGTCAACGGATGCTAACGAAACGGATACTGACTCAGCAGGTTCCGATATCCGATAAGTTCCGACGGAATCTTAAACTTCAAATCCTATTCTGTTTCGATAAGCTTATCGGATATCGGATATTATCCGATAAATATCCGATAGCTGATATAAATCTTAAAACCTGTTTTTTCACTTCAAAATTTTCACTTCATTTAAGCATTTCCAGTTCATAATTCAGTTCTTAAACTCAACAGATTTTTTACAAGACAAACGTAAATGTTACAAAAAATGAGCAAGGTGCCAGTGATTCTACTTTTAGTACCATCACATTAACACATTATAGACACATTATAGTTTTTAGGTAACAGTACAATCATATAATTCACTAAGAATTAGCTTCCCATTGTACAAACAACTACAATTAAAATGAGCATACTTGTAGCATGTAAATAATTGTGGGATCATCTGTATCTAACTCTGCTCCTTGCAGTGTCATAAGAACTTCCATCATAACCTTGCATGAGACAAGAGTCAAAGGCGATATAACAAAAAAAACAAAAGGAAGCTCAAATGATTAACTAGTTAATATCCAGCAGATCCGAAAGATGCATCATTACACAGGCTCCATATAAATCCATATTCATTCTTTATCATATAAACCTCAATTCACTAGAAGTAAAGTTTAAGTTTTTAACATCGATCAGGACAACACTATCTGATACATAAAGCTAAAATTACTAGTGTTATCAGCAAACTAAAACATATCAATTCTTAAACTGTAGTATATTGATATGATATATAACATAGCAAAAGTTTATTTTACCCGCAAGTGCGAATGTGATCATACATAGATAAACCTAGAACCTCAATCAAGATATCTGAATCACTTTTGGAGTAGTATTAGATGTGTACTGCACAATAAAATAGGTGAAATAGAGAGACATGTCATGGTCAGAACTTTGAAGTTTTTCTACCTTAATCAAGATGTGTTACCAGAATAGCACATTCTAACTCATAAACATAAAATATCCATCATTCAAAATTACACTCTATTTTACAGCTACATGCAATCATTATCAATTAAACCTCAACAAAAATAATGCTGGAGAACAATAACCACATCAAAATTGTAAAGTTATGAGAGATTTACATAATTCCCCAAATTTCGATCAAAAATAAACCATCACTAATTGAACTCATATAGCTACGGATCGCACAACCCTAAATTCAAACTAATCTTCAAAGTTTTCTTTCAGATTGTAAATCTTAATAACACAACAACAACAACAAAAAAATCGCAACTCAGATTCAAATAATCATATATTTAAAGATCAATTCTAGGTAAGAAATTAACAAGACCAAACCATAGTTATCAATAAAACAAATTAGATCAAGTACCTTCATAAGCTTGATTTAATTGGATCTTTTGATCTGTTGAAATTTCCTCTTCCATGATAATCCAATTTCGATACCCTAACCTTCGACATTTTTACTTTCAAAATCAATCTGGAAGTATAAACACAATGATTATCAGTAAAACAAATGAATCATAAAATTGAAGTAGAAAATCGAAAGTTAGAGTTAGGGTTCACTTCCTTTAATTTGGTTTCGCAACTTTCATGGGAAAAGACTGAGAGATAGATAGAGGAGAGAGTGTTTAATCGAGAAGATTCAGAAGAAGAAGAAGGTGGTGGTGATGGAGTGGTGGCGTTGAGAGAGATGGTGGTGAAGAAAAAGCCGAGAGATGGTGGTGAATTTCAGGATCTGTTCACTGAAGAAGAGGGGAAGAATTAGGAAGAAGACTAGAAGAGAACTAGAGAAGTGAGTCTGTACGGGGTAGGTTTAGTTTACTTACTCTTACTTACTCTTATCGGTAACGGATATTATCCGACGGATACTGGCTTAGCCGGTTCCGTTACGATAACACTAAATATCTGATAGAAATATCCGCTTCCGACATCCGATATCCGTTATATCGGATAATATCCTATAGGATCCCGAATTTTCGGAAACGACTATCGGATTTCGGATTGGGATTGACAGACCTACTTTTATTTGTAGGTTAATGAAAGGTTTAAAAGGATTGGTGCGCAATATAAGGTACATTGAGGGGTTCATTGCAAGAGGGTATTCGTTGTGAGAAGCTAGCTTATACCTTATGGAGGGCATGTCAGATCATGGTGATGGTACTCATAAACATACTCGACATGCTTTTTTGGATGATGATTATGACTTTGCCGACGAGATTCCTCTAAGTACTGGGAGGAATATTACTTTAACTCAAGTACAATTTGAACAATGTCATAACTGAATCCTATCTAAGTATGATGGAATAAATGAATGGCAAAGGTAAATTTTACTGCTCCGATTTGAATTGAAATTGTTGTGTAATATGATAGAGTTAAATACTTAAATGCTAAAGTTTTTGTTCCAGTCCATCACTTGCCTTATAATGTTGAATTCAAGTATAAACACTAGGGTGGTCACAATTGTTGAGTAATATGCTAGACCTTCTGTTCCAATCCATTACCTTCCTTCTAGAACTGCCAACATCTTGTTATAAGCTTGATTTGATGTCATGATGGGTTCACGACACTATATTATTTTGGTTTTCATTGGCTTCTGATGTTAGTACAAATCCCTGTTTTTTATTAGTTCACATTGAGTTGTTGTTTGATTATTATGTTTGCATTATCTGATAGTCTTTGAATTGGTATTTGGTCGTAGGAAATATGATTCTTATGTTAACGGCGACACGTCTAGTAGTCAGAATAATGGTTTGACCAAGCAGACCTCAAAAAAATTTCATCTATGGTTGCACGACGAGGTAACATGTTACTCTAAAGATTTCAGTAGTGGTTTGTAATACAACTTGTTATTGTTTTGGTTGTGATACTAACTTTGGCATGCTCTTTTACAGTTGTTAAGAGTCAAGGAAACTAATTCAACAGTTTGGAGACTCGTGCAAGGACCTCTTTTCAAGGCACAATCATATAGGAAATACCAAGTCAATGGTTTTACTTTTAGCACACTAAGTTGTGAGTCGAAGAATGTATCACAGAACAATGGTGTGTCAATGAAATCTATTATAACACTGCAAGCAAAGTCGACCAATGAAGCAAAAATAATATATTACGGAGTCATTAAAGAGATTATCAACTTGAACTATATTGAATTTGGAGAACTGTTTTCTATTATGATTGGGTTAGGGTTGAAGATAAGAATACGTGCAAAATTGATGCAATTTCAAAGGTTATAAAGATCAACTTTTAGAAGATGAAAAACACAGATAGAGTGGTTGATGAGCCGTTTATCCTTGCATCTGAAGCGACTCAAGTGTTCTATTCGAAGGATCTTTCTGGCGAGTGATGGTCTGTGGTGTTGCACTCACAACGGCGATTAACATCCTCAATAGATAATTTTTAAGTTCCTACAACTTATCAGTCAGTTCTTACTGACAATGAGAATTTGGAAAAGCTGATATGTATTAATTCTGTAGTTTGAACTGAAACAGCTGCCACTGCAATGTGTTACCTTTCTTATCCATCAATAAATAGAAAGTTTATTGACTTTCATGAATTGTTTTGTTTTCTTTGTTTGATCACTTATTTTTAGGTGTTAAGTAGCTCTGCTTTGTTTATGTGGATGATATATTTTAGCTTTCTTATGTTTTCTCTTGTGCAATATTTCTTATTTTGATGTTTGGTATTTCACATCTTATGGTAACAACAACAAATATCAATGAGTACGGACAACCAGTTTCCAAGAACTACACACAACTTGGTCATCAAAAAGGCGCCTTGGTTCGTACACATGTGTTTGTTTCATACAAAAACTGGAAGATTCTGCCTCAAAAGTTCAAGGATGATGTTTGGAATACCCTTAAGGTACAATACTTACCCAAGACATGATTTTTTTTTTACTCCTTGTTTAACTTCTTTTATGATTGTTGCAAAATCAGTAAGCCATTAATTTGTTTCGTCTTTCCAGGATGAATAGAATCTATCTGAGACATATAAGGAAATTATTCTGAAGTCCACGACTGGTCCATGAAGGAGATTCAAGACTGAGTTACGTATCGACCATTATGATTTGTACCCTACTCATGAAGAAAGGATTCAAAATGTTCCACCAAATGTAAAATCATATGATTGGGTAGTATTTTGCGAAAATCAAAGAGACGAAAAGGCAACACAAAATAGAATTGACCATAAGAGGAAAATATAACAATATGACTAGACTAATTTTTCTGGTCGCAAACCTCATGCTTTGGTGAGAACTGAACCGGTACGTATATTCGCAACTTACCCCAGACTTTGTTATATTCGCAACTTACCTCAATCTCTCAAACTCTTACGGACAATGACCGATTCACATTGTATTTATAAATTTAGGAGGCCACAAATTCTAATGTAAAAGTCACTCCTGAGGATGTGTGTCTCAAAGCTCATACCAAAAGAGGGTGGTTATATTTTACCTAGCCTCAAGCCGTACGCTGTGAGTCAGTTTAATTTTCAGTTATTTCAACTCTTATACACATATGTACTAGCTAGTTAAGCATATTAGAATTTACTCGATTGTTATGCTCAATACTACATGATCTGCTCAAGAAGGCCCAAGAAGAGATCAAAGAAAAACAGGATACAGGTGTTCCGGTATAAGAACCTTGTACAATGACTTTAGCTTTTGGAAAGGATTCTATAGGACGGGTTTGTTCTGTTAGTCCTATATCTCGTACATAAATCAATCTTTCTGCTCTGGCGCGTCACAAGGCATAAGAACTGAAAGCGAAGGAGGGTGGTGTTGGTGAGAAGGTGGAAGAATTAGGTGGCAAGATGGGTGTTCTAATCGAAGGATTTGGGTCATTGTGCAACATAGTGAAAGATATCCAATCTGCAATTCTAGCATCAGTTGTTCACTCAAACGTGGCCAGCACCTCAAAACAACTATCTTTCAACTCTTCATAGAGTCTTTCTTGTTCACCTCAATCAGCTTCACGTGCTGCGACAAGTTCACCTGTTGGGAATATGGTATCACTAGCTTCATCAGCAGTTTGTGGCATACCGCAGTTTTCATTGTTGAACATCGAGGGTGAAGTAATTGTAACTGGTAAGCTATGTACTGTGTTTAGCAGGTATGTTTCATGGAGTTGTTGTACCTCCAAATCTTGCCAAGGTGTGTCTCGATGATATTCTCATTCTATATGAAATAACTGTGAAAGCTAACAAGCATGCAGGGACCTTCAGAGAAGTTGGAATTGGAGGATTTGTGCTTCATCTAAAGATATGCCTCTCAAATGACGACGGGCCATGTCTTTCTTTTTGAGCTAATCTATGGCTTAAAGTTCATGGATATCTCAGCCATATTGTATTGCGTAATAGTTGCCTTAACTTATATGGATTTTTTTGTTCTTTTTGTGTAGTTCACACTTTTATACGTATGCTGACTGATATACATGCTCTTATGCAGTTGTGCATAAGAAGTATTTAGATTTACCTGAAGTAACTTTTTTTTGTCTAATGTAACTTTTTTCTATATATGTGAACACAAACCGGCTTATTAATGGATTTTTAATTTCAGTTCTTCATTTATTTGAATATATGTGGGTGGTTTTTAATCTATTACAATAGACATGTGATTTCACATAAGGTCAGTTGAAGCGGCAGTAGCCAGCCGCGGAAATAACAATCCCTGGTAAGTGCTTTACTTGGTTATACTCTTATTATTAAGTTTTAATTTATGGATTTTGACCTTCAGGTTTACTTGCGAGGTATTACGCTGGTAAAAAGTGAACTGCAGTGGGATCGACATCAACTTGTGTACCTACTAGATTACTTGGTAAGCACTTCACTTGTATACCATACTTTCGAGATTACCTGTTTCTTACATTTTCATAATGCATAAGCATAATCTTGCAATGGATGTATCATGTTGAGAGCCTGATAAATGAATTTGATACTTAACAGAATTTGTACTCCCAAATTTGGTATGTTCATTTTTGTCTGCTTGTAAATTATTTGTGGCCTTGTTCGTAAGTTGCGCGTTACTGGACTTTCGAGCGAGTGTATGTTTTCCATCTTTTGGTCCTATCAAAGCAATGAACTGATGGAGCAAACTTATAGTGTTAGTGTATGTCTAAAATTGTATCCATATACTAAGTTGCAGTAATCGAGGGTCATAACAAATGTTGAATGGTTCCTACTTGTCTTATTTGATAATTTGTTACCCATTTATGTTATTTCTAGTAAGACGACTTACTAGTATTTAAATTGTTGATGCAGGCATATTTAGTGTTACAACTACGTTAATCATGTTGTCCTGCAAGATGAAATCAGGTTAGTAAAGCAGATAAAAGCTTCAATCCTTGTGCTGGTAGTGTGGTTACTAAGGCATAAGTCGGCGCTGATATGTTTTGTTAGTTTCAAGGTAATGACTCAGTGGTGTTGTAGGATCTTGGAATACTAGCAGATGTTTTTTGTGGTGGAGAATTTCTAAGAATAGTAGATATAGCTCTACTTATAGATGTTTTTTGTTTGTTTTGTATAGTATGAACTTAAAACCAGGGATTATGGAGAACGTGATGAAGAATGCTTGGAAACTAGTGTTTGGGAAGTATCTGCAAGTATTGAGTAAGTTTCAATGCAGTAGTGTTTGAGCTGAACTTATAATGATTTAAGTGAGAATGAATGGTCGTGTCGTAATCAACCAAAATAATCGAGTTCTTACTCTTCCAA
>JAJJMC010024047.1:1071460-1262400 GCA_023531435.1 Papaver californicum | reverse complement strand
AATTAGTTTTGTTTCTGTTCTGTTTTGATAAAACTTGGGCGGGTGGGAGGGTCGGGTCGGGTGAGAGTTGGCCTCACCCGCACTCGACCCGCCAGAAGTCGGGTATTAGAAAAATCACCCGCACCCAACCCGTTCAACGGCGGGCCGGGTTATTTTGGGCGGGCGCGGGTCGGGTTGGCGGGTAGGGTCGGTTTTGTTCAGCCCTAATAATTACCATTCATAAGATGATGGCACTTCTTATAAGGAAACATGTTGTTTTTCAGGCTACATCGACCCCGAGTCTTGCTAGGATAGGTCATATCGAAGAATTATAAGGGCCTCTATTTTGGTTGGGAACGATAGAACCGTTAAAACAATAATACGGGCTAACTATAAGATAAAGGAGGAAACAAAATATTAGTTTTACTGTAAATCAACAACTCAAGGAGGTATGTTGCTGTAAAGATTAAAAAAATCATACGTTATAATTCCATGAAAAAAATAAATAATCTAAATACACGATTTTTTATACAAAGAGACACATCCATACACGTATCATCTCTCTTCATAATATAGACGGTTGTTTATACAAAGAAGCACATCCCTACGGCCTACCCATCCTATGCATCCCTCCTCTACTATAACATAAGTTGGTGTTGTCCTATGATCACAATTCAATAAGAAATAAGAAAGATAAAGACATTCACCTCTGATACGAAAAGTGAAATATTAAGTAGACTCCCTGTTAAATCAGTGGTGAGGTTTAAGTGTGTAAATAAAAGTTGGTGTGCTTTGAAACTTTAGAAAACTCTACTTTGGGTGAAGCCTTTAGAATTTGGGGGTTGCTTCAATATTCTTATCGAAGTCGTACCTCATGGGTGGCATTCCAAATCCAAATCTCCGAGGATAGTGAAAAAATATCAAATTTGAATACTTACTAACTTTTTTCTTTGATATTTTATCATCATCTTCATCGTGATGGTTATTAGCATGATCTTCATCATATTGATCCTCCTCCTCCATACTACCATATGGTAGTTCCGATTTAGCCGCTAATATATCATTTAAGTTTGAATTGTCCCCATCATTTTCAAATAAATGATTAGAAAATTCACTGGTACCAAATAAACTTCTATCAATTGAGAAGTTGTTCTCACGAACTTGTACCTGTACTATAATTCTATCTTGAGAGATGTTCCCATCACTATTTCCTGGTATATCACTGATATTATCTTTACTACCTCAAGATATACTTGCAGTATAAGTACACGTTGGTGAGAACAACTCCTCTTTTGAAGTAAGTTTATTTGGTACCCATAAATTTTTTTATCATCTTTATTTGAAAATGACGGGAACAAATCAAACTTAAATGATATACCAACTCTTGAATCGGAACTACCAGACAGTAATATAGAGGAGGAGGATCAATATGATGAAGATAGTTTTAATAACCAGCACGATGAAGAAGGTGATAAAATCTCAAAGAAAAGAGTTAATAAGTATTCAGATTTGATATTGTCTCACCGGCCTTAGAGATTTGATTTGGAATTCCACCCATGAGGAACGACTTCGTTAAGAATATTAAAGCAACCCCCCAAATTCCGAAGTCTTCGCCCAAAGTGGAGTTTTCTAAAGTTTGTGCTTTGAATCAAATCACATCAACTTTTATTTACACATTTGAACCTCACCATTGATTTAACAGAGAGTCTACTTAATATTTCACTTTTTGTATCAATGGTGAATGTCAGCATCTTTCTTATTTCTTATTGAGTTGTGATAATTGAAAAACAACCATTTATATTATAGTAGAAGAAAGATATGTAAGGATGTGTCTCTTTACATAGACAACCGTTTATATTATGAAGATGGAAGATGTATGGATGTTTCTATTTGTATAAGCAACCATGTATTTAGGTTATTTATTTTTTCCATGATTCGAAATATAATGTATGATTGTTTAATCTTTACTCAACATACCTCCCTGGGTTGTTGATTTACAGTAAGACTAATATTTTGTTTCCTCATTTATCTTATCTTTAGCCCGTATTATATTTTTATAAAAGTTCTATCATTTCCAACCAAAATAGAGGCCCTTACAACGTGTCAATATCCCCGTTTTATGTATTCTGCAGTTTTCGGCCGAAGTTTTTCCCAATAATTTTGTTTCCCCAATTGTCTGCTTTGAAAAAAATAGATATTGTCTATGGTTGTTTCCCGCAGAGGCAATTTTCACCAATATTAGCATATGTATTTCTACGATATGGGTTGGAAATGGTAATATATTAGATTAAGTAGTCTTCAACGATGATATATTAAATTAAGTAGAATTGAGTGTTAGCAAGTGTCCTAGCATAGTGGTCTAGTACCAACTCCATGTATGACGAGATGTTAAGTTGGATGTCACCCCTCTTTTTCTTAGTATTGAGATAGGACAATATATTGAGTGTGGTTATCCCAAGGAATACAACTATTAAGGGTGAGAGAACCAGAACCACTGAAGTTATGGGAAACCTTTTCAAGAAGACTAAGAGGTTATTTTAGAAGTAGATGAAGATAAGGAGAGTGATGATTTAGAAGGTTTCATTGATAAGTTGAGTGTTACTAGTAGTGATTAATCCAATGATGGAGAGATGAAAACTGAAGAAAATGAAATAATATAAGTAACAAGCCTCTTAGGAGGTTGAAAACATCATGTGAGAATTCAAAGAGGACCCTCTCGTCTACTACTCGTGCAAACATTAAGGTTGATGCCTTGTATGATGGAGGTTATTTTCATGGTAGTAGTATAAAAGTTTAAGCTGAAGATACTAATGTTGTAACCATACGTGCTAATCGTGAAGTAAATGAAGAAAATTGAGCTATCAAGTATATTCGAATTCAAATAAAGATTGAGGATGTAAAAATAAATTTAGACTACCATTTGATGATAATCCTCATGGTCGAAGATACTATTGTTCTAACAATACGTGTTAACTGTGAAGTGAACGAAGAAAATGGAGTTTTCAAGTATATTCAAATGAAAAGAAATATTTAGAATGTTAAAAGTAACTTTAGATTACGATTTGATGCTAATCCTGATGGTGTTGCAGTTATTGTTTATTTTGTTATGCTTGTTACTATGTTGAAGTTTGTTCATGTTGAAACCAACAAACCTCAAGTTGTTAACGTGAAACTTGATTATGATGGAATTTTAGTTAAATGAAAAAATCACCTGGAAAAAAAAAGTGATGGTGTTGCAGCTATTGTTTATTTTGTTATGCTTGTTACTATGTTGAAGTTTGTTCGTGTTGAAACCAACAAACCTCAAGTTGTTAACGTGAAACTTGATTATGATGGAATTTTAGTTAAATGAAAAAATCACCTGAAAAAAAAGGTGATGGTCTTGGTAACATGAAAGGATAATAGGAAATTAGGTTTATCTTGTTGTTAGAAATGTTAAGATTAGTTATTTGTATTGATGCAGTTTTATAGATTTTTATGATTAATGGTTTTAATGAAAGATTTTACTCACAAAATCTTTACCCTTAGTTACAACAATTTTTCTAAATTCAATTATAATTTTAAATCCTTTATCATCTAAAACAGAACAAGAGATATGATTCTTGCAGATGTTTAGTTTATAAAAAGAAAGGGATGTGATGTCCTTTGCAGTATCACTAGTTTTCTCTTGATATTCAGGAGATTCAGAGATTTCACTGGTAATATGTTTGTAAGATCATTGATAACATCAACACGGAGATTGAGTTTCTTTTTCGGTAGTAATTATCAAGGGAATCACACTTCCTGTTCATCCTATTATAACAAAAAACAAAAGACAATCACAATAGAAATCCGCATTATAAAATAACAGAAGATTAGTAAATAATTTGAGAAAAAGGAAAATTAGTAAGAATTTGAAAAACTGCATCAAGTTATAGAAGACAATTACAATATAAATCCACATTCCATGTCAAATTAGTCATACTATTACAACATATAGGGTTGTACATGGTATGGTACACACCGTAAAACCGCACCATACCACAACGTTTAAGCCTAAACCGAACTGTACCATCTACCCAACGGATTGGCATGGTTTTAATTTTGTGAAAACCGTTGACCTTGGTATGTTTTGGTTTAACACAAAACCGAACCGAAAAACCGTAGGTAAAACCGTTAATAGTAATTATTAGATCCTTTCATTTATGACCATTAGAATATGGCGTAACCTAATTAATTCCATTCTCTTCTCTTCACTCTTTATTTTAATCTTTTTATATTAAAATTAGTTGTACTGTGAAAGTAGATTCTCGAACAAGATAATACTAAATTTAGCCAATCAAAATCAACTCCACACTCTATAACCAGAAAAGGTTTTATCCTTCAATTGTTTGCTTACAAATGATAACATTAATGACTAATGAGATATCATGTAGATACTCATTAATAAGTGTACACTATGATAGAATTTTCTAACCATTACTTGGCATGGCTTATAGACAGTTATTGTGAATCATGTATATTAAAAACTAATATTATTTTTATTTTTGAAAAACCAATGGTTTTACACCAAACCGTCTCGTTCAAAATCGTACCAAACTGTTTATGAAATGGTTTGACACTGTTTCAAAAACTTAAAAATCGTCCCTCTTGGTTTTGGTTTCATCCAAAATCGTACTAAATTGTACAATGTACAGTCCAAACAACATGCACTCCTAACTAAGTATAAATTCGTTTTTATCTATTAAGGAATGCACAAGCAAACTTTCAAACATATTTGGAGCGGTTTTATCACGAAATAATGTAACAACTTCCGCCAAATCTTTTGTATTTTTCAACAAAAAACTTAGAATTTTGAACCTAGCATCACATACTTCCACTTCTTCAACCTGGACATGCTCGAGGTGAGACAACATTCATGGAGATGAAAATCCTACTTTCCAGTTATCTCCAGTGTCACCATATTTGACTATATCCTAACAATCATAATAACAGTTACATCACTTAGATGTTACACAAAAAAAAAATGTCACCAAATGAGATAGATAAAAAATATAGATGCTTTATTAGAATTGTTGGTTGAATTTTATCTCATTCGACACAAGAACCAAACGAGTAGGAGAAACCTTGAGTAAGTATGTTATAGCTCACAAGAAACATCTTATAGACCATATTTCCTGAGTCAAATATTATAGATTACATAAGCGAGGTGAGTCACGGTCTAATAAGTCGGGAGCTAGAGAACCTTGAGAAACAAAAAAGTTACACATCTTTTTCCTTGGAAGGTATTTCCCTATATCCTTCTGCATTCTCATCTAAAACCCATGACATTGTCACTATCAGTTTTAGCTAGATTGTAGAGAGAAACAATAGGATGTGTAATTAGACATGTCCCTTTCAATGAAACAATAGTATGTGTTGTAGTGGTAGACCTTTGCGAATATGTCCATAACTACATTTCGTATATAAAAAGGGACATGTCTTTGTTGTGTGTGAACCCTCACTGCAAATTTGACATGACTCGTTGATTAGTGCATAATTTACATATTTTAAGTATCATTTTTTTACACTTATTTGTTAGATTTTGTATGAATTACTTTGTATTTTATGTCTTTTGTTAGGTGATGTTGTTTTAAAGTAGTGATAAAAGATTCGATACTCAGACTTGTAAAGATTCGATTTTTAAACCTAATTTTAATACTTAAAAATAAAGCAGATTAAAGTAAAATTGATTTCAAATTATGGAAAGAACTGAGGCTAAGGATTCCACCATTAGCCAATTTTTCAAGTGATTTAGCATTGGTAATTATCTTGCAAATCATATATTCAATTTATTCAAAATATTGCCAAAGTTAGATTTTCAAAATAATAGTTGTGAATTAAAAATATGAGACATCAAAAGCTCTAAACTCAACATGACTCATCAAAGTAAAACACAACTAATTGATAAAAAACATTTTTTTCAAATTTAATTCAAAGCAAATAATAGTAAAAGAATTACAAAATAAATTAATAAAATAAAATATACCACTTTATTATTGGAAAATGGCTTCCTCCGTCGCCTCAGCAATGGGGTTTAGCTCCTCATGTCAAACACCCTCTCAAAATACATGTCTATAGCTCAAAGTGCTTAAAAGAAGAGAAAAATAGAAGTAACACAGAAAACAGATACGGATATAAGTGTTGCAGAGACTGTTTTCAGTGTTGCTGAAGAGAGAAAATTACACGGAGAATAAAGTACGGTTTCTGAGTGCAGTATATTACAAAAGAAAAGGTGACAAAGAAAATAACAGTTCTTTGGCGTAGTCTGTACTTCTTCTTCCTCCTTCACAGCTTGAATATTTTTTTCTCCTGAATTTTTTTCTCTGCCTCTGGATGCTTTCTTTCTTGTTTCTCTTTGCTATTTATAGGATTAGTGAACCCTAATAACCCTTCTTAACCGATAAAAACACAAAGAACAATCCAAATCAAACTCCAAATCTCGTAAATCCAAATCAGAGAGTATTCTCCTTTTCCGATAACAACTTGAATTTTTCAGCCATTTTTTCCGGGTGAATCACTCATTCTGACGTGTGTTGATCCTATCTTGAGTGTTTCTTCAATTTGAGATATCAAAACCAAGTTTTAAATCCCTTTAAATTCGGTTCAGAATAATTCTCTCGCGTGAGAATTTTCTTCCCGTCAAATCCATAATTTGAATTTGAAATGAGGGTGCCCGTTATCCAATTGGTGGGTGCCTTTATCAATTCTTCCGGGTGCCTTTAGTAATTTTTCTGGGTGCTTTAACAACTTTTTGAACCGATTTTTCCACAAATATTTACTTCTCAAAAATACCTACAAAGACAGAAAAACCCATAATTAGTACAAAATCAAGCACAATTTTGACATAAAAATGTGTCTATCAAATGCCCCCAAACTTACTATTTGCTAGTCCTCGAGCAAATCTAATCTAGAAAATAAAATCCTAACTCACTTTCGCAGGAATCGCGACTACATTTAGCATATGTAATAAGTGTTTAAACCCATAGGTGTCCCTATCAGACGAGTTTTATCTCGTGAGGGTTTACAAGAGGTATACCCACAAAAGTGTTACTCCAAATCCTAGCAACCTGTGAACGATTGAGGGTAAACACTAAACAAGCTATTTAGGTGGCATACTAAATTCTTCGGCTATGGGAATCATTACCCTATATGAGTCCAATTGATGTATACGAGTTTTCACTCAGCGTACCAAAATTCATATATAAGAAAACAAAGTTCTACTTAGATAGTTGTTCAACCACAATACTCAGAATCTATCAAAGTTCAATCACATGAAAGATTTAGAAGATGGAAATAAACAAAATGAAGTTTGCGCGTGTTGACTAAGGTGAATGGTGTTTCCCATATCTGTCTGAAGGTCAGTGCCAGGATGAATCTTAATGGATTGAGATACGCTCCCACTGGTCTGAATCCTAATACTAATATCGACCCAGCTGGTATATACAAGGGTCCCAACGATCGATTTATTGAAAATAAAACAATTATAAATGTACTAACAACATGATTGGATAAAATTGAATCCAAGCGCATGGTCCTTATTAGTATCTTACATGATAGTTCTCATGGATCCTGCGTTCCACACTTGCTTAGGCGACGGAGACAGGGAGAACACACACATATTGCTATCAAAGTGTCAATACTCGAAAAAAAATTTAATAAATAAAAATAATGGGGCTTGATCTCAAATACTCTACTCCATCCTGGCGGCGATAACAATTTGATATTGGTGCCCCACCAAATCACTTAGAGAAACACAAAAAATACAAAAATAAAAACAGAAGGTGATATGGTTGAGATAGACTCCGAGATATGGTGACAACTATCATGTTATTTCTAACACCTGAACTTTGTTCTTTTATGAATAGACCATTTAACTGGACACACCAATTCCTATAGAAAGCTAAGTTTCCATCTACCTAGAATGGTTAGTGTCGTCCTGAATTGTTCACAAGCTTCAAAATTTTAGAGTTCTTATTATTACACTAAAAAGTTTCTCCCTTACCCCCAAACTTAAATCAAACAGTGTTCTCCATGTTTCAAAATAAAGAGCAGTACCAAGAGGAATAAAGAGGTAAGTTAGAAAGATAGTACCCGGGCAAAGCGAGGCAGTCCTTCTATGGAGAATAAGACGGAAAATAAAAAACTAAAAACCTACAAAAATCTACTAATGTATAAAAACAACCCTGATGGTCAATCAGAGTAAACAGGGTCCTCTAGAGGGACCTCCTCAACATCACCTATAGGAAAAGGCTCTAAAAATGGTTTCAATCTCTGACCATTAACCTTGAAAGGATTTCTACCATCTTGAGTCTCAATCTCAATACACCATGAGGAAAGATAGTGCGAACAACAAAAGGACCGGTCCACCGAGAGCGAAACTTCCCGGGGAATAGATGCAAACGAGTATCATACAGAAGAACTTTTTGACCCGGAAAAAATGACTTTCTTAAAATATTTCTATCATGCACAAGTTCTATTTTGTTCTTATACTCCCTAGCACTATCATATGCATCTTTCTGAATCTCTTCCAACTCATTAAGCTGAAGCTTCCTGTGAGCTCCTGCTTATTCAAATGAAAAATTTAACTGCTTTATAGCCCAATATGCTCTATGTTCTAACTCGACGGGCAGGTGACATGCCTTTCCAAAAACTAGACGATAAGGTGACATTCCAATAGGGGTCTTAAACACAGTACGGTAAGCCCATAAGGCATCAGTAAGCCTCAACGACCAGTATATCCTATTAGGATTAACTGTTTTCTCTAGAATACGTTTTATCTCCATGTTGGAAACCTCTACTTGAACACTAGTCTGTGGGTGATATGGGGTAGATACTTTGTGGGTAATACCATATTTCTTCATCAAGATCTTAAACGGTCGACTACAAAAGTGTGACCCTCCATCACTAATTATAGCTCGCGGTGTACCAAAACGTGCAAATATGTTATCATTCAAAAACTGGACCACAACCATGTGGTCGTTCGTTTTACACGAACCGCCTCTACCCACTTAGATACATAGTCTACAGCGACAAGGATGTAAAAATAACCAAAAGAATTAGGAAAAGGACCCATAAAATCAATGCCCCACACATCAAAGACCTCAATGACTAAAATAGGGTTCAAAGGCATCATATTTCTACGAGAAATGGTTCCTAACTTCTGGCATCGCTCACAAGCAACACAGATACTGTGGGAGTCTTTAAACAACGACGGACAGTAGAATCCGTACTGCAATATCTTAGCAGCAGTCTTCTTAGCACTAAAGTGACCCCCACAAGCATGATCATGACAAAAGGAAATAATACTAGACTGGACACTCTCAGGTATACATCTCCTAATAATCTGGTATGGACAATACTTAAAAAAAATAAGGATCCTCCCATAAGAAATGCTTTACCTCAGCTAAAAACCTAGAACGATCTTGTTTACCCCGGCGTTGAGGCATTCGATGAGTAACAAGATAATTCACTATATTCACAAACCAAGGTGATTGGAAAACAAAAAATAGTTTTTCATCAGGAAAGATATCCCTCAGCGGAGGAGAATCATCATGGGAATCCACAACAAGTCTAGAAAAGTGGTCTGCTACTACATTTTCTACACCCTTTTTGTCTCTAATTTCTAGTGAGAATTATTGTAGCAAAAGGATCCATATAATCAATCTAGGTTTAATATCCTTCTTAGACATAAGGTACTTCAAAGCAGCATGATCGGTAAAGACTATAACCTTAGAACCTAAGAGATAGGATCTAAACTTGTCTAAGGTAAAAACAATAGCTAACAGTTCCTTCTCTGAGGTGTGTAGTTCAGTTGGGCATCATTCAGGGTTTTGCTAGCATAGTAAATCACATGAAGTAATTTGTTTTCTCGCTGACCTAACACAACACCAATAGCATAATCTGAAGCATCACACATTATCTCAAAGGGTAGGTTCCGGTTAGGTTCCTGGACTATGGGGGAGGTAGTGAGTGATTTCTTAAGCTTCTCAAAAGCCTCTAAACAAGCATCATCAAAGACAAACTTAACATCTTTTGCAAGCAGATTGCAAAGAGGTCTAGAAATCAAGCTAAAATCCTTAATGAATCGACGATAAAAACCTGCATGCCCTAAGAATGACCTAACATATCGTACAGTTTTGGGAACATGTAAAGTCTTAATAAGGTCAACTTTGGCTTTGTCTACCTCTATACCCTTAGAAGATACGATATGCCCTAAAACAATTCCTGATCGAACCATGAAATGACATTTTTCCCAATTAAGCACTAAATTCTTTTCCTTACACCTAGTCAACACTAATGTCAAATAATGCAAGCATTCATCAAAAGATGACCCAAATACTGAAAAATCATCCATAAAGATCTCTAAAAACCGTTCTACCATGTCAGAAAATATGCTCATCATACAACGCTGAAAAGTAGCGGGTGCATTACATAACCCGAAAGGCATGCGTCTATAAGCAAAGTTACCAAAGGGACAAGTAAAAGTAGTTTTATCTTGGTCTTCTGGGGCAATAACAATCTCATTATAACCTGAAAAACCATCTAGCAAGCAATAGTGGCTATGTCTAGCTAATCTCTCAAGCATTTGGTCGATGAAAGGAAGGGGAAAGTGGTCATTCCTTGTGACCTTGTTCAGTTTTCTATAGTCAATACAAACACGCCACCCTGTGGTCACTCGGGTTGGGATTAACTCATTGTTATCATTCTGGACTACAGTGATACCTGATTTCTTGGGAACAACCTGAAAGGGGCTGACCCACTTACTGTCTGAGATAGGGTAGATAATACCCGCATCTAACAACTTAAGTACCTCAGTTCGAACTAATTTTTTCATGTTAGGGTTAAGTCGACGTTGCATCTCCCTAAATGGTTTGGTATCATCCTCTAAATGGATGTGATGCATACATACAGTAGGACTTATACCCTTAATGTCTGTTATGGTCCATCCTAAAGCTTCCTTATTATCTTTAAGCACGGTCACTAGCCTACTTTCCTGGTTACTATCCAAGTCGGATGCTACAATCACAGACAAAGTCTCAAATGGGCCTAAATACATATACTTCAGAGTATCTGGTAGTTGTTTACGGTCCAACTTAGGAGGCTCTTCTAAACAAGGAATTAGGGTAGACTTAGAAACTGGTAGTGGTTCGAACTTGGGTTTCCTTCCATTACTAGTGTCTATCAAAGGGGCTGAATATAACAAAGTATTCACCTCATTAATCATACTATCGTCATCGGAATCAAACCCAAAGTGGGATAGGAATTTCTCTAATGGATCTTCTAACAAAGTGTTTGGTAATGACTCCTGAACTAATGTTCTTATCATATTCACCTCTTCAATGCACGTGTCATCTAACTCAGGTGGTTGCTTACTAATATTGATATTCAGCTCAATAGTCATATTACCAAAAGATAAGTTGATAATACCATTCTGACAGTTAATGATCGCATTATATGTTGCTAAAAACGGGCGACCTAATATCACAGGTATCTGATTCTTTGGGTCGGGGACATGTTGGGTATCAAGGAAAACAAAATCTATTGGATAAATAAACTTATCGACCTCAATAAGAACATCCTCTATGACACCACGAGAAATTTTCACAGGCCTATCAGCTAACTGCAATGTTATCTAAGTAGGTTACAAATCACCAAGTCCTAGATGGAGGTACACATGGTATGAAAGTAAGTTCACACTGGATCCTAATTCAAGTAACGCTTTCTCATCAAGGTAGTTACCTATTATGCAAGAAATGGTTAGGGACCCTGGGTCTTTGTATTTAGGAGTTGTATTTTTCTGGATAATTGAACTCATATGACTAGCTAAAAAGGCTTTATTTTGTACACTAAGCTTTTGCTTTCGCGTACACATATCCTTAAGGAACTTGGCATAAGTAGGAATCTGCCTAATTGCATCTAATAATGGAAGGTTGATACTGACTTGCTTAAAAACCTCTAATGTGTCGCTAAAGTTGGATTCCTTCTTTGTTGGTGATAACAGTTGTGGGAACGGGGCTCTGGGCATAAAATATGGCTTATGAGGAACTGCATTAGTCTCTTCAGGGACTTTGTCAGTCTCTTCAGTTACTGGCTCAGCAGGGAGAACTACAGTATGTTCACTATTAGGTATGGTTACCTTGTTATCTACCACTTTACCATTCCTAAGGGTTCTAATTGCATTCACATGATTTGATGATTTCTCACCAGAATATACTTCATGAACTCCTCTAGGATTAGGGCGTGGTTGACTAGGGAACTTGCCTTTTTCTCTTTCTCTCAAAGACTCGGCGATTTGACCAACGTGGGTTTCTAAATTGGAAATAGCCTAACTGTTAGCCTGAACGATATTGTGATTTTCTCGTAAACTTTGGTTGACAAACAGTTGAAAATATTTAGTGTTCAGGGTTAATGAGGCGACAAACTCTGCTAAACTCATGATCGTCTTATCTATCGGATTCTGAAATTATGTCGGTCCAGAAGGATTCTTAGTATAACCAAAACCTGGGGGGACCTTAGAATTACTATAATGACTTTGACTCTGGCCCTTAGACCAAGAAAGGTTAGGATGGTTTCTCCAACCAGGGTTATAGGTTTCTAAATAAAGGTCAAGTTTCTAATGATTATCGAATCTAGTGCTATTAGCAAGGGCATAGGCTTGCTCTTCAACAGCCTGTCCTTCCCAAAATGATTTGGTTTCAATTCCACAACTAGATTGACTCAATTCTAAAGATTCTAACCTTTTTGATATAACTGCTATTTTGGCATCTGATTCAAAAGATCCTTCTACCCTATTGAAATTTCCTTTACTTAGAAGAATTGTTTTCTGGGGCTCCTTACTGTTTTCCCACTGCTGGATTTTTTCGGCGACTTCATTCAAAAATATCATCGCACCATCGACAGTTTTATTTTCAAACCCACCTGTGGATAAAGACTCAAATTAAGGCTAGTTCGCACCATCGAATAATCTAAACCCTCGTAGAGGATATGAACTAGCCTTAATTTTTCTAAACCATGATAAGGACATTGTGTTAATAAGTCATTGAACTTTTCTAAATACCTATATAAAGATTCTCCCTCTTGTTGAGCAAATGTGCAAATATGCTGCCTAATAGATGATGTTTTGTGCCTAGGGAAAAACTTCTGGAAAAAGGCAGATGTAAGTTGTTCATAGGTTTCAATTGACTTGGATGTCAAACTATATAGCCAAGATCTGGCTTTGTCTCTTAGTGAAAAAGGAAACAGTCTAAGTTTCAATGCTTCGTCATCTAGGTCCTTAATCCTGATGGTACTACATATTTCCTCAAAATCCCTAACATGGAAATATGGGTTTTCATTTTTTTTCCCTAAGAAGATTGGGAGTATCTGTATGGTCCCAAGTTTCAACTCATAGTTTGCTTCAGTTTCAGCTAACTTGATACATGATGGATGAGAAGTCCTAGTCGGGTTCAACAAAGCTTTTAAAGTTGCCATTACTGGCGCTATCAAAGGACTAGAAGTAACTTCTTCACACAGTGTCAAGTTCTCAAAATTAAAATTTCCAAAAACATGGCCCTCAAAAGAAGAGTCTTCGAGGTCCTCGTTTCCAGGGACAGAACTACTAGGTTTTTCACTAATCAAACGACCTAGAGTGTCTCTTTCCAAGCTTGCTCAGTGATGATTTCAAGCGGTCTTGGCATACACTAAAAAAAATCATAATTGGAAGGGAATTCTAAACAATCACAAGCAAGGATGACTCAACAAAATCAAACCTATTGAATCTAGCAAACAAAAAGCATGATGGATCCACTTAGATTGTTTCTACACCAATTTCTATTCTTTCGAAAGGCAAGTAGTTACAGTTTTAGCAAACCTCTTAGAACGATTTGAATTAGATTAAGTCGAACATAAACAGGATAAGCTCTAAGGAGCTTTGATAACCCTGTCTCTTAGGAAACATTTCCTTGGGTTACAAGACGGCTCTAATCAACTTAAAATAATCTTCCTGAACTTTGAGTTAGGCTAACAGAGTAACCAATACAGTCCTTTTGAACGAGTTTCCTATAAGCTCGTTACCCTAACGGTCTCTTTCTAGTCAAAATTTTAAGCTTAGGTTCGCGTTTGGTAACGCGTTCCAAGAGCGGGCAAGAAGGAAACATTGATGAAATCCGAGTCTTTATCTTGTATGGCCAGTTCTTGCCCTTTACTAGAAAAATAATTCCCTATTCAGTTCCTCAACATATATGCATACGAAGGAATACAGGAATACGAAGGATTCGTGGGTTGATCGAGTCTTACCTCCCGTACCAGACGGGGAATGAATCGGTTGTAGTTGACTCGGGCCACCGACTCCTGTGTCAGTGTACGAACCCGAGGGGCCGAGACAATATCATAATTGTCGTCCTTCCATGTTGTAGTTTATATTTTAAATTATCCTTCCGTAGGATTTAAAAATAATAATAATATCCAAAGTCCCAAAATAAAGTCCAAAAGTATCCAAAAATAAAATAAAAATTACAGGAATAATCAAAGATTACCTAATACAATTTTCTAAAAAGAGAAATAAATAAAACCTAAAAAACAAAATAAAAGTCTAATTAAAAATAAAGTTCTTTGTCTTCTTTTCCGTTTGTTTAGCTTTAACTTTAACTCCAAGCCTTTAATCACCAAAGTCTTTGACTCAATTTCATTTAAATCCAAAATCCAAAACCTGTAGCAAAAAGATAAACACCCAAAGAAACGTAAAATAGAACAAAGTAAAAATAATATTAAAAACAAAAATAAAAACCTAAAAAATAAATATACAACTCTAAACCTAAAGACAAGTCCCCAACAGCGGCGCTAAAAATTGATGTTGTTTTAAAATAGTGGTAAAACATTCGATACTCAGACTTGTAAAGATTCGATTTTTAAACCTAATTTTTAATACTTAAAAATAAAGCAACTATTACCAAAGTTAGATTTTTCAAAATAATAGTTGTAAATCAAAAGTATGAGACATCAAAAACTCTAAATTCAACATGACTCATCAAAAGAAAACACAACTAATTGATAAAAAACATTTTTTTCGAATTTAATTCAAAGCAAATAATAGTAAAAAAATTACAAAATAAATTAGTAAAATAAAATATACCACTTTATTATTGGAAAATGGCTTCCTCCGTCGCCTCAACAATGAGGTTTAGCTCCTCATGTCAAACACCCTCTCAAAATACATGTTTATAGTGCAAAGTACTTAAAAGAAGAGAAAAACAGAAGTAACACAGAAAACAGATACGGATATAAGTTATGCAGAGACTATTTTCTATGTTACTGAAGAGAGAAAATTACACAGAGAGTAAAGTACGGTTTCTGAGTGCAGTATATTACGAAAGAAAAGGTGAGAGAGAAAATGACAGTTCTTTGCCGTAGTATGTACTTCTTCTTCCTCCTTCATAACGTGAATATTTTTTTCTCCTGAATTTTTTCTCTACCTCTGGATGCTTTCTTTCTTGTTTCCCTTTGCTATTTATAGGATTAGTGAACCCTAATAACACTTCTTAACCGATAAGAACACAAAGAACAATCCAAATCAAACTCCAACTCTCGTAAATCCAAATCAGAGAGTATTCTCCTTTTCCGATAACAACTTGAATTTTTCAGCCATTTTTTCTGGGTGAATCACTCATTCTGACGTGTGTTGATCCTATCTTGAGTGTTTCTTCAATTTGAGATATCAAAACCAAGTTTAAATCCCTTTAAATTTGGTTCAGAATAATTCTCTCGCGTGAGAATTTTCTTCCCTCCAAATCCATAATTTTAATTTGAAATGAGGGTGCCTGTTATCCAACTGGTGGGTGCCTTTAGTAATTTTCCTGGGTGCCTTTCACAACTTTTTGAGCCGATTTTTTCACAAATATTTATTTCTCAAAAATACCTACAAAGACATAAAAAACCATAATAAGTACAAAATCAAGCACTAGTAGAACAGAGAATTAAGCACAATTTAGACACAAAAATGTGTCTATCATTAGGTTACATCTTTGAAAGATGTAGAAACAGAGTTTTACAAGGAAAGAATTGTCAAAGACCCAGTAGAAATCAGTCAAATCCAGGATTTCTATCCACCATCTTGTATAAAATTGAATTATGAAACCAACGACGAAAGAATGAAATCATTCCGACTTCGTATGAGAAAGTTATAAGCAAAACGAGAACCACAGGCAAAATGGTCATTTGGTGACAACTATTGACACACCATCGTACTGTAAGGGGCATCTGAGATTCAAATAATTATATAGCACCATCGCTTCTGTTAGGGGCTAACACTTTTTTAAATAATGTTAAAGACACCAGGAATATGGATCGAGGCCACTTTCTTCTTCTTCTTCCCTCTCAACAGCGAATCTAGGTTAGTTATTCCGTTTGCTTTTGGTCGTGACACTGATGGCTATGGATTTGTTGGGATAAAGAAGTTGTTCGAGTTGTATTAGAGAGAGTGAGAGTAAAGCAAAGAGTGGTTACAAAGTTTGGGCCGAGAAGAAGAGTATTTGCAGCTGAGATTGATCATGATGGTCAAGATGTTGAGTGAACCTGATTTTGGGTTTTAATGGTGAAGTGAGTTGGTGGAGGTGTTAGGATGTTTGGGTAATGATCAGAATTGGTTAAAAGAACTCGGACTTGTGGAAGGACTCGAATCTGTGAAGCAGTGATGAGCTCGAGAAAGTCATGAAGTGATGGACCTAGAGGCTACAGTGAACTCGAGGGGGATTAATCTGTGATAAAGAGATGGTTGGGATGAATGATATCAGAGCTGAGTTGTGGCTTGCTGGTAGTAAAAGAGGTAATGTCTAGTATTCCACCATTGTTGCTGTTACGTGAGATCAGGGATGGTGGATGTTGGTTCTGGATTAGGATGTTAGCTTGAAGAGGTATATGCTCGAGCGAAGTATGGTTGTAAACGAGAAGGAACTGAAGGGTTTGATTCGAGCGAGAATGATGGTTGATAGGTCTGTGATATCATGGCAGTGATCGATTGTGGATAAGTTAGTTTGAGGTGGATTTGAGATCGAGTCTACACTACTGGGTAATGGAACTGATGGAAAAATGGGATATTCGAGATCACAAGAGTTTGTGATAAGTCAGGGGATAAGAGTTTTAGTGAGATACAATTACATGGGTTTTGCACGAGGACAAGTCAGGTGAAAGTGGTTTTAATTGAGGCGTGTGAGATATTTCAGGGAAGGAGGTTGTATTCCGTGTATAATACATGGAAAATTGTTGGTCGGTGGCTTTTTAAGAATCCTATTGAGTTTAAAACTCTAAAAGAAGCTGTGGCCAGGAGCAACTGCAGTGGACGATCAGACCAAAGAGTAAACACCAGAAATGGTCTTTGGTCCGATTTTGTGAGACGCAACGGACGATTAAATGTAGTATTTGGTCCAAAAATTGAACAGTATCCGATCATGTTTAGTCAAGAAAATGGTCCAAAACAGATATAGTCTGACGCTCATGTAAGACAGCGTTTTCCCAAAACGCCATTGTACGAGGACGTTTATAAACACAAACGTCATTTCTGAAAGACGTGTATCAAAACGTTTCTAAAGAACAACGTTTTTGAAACGTTGTATTAAAAGAGCGTTTCTGAATTGAAACGTTGTATTAAAAGAGCGTTTTTGAAACGTTGTTTTGAAACGTTTTACTAAAACGACGTTTCTGAAACGTTGTATTAAACGTTTATTAAGAACAGCGTTTTTGAAACGTTGTATTAAAACAGCGTTTTCAAAATTAACGGTCCTCTACACCAACGTTTAGGCTTTCAAACGTTGTTATATGTGGGCGTTTTTTTTTTGAAATGCTGTTTTAGAAGAGCGTTTGTGTTTTGACGCTACTTTACTAGGACGTTTTTCTATGTTTTATATCAAAACGCTTCAGTACAGTAACGTTTGACGTTTGAGTACATAACGCTTCATTACAGGAGCGTATGTTTAAAACGCTAATCTAAATGAACGTCAAAAACATAACGTTTGTCTAGTTAAACGTCTGTGTAATATACGTCACTTTAATATAGCGTTTGATAATTAACGCTTATTTACAACAGCGTAATATCATATTTAGTCATGTTTTCGTTGCGTTTTTTTTTTAAACGACCAAACAGATTTGGTCTTTGATCGATGGTCTGGTCCAACCGCTGCAGTTGCTCTAATAATCGTTATAAATAGAAGCCGTGATATAACTTCATGGACAAAAAAAAATACCTTCACATACAAATATACGTAGGCAGAGAAAAAACAGACGGAGGAGGCTGTGGTCTACGCGAAGAACTAAAGGCTGCGGTAGAGCTATCTTTCACATATTCGGTTTGTTTGATTTATTCTTCTATAGTATTTTTTTTTTATAATTTTTAGTAAAATTATGAGTAGCTAAACTTCTTTTATTGGTTGGGGGAGTAACCTAAAATCACAAACATGTTATTTTGATTAACACATTGATTTTATTCATTCACTCTCGTATTTGTCGCTCATGTTTTACTACGCATAATAATTACATGATTGTGTTCATGTAATATGATTAGTTATTTTTCGTATTTAAGTCATGAATTAAATATATTAATAATTTATCTATTACTAATTAGAAGTCTTAGGTAATTTTATCAAGAGTTCTAGTAATTAGTAGTAATTTGTGACTACTAGCGTTGCGAATCGTGAAGGAAATCACAAGTAAAACTTGACCTAGGTTGAATATACCACTATTGTGTTTATATTATCTATGGATAACCCGTCTCATAGAATTTAAAGTTTTTCTCAAATTGAATCTCTTAGCGATAAAGCATTAGGTTATTTGTTGAAAAAGAATTCATATATTATCGATTGCAATTTTTGTTGATTTTTTGAGACGTAACGAAGTGTTGACACCGATTGGGGATACTTTAGGGTTATTGGTAACATGAGAGATTGATGATAATATTGATGCTTAATTGAGTAATATGTGTAGTGATGGACGGCGAATTCCTTAACCAACTTTTACCTCTGATATTTTCTTAAACGATTTTAATTTAGTTTTCTTTAATTTAAATTATTTCTAAAACAACAAAATCCTCCCAATTTCCATAAGTTTTCAAATACAATTAACAAATCATATCTCTATGTGGATCGAATTCTTTTTATCACCATACTCTTATTTATAATTGTGACTAAAAAGAACTTAAAATAATTTTGTTTGGCTGACAATCGACTACTCGTACATAAGATACAAAATAAAACCACCAAACGCACAACTTGATTTAAAGGGCCAAACAGGCATAAGAACAAACAACTAGGATACAACAAGATTGTTTCGATTAATGGGTTGCTTTTCCTTTTTATAGTAAATCACCATACCTAATGTCGATTAATTAAGCTTAAATCGTCCAGTATTTTCACTGGAAGTAGTTGCCCCAGATCCCCTATTTCAAACTTAAATCATAACTGAAAAAATAAAATAAATAAATAAATGATTTTGTCACCTTGCAATAAATTGAACTGTTGTTTGGACCACCATTACCACCCATCCTAAAGCTCAAGCCTAAAATATACGAAGATTAAGTAATGATTAAACAATTGAGTTTGTTTATGAAATTTTATGAGATTAGACTATTTTCAGAAACTACATAAATTAAAATTGTCTCTCATATAATTTGAAACCGCCCATGGAAGGCCGCTAGACACGATAATCCTTCGACGACTTAATTTCTTAGACAAGAGCATGTAGTAATACAATCACTATTCATATATCTTATGCACAAACAATTTACATATTTCACTCTCGTAGTTTATCCCATACTCATTGAAAAGACGTTTAGTTTAATTCGAAATAGTCATACAAAATATTCTACCGTTTTCGGAGGTTTTAACTTTAAATGTTCCGTTCATTATTCTTTCTGACAGTGAAATATGTATTCCTTGATCGTACACGTGATAAAGATTTAGAAGGTTTTGTTGATGAGTGGAGTGTTACTAGTAGTGAATAATCTGATGATGAAGAGATGGAAACCAAAGAGAATAATAATATAAGCAACGGTTAAAGAGGAACCTTTCATCAACTACTAGGACAAACATTGAGGTTGAAGCCTTGTATGATGGAGTTGATTTTTCGTATGTTCATCATCCGTGCTAAATTTGAAGTTTTTAACATGGAGTTGTTCACCAGATGTATGAAAAATATAAAAAAGTGTTTGACAAGATGTTAAGTTGGATGTCACCCCTCTTTCTCTTAGTATTGTATGATAGGACAATATGTTATGAGTGTGGTTATCCCAAGGAATACAACTATTGAGGGTGAGAGAACCAGAGCCACTAAATTTATGGGAAACCTTTTCAAGAAGACGAAGAGGTTGTTTTATAAGAGGTTGAAGATGATAAGAGTGATAAAGATTTAAAAGGTATTGTTGATGAGTGGAGTGTTACTAGTAGTAAAGAATCGGATGATGAAGAGATGCAAACTGAAGATGATGAAATAATATAAGTAACAAGCCTCTAAGGAGGATAAGAACATTATGTGAGAGTTCAAAGAGGACTGTGACGGATCGGAAATTTTTTGCTTCCAATGGCTCGGGTTTCGGTCCATTAGGCCAGCTCTAACTTCCCGATACACCGCTCGAGAACCAAACCTTTAAATTTTTCAAACCAATACGATCTTACCAAGCAAGTGTTCATCGATTTAATTCAAATTTCTTTATAAGCATGCAACCATAACTTTTATATTTCAAGGGTCATCGAATCCTTCCAACTGCTTTATAGTTTTGATATCATTTCTGATATTTATCGATACCAACAGATGATATAAATTACCAGTCATCTCTTATAAAACACCAACTTAAGATACTGAGTCTCTGCTAAATAGAAATCTCACTGATTTGAGGGTTAGGATTCTCTGATCATATTTCCTTCACCATAGTACTAAGAAATCCCATGATATCCGTCGTGAATTCAATTGGGACCTTCTGAGCATACGTCACATACCGTATACCCCGGTATACCAAAAGAGTCCACAATTTCGTAAGGGTCATCGAGTCCGACAAATGATTTCCATCGCTTCTACTGTGAGGTTCTCTTGCCGCCGTTACAACTAACGATCATCGTTACAATTAATGGTCTTCCGGGTTGCCACTCGTAAGTGGGAGCTAGCAGGCCTGACAACACACACCGTTCCAACGACGGGTGGGGATGATCAGTCCCTTTGTCTACCACCGTCTAGCGACGGTCTTCCGGATAGCTACCTGTAGGTGAAAGCTCCAGTGGACCTGGCAATTCACAGTACTAGGTCAAGCTCAACCGACTATCTTTTTCAAATGATATGAACTACTCAAAGAGTTGGTAATCATTTCTAGATGGATGATATGAACTGCCACTATAGGCAATAACCATCCCTTCTCAGATGATATGAATTACATGGAATGGTAATAATCATCTCTATCACATGTATCAGACAGATGATATGAATTACCTAGTATGGTAATAATCATCTCTTATCGCACGTTTTGTAAATTTATCAGATAATATGAATTACCTTGGATGGTAATAATCATCTCTCACTAAGTAGTATGAACAACCAGTAATAGGACTGCAACTACCTCGAGAAGATTGCAATCATCTCCAAATAAATAGTATGAATTGCCGCGCAACAACCAACACTTTTAGATGATATGAACAATCTTGTGTTGAACCGCAGAGCGGCTGCCTACGTACCCTCTCCGTAGCTCGAAGGGATCAAGCACGACCGGAGTTCGTCTTTTTCGTTAAGATAGTATGAACTACTTAACTTAGCAGTAACTATCATGGACAGTATATCTAGCGTTATATATATATCATGGACAGTATGAGTTGTATAGCAACAACTGTCCCTCACACACCGCATCACCAACAGTCACTTCAGAAACTACCCATTAACAAGATGTCAACATATATTTGTACCTGTACCTGCAACTTAAAGTCAACAATAGACTACAATATAGGGCATACACAAGAGTACTTGATATAAATCATCCATTACGTTAATAATAACAAGGCTAGTGAGTGTACATTCTAGTTCTCAGTTGTATGTGGAATCGAGATTTAATGATAAAGTGTCACTACAATTTTAAAGCTACATAGTACTTCTGTAGACATACCATTTCAACATTATAACCTAAATTTACCACCACATAAATGCATGTAAACCACACAATTATAACTCCATATAAACACACAGAACAAACAATGAAACTTTCATCGCAATCCGATGACCACCTAATGATATAACGAAGGATGAGTGAGGCTGTAATGGGTTTCTGTTTCACAGTATGCAGTACAGGTTTATTCAATATTTTAAAGTAGCTAAAATTGGCTGATCGAATTGGAATTTTTACAGTGGCCTTATAACTCAAAGTAAAACAACATATTCAAAAATTAGCAAATTCTAACGGTTCAATAATGATATATAATCATTTGAAGCTGACTGCTCGCACTACCAACTTGCAGAATTCAGTCATAATTCTCTCATGGTTTCAAGCACCTACAATGCTTGGAATTTTATGAAATATTTAAAGCAAGTTACTCATATAGTAATAAACATCATACTAAAAATTCATATTGATCCAATAAACGAGTAATGAGGAACACCATTGCAAGCGGGCTGTTCAGAATTTCGTTTTTGCTGAACACAGCCACAATTCATCTAATGATGTTGGTACCTAACCGTGTCTGATCATCTCCAAATTTTATATGAGTGTTCCTGACATATCTTAGTATAACATATCCAAAATTTGCTTAAATCTAACGGTTAGATTTTGGTTTATAGTTCCAACAGTGTATATGTTTTAGATGTCAGAAAGACAAATTCTAGATTCAAGCTAAGGTTCTATCACCTAAACTAAATTCCCAAGAGTCAATGATACAAATAATCAGAACTTCATGCTCAAATAGAAGTCCAACACCAATCCATAACCAATCCACTTTTGACTATCATTGATCCATACACTATAACTAATGCCAATTCTGGTACAGAAGAGAGCCAACAATTCTAGAGTATACATGATATGAAAAATCAACATAAAACAATGTTAATCCCTGTTATTGATTATCCATTTGAGGTACGGTCAATCACAGATTAATCTATTTAGTTGGTAGTATGCTTGAACATAGTACATCATAGTTCTAACTACCATGAGGTGAGAGCAATATACCATGTACCAAATATTCAAAGTATCACATTTTAGCAATTTAGTTCATGAATAAAAACCATCTGGATACTCCCCAGCAATAGAACTCACAAGCATATATTAAGCTTAGTGAAATTAACGTTCATCAGGTTGAATTGCAATATGAGGAACAATTCATCAGTTTCAACATGGTGGTAGCAAACTTCAGAACTCAACCTCATCAAATGATAAGGCTTATTTCAATGAAACTTAATCAAACATGATTCATGAGATGTTATTCTAAACCATGTTTTATAGATACATTCAAGTCACATCCCAAGCTCCAACCATATACAAAAGAAATTCAGGAATAAGTCCTGCAAATACAGCCTACTGTCCCTGTCGAAATCATATCTTAAACTGGTAGGAACATGCTGAAATTTTTACCACACCTTCACAACTATGTAAGGAAATTTTCATAAAAGTTTCAAGTAAAAGTGACGATTAGATATCAATTTATGATAGGGTTTATATGCACAGTTCAGACTGAATATATACAGTCGTATCTGAAAAACTTTGCCTAATTGGGGTACTTCCCAAAATCCAATTGTTCTGAAATTTTTACAGTAGTATCATAATGTAAATGGGTTTATCATATCCAAAAATAAACTAATTATGTTCAACCTAACTTCAAAACTAGAGGTATCAAACCTATTCATGTTCTAACCAAATTCTGTACCTAGAGACTCTGTAACACAGCTGTTTCGGGTACCTACAGAGATCATATTTCTTTGAAAATTTTACAGTAGGTTAGTTACATAGATATAAATGTCATACTCAAATTTCAGCTTTATCCAATAAACATACAAAGAGAAACCCCATGAACAGTTGGCTGTCCAGGGTTTCAATCCTTCAAAACGCAGTCAGAGATCATGCAACGTTTGAAGTAATAAACAAGACATGATCATCATGAAATTTTTATCGTATCTATATCACACAATGAAGTATTACATGCAAAAGTTTCATCAAAATCCAACCACTGGATCTAATGAAATCAATAATACAAGAACAGACTTTCTAGGGGCTTTACAAGTAAAAAAGTGGAAGTGAGCAAATCTCTTCGATATAACATGGATTGGATGAAACTAAACAAACCCATACAAGAGTTTAGCATGAATTAGACGTTACCAACAGATTCGAGGAAAATCCCCAAATCTTAACCTGAAGAACCCTAATTCTAGCATTTTGAACCCTATTTACACAACAAAAATCAAGTTCCCAAATTAAAGAACATAAAGGAGAAATTCATCTACCTCACTTATGAAACTAACCCACAACAAAAACATCAGCAACTCAATGTATTTGCATCTCCTCTAAGTTCACTTGTGCATGGTTTCAATCCATAACCATCCATCCACAAAAGTTGACAGCAACATCCCTATTCCTAGATGCTTTTCTTAGCTTGAAAGAACTATGTTCTCGCTCAGTTTATGGAATTAGCCAACATCAACAACACCAGTATCTCAATATATCCATGTCTCTACCAAGCCTACTCATGCATGATTTCAGTCAGGTTCTTTCAAATTTTCAGTCGCAGAGAAAGTGAAAGGGGAGAAGAAGAAAAGGGGAAATCGAGCCCCCTTCCTTTCCTATCGATTTCTTTTGTTTAGGAATTTAATCATCAAATAAAAATTACTCAATTGTCCCTGGCTAGCTCATTCAACGTGTAGAACATGCTTAAATTTTATGCCTCCATGTCATTTACTAGTTGTGCATATAAGCACTACTAAGGGATAACCTATTTGGTACAACATCAGGTTTAACTAAACCCGAGAAAAATAGTTTGAAGCGTCACAAGGACCCTCTATTTTATTACTCGGACAAATATTAAGGTTAATGCCTTGTATGATGGAGGTTATTTTCACGGTGGTAGTATCAAGTTCAAGTCATAATGAAAAATATTGTGAACGCATATTGTATGTTTCATGTCATTAGTTCTTATTGGTACTACCCCTCACTAAGATTAGGCATATTGTTTTTCTTGCAGTACCCGCTCTCCCCAAACATCATAACAAATTCTTCATAAACAAAAACCCTTGAATACAACTATAACAATTCCTAAAAAATCCATTAAAAAAAACAACTTATAAAGATGTTTAACTGGGTCAAGATGGTATTTATTTTTATTAAAGTTAAAAATATTTTAATATTTATGTTATTTAGTAAATTGAAAGCTGTCATCATTTAATAAAGTCAATACATGTCAATCTGGAGTCCAGGTACCAACCTCTAAGCTGGGAAAATGTTAGACCAAACACTAATTTTGAAAAAAAAACCCTGAATACCAAACACTAGCTTTAGAAAAAACCTGAATACCAAACATCAATTAACCTAATATCCTTACTTTATTAAATTGACAAGTCAAAAGTTAGTTTAAATTGTAGTGCACTAATGGTGGAATGAGAAGAGAAGAGGAGATGAGGATCGATCTATGGAACTCATTGAAGCCATTTTATCTAAGAATAATGAGAGGTATGATTGTATAGCAGTAGGCAGGAGTATTTAGAAAATTGGTAGTAGCTCTGACATTATATCCAGTGGTACAATGTCTGCTGACAATGTAGAAGCTGGAAAGAAAGTGTCTTCAAAGGAAGTTGTACATGATGATGGGGTATAAAATCCTAGACTGGAACATTAGAGGCTTGCGTGCTTATGTTAAGCAAGTGGCAGTCAAATGTCTTATTTTGGATTATAAGTGGATGGCTTTCACAATTAATATTTAAGAAACCAAGATTTCATTTATGTATCCTTGGTTTGTAAGGCAATTATGGTATGATGCATATTTTTATTGGAGATATATCCCTTCACAAGGTATAACTTAAGATTGGATTTTATTGATGAAATAATGGGTCTTAATTCTATTTTTATCATTCTAAAATGCAAGAATACATGGTTCATTGTCATATTGTCTAACTTGTATACTCTTTTTTGTAATTATGCGTTGAGAAGGATTCATATAATGATATAAGGCTAGTGAGGCAATGGTCTGATGTTGCATGGTGTATTGTGGGTGGCATGAATATTGTTAGAAGTGATATGCAAAGAAATACAGAAGGTGGGGATGATAGCATTAAATAATTTTTAAATGATTTATCTATGATATGGAATTGGTGGACTTGCCTTTAAATGGTGGTGCATTCACCTGGAGTGACAAGCACGATGACCCTTTGCTCTGTAGGCTGGATAGAATTTTGACAGATACTTCTTTTGATGTTCTTTATAAAAGAGAAACTCAAACATCTCTTGTAAGAACCAATTCTCATCATAACCCCTTACTACTTGAGTTAAATTCTGAAGTTGTTTTTGAATTTCTATTCAGGGATGAACATCATTGGCTTAAGAGGTAAACCCGAATATTTCTCATTTAAGTCCATTTTCAGAACTTTGAGTCTTCTTGTAAGGATTCTGCAGTGTTTATAATGAAGATTTTTGGAGAAAAAAATTGATTGTTTCTGAAACACTGTCCTGAGCTCTTGCTGAAGATGTCAATTATTCAAAGTAAATTGTTCACATTATGAATGTTTGATTTGCTAAAAAGCAAGGAATCATCCACAAACAACATGTAAAAAACTCGAAGTGCATTCCTGGCAATTTTAATTCCTTAAATCTTTTTTGTACGTTCAGCTAGTATAATAGCTCTTGTAAAAACCTCCATGGTTAGCGAGAAGAGATAGGGTGATAGTGAGTCACCTTGTCTCAGTCCTATAGTAGGATTAATGGGTGCACATGCAGTTCCATTTAACTAAATTTGTGTTTCTTTTGTGCTTACACATTGATGTATAAGTGCACACCAATTACCATCAAAGCCTATTTGCGTCATTACTTTTTCCAGAAAATCCATTTAACCATGTCAAAATCCTTTGACATGTCTAACTTCAAACCTTATATCCTTTTCTCCCCTTATTTTTCTTCATGGAATGCATGAGCAAGAGTAGCATTATCAAATATCTGTATTCTTGTCACATATGCTGCCTGCATTCGAGAGATTATTTGATTGAGGAATGGATTTATTCTAAGTGATAAAATCTTGACATATTAGCTTATATGTAGTGTTACTCAGCAGGCTTTTGTGGAGTTTGAATTTTTGGAATCAATGAAAGACTGACTTTATTTAAGTTATTGGCAAGAATTTTGAAATGAAGAATCATTGAATCATTTCGATTACATCCTCTTTCACCATATTTTATTGAGTTTGGAAAAATCCAGGTGAATATCCATCAGACCTGGTGCCCGAGTCTTCATGGTTTAAAACTTTATGTATTTCATCTTCATCAAGAACTCTTGTTAAGTGGACATTATTTTCATTGGCGATGAATTTAGGGATTAGAGAAATAAGTTGTTCATCTACAGATAGATTGTAGTAGTACTGACATTCATGAAATGTTGTTTTAAAAGATCTTTCATTCCATTTCTGTAAGAACACAAGTTGCCTTGAAAGTCTTTCAAAGAATCTTTTTTTTTTCTTGATCTTCTACAGTTTTCCATCATGTGAAAATGCCTTTGTTGTTATTTTCCACTTCCATCAAATTAATTTTCCTAGATTTTTGCTTTTATAATTGCACCTCCCTATATTGCGTGCTCGGGGGGAGTAATCCAGGGATGGGTGACCTCCCGGGAAGCTGCTGCTGGATGACCGCATCGGTGCCCGTAGAAAACCCCACACTGTCGGATGACCGCAATGGCTAAGTGGGGACAGTATCAGTGGAAGGTCGGGCCATTACAAAATGGTATCAGAGCCGACGACGGGTCACCTGCCAAGGGTGAGAGAGTACGTGATAGACACATTTTAGTGTCTAAATTGCACCTTAATTTCTAGTGAGTTAGTATTCGATTTTGTGTCTATTACGTGTTTTTATGCTTTTGTAGGTACATTAGAAGAATAAAGATTTGTGGAAAAATTAGCTCAAAAAGTGTTCGAAGCACCCGGGAAAATGGATCAAGGCACCCACACTTTGGATTGGGGCACCCTTGGATCGGCTGAGCTGGATCGGGTCAACCCAGCGGGTCAACCAGGCGGGTCAACCCAGCGAGCCAGCGAGTTGACTCGGCCGATCCAACTCAGCGGGAATCGCCGGAGTTTCAACTGTGTACGATTGTTCAAGAAATTTTTGGATTGTTTTGCTTCCAGATTGTTCCACACGCTAGAAGATATCCCATACAAGTCAGAACCATCGAGAAACATCAGAGAAATCCCGTAAAATCAGTTGAAAAATCATGTATATGGCCGGAATTGGGTTTCGATTCGGATTGGGATTTGTGGGCTATTCTAGAGAGTTCTATTAGGTTTAGGACTCTCTCTAGGGTTTCTACTATCTATAAGTACCAAGAGAAGCCAAGAGAATCGACTACAAAAGCCTAGAGAAGAAAATAGAGAATTCCGGCAACTATTCCGTCACCGTCCGGTCACTGCTACTGCACCGGCCGGCTGTTCTTCATCCATCACTGCCGGAGAAGAAGACTCAGTAACATTTATAAGTGTTGCTGATTTGAATTTTTCTGTTGTCTATTGCTTCAAACCCTTTGTTGCTTAAACTCTTCTGTAACAGCTGAACCCTCTCCTGTAACGCATATAAGCGTATCAAATCAGCTGTTACAGCGTTATTCAACCTTGTAATCAATATTTTGAGCAATGAAATCAACTTTTGAGCAAGTTTTCTTCACCATGGGCTAAGTCTAATTACTAGGATGATGGATAAGGTAATTTTCTCAATTTTATGTGATTTAATTATTTTCTAATAATTATTTATAATTCTTTTATTATTAGAATTGCATAGTTTTGAATAGTAAAAACGGTTTTCTTTCAACAGTTGTGCTTTTGCTTGATGGATTATGCTTAGTTAATTAATTTTGATAGTCCATGCTTGTGATTTACCTCTGTTTGTTAGCATAACAAAACCAACTTTGGCAATTATTTGTGCTTTAATTAATTTAAAAAGAATTATCTAATTAATCACATAGGTTGTTAGATTTACCTGATTCCTGATTCCTGGTACGTTAAAAAATTATTTAAAAATCATATTTAGGTTATTTAGTCTTTTTCTTACTCCTGGAATTTTCTAGAATTAGTTTAAATCATTATTTTCTAAAATCATTACCTTCACAAGTTCGAGAATCGAACCTCTTTTTACCACTATATAAAATCACATCAGTACGCTGGACGGGGTGTTCCAGGTATTGGTCTCATAGGTGGTAGGGAACGTCGGAGATCTGGGCTTGAATATATTCTGGAGCCGAGGACGGCTCCAATTTAAGGTGGTGGTATTGTAATACCCAAATTCGGCAGGTAGAGTTCGCCGAATGAAATATAGGTAATGGTTTGTCCTTTCCTAACAGCGAGGCCTTTTCAGCACAGTTGGCTCCAAAGTTGGCAAAAAGCTCTGCAGTTAAGCATGCTCGGGCGTAATCCAAGGATGGTTGACCTCCCGGGAAGCTGTTGCTGGATAACCGCAGCGGTGCCCTTTGAAAACCCCACACTGCCGGATAACCGCAGTGGCTAAGTGGGGACAATATCGGTGAAGGGTCGGGTCATTACAAAAATGGTATCAGAGCCGACGACGGGTCACCTGCCAAGGGTGGGAGAGTACGTTGGACGGGATGTCCAGGTATTGGTCTCATAGGTGGTAGGGAACGTCGGAGATCTGGGCTTGAATATATTCCGGAGCCGAGGACGGCTCCAATTTAAGGTGGTGGTATTGTAATACCCCAATTCGACAGGTAGGGTTCGCCGAATGGAATATAGGTAATGGTTTGTCCTTTCCTAACACCGAGGCCTTTTCAGTACAACTGACTCAGAGTTGGCAAAAAGCTCTGCAGTTAAGCGTTCTCGGGCTGGAGTAATCCAGAGATGGGTGACCTCCCGGGAAGCTACTGCTGGATGACCACAGTGGTGCCCGTAGAAAACTCACACTATCGGATGACCGTAGTGGCTAAGTGGGGACAGTACTGGTGGAAGTTCGGATCATTACAAATATTCTCAAATTTATCTTTGTTCCACTTTGAAATATCTCTTCTAGTAATGCTTAGTTTTTTGTTTCATATGTAAGCTGGAGACCTTTGAACTTGATTACTCCAAGAAGAAATAATTTGCTCTCTACAAGTATTGTCTCTTAGTCACATCTTAAAAAACTTCCAATATCTGTATCTTTTGTTTTTGATTGAAATAAGATTGAGAAATAAAAGGCAGTGATCAGACCCCAAATGAAAAAGATGGAGCACATTAGGTGATTGAATGCAATTGCTACTATGGAAATTAGAAAAGAGAAGACTACATGGCAAATATTTTGTTACATACTAAAAAAGTTGAAATTTAAAATAAAAAACAGATAAAATTAGTTTAGGATATGACTAAACAGTTAAAAACAAACAATTTATGTTATGGACAAAATAAAAAATAGATAA
Organism: Papaver californicum; assembly: GCA_023531435.1. Classification (NCBI taxonomy): domain Eukaryota; kingdom Viridiplantae; phylum Streptophyta; class Magnoliopsida; order Ranunculales; family Papaveraceae; genus Papaver; species Papaver californicum. The sequence continues at coordinate 1,231,832 of JAJJMC010024047.1, read as the reverse complement.
AATTAGTTCAGGATGGGACTAAAAAGTTAAAAACAAACAATTTATGTTATGGACAGGACCCAAAAATAGGTAATTTTTTTAATAAAATAAGATTGTTTAAACAGTTTAATTCTTTTAAATATCGTCCTATTATTATCATTTTAAAAGAGATTTTTGAATAGCTATAATTTGCCGTATTTATTTTCATTTCTTCATACAACGTACTATATGCCATACGATGGAGATTTCAACCATTTGTTCACTTGAACGAGAGGTAGATAGTTTTTGGGGTGAAAAAGGATCTCTCTCGACTCACAGTTGCCTCAAATTTGTTAAAGTCTTTCATATTGATTATTATCATAATCAATAATTTTTTTAATAAAATTGAATTAGACTTCCCCCTTATTTCCTCTAAATTATCAAAAGAGATAAAAAAAGAATAGTGAACTAAATGATAAACAATAGTGAATTAAAAGACAAAAAAATCTTAGATCATCATTATTTTCTCTTTTTTTAGAGCATTTTTCTAAGATAATCAATTATTTTAAAAATATGTTTGTTAAAATTTATTAAGAAAATAATTAATAGCGTAATTGTTTTTCAGTTTATGATTATCTATAATCATAAATGATAGTCATAATTTTTACCAAACAAGACCTAAATGGTGCACTGCTTCTGAATCTTTGACTTGTTTATATGTGATTCTGGGCAGTCCATATGCTTTGTATAATACGAGTAGATATAGATGATATGGTCGGCTCCCCTGCATTTTGAAGAAGTCTAGACATGATTTTAGTCATATAGGCCCTTACACTTATAAACTTATAGTCCCTCGAGTGATAAGAGAATCCTTGTTCCCAGGGTGTCGTATCATACTATCCTTTAGCCATAGCCATATCTTCCTCTGTTTGTGTACACATAAACGACGAAAATAATTGTGTGAAACACAGGAGAGAAAACAAAGCTTGGGAGGTGAACAGGTCACTTCATGTGTTTCTCACAGTGATGGAAACGAAGGTAGGAGGTAATGTGTAGGATTAGGGATGACTTCAACAAGAAAACGAAGAATTTATCAGTCAAGAACTTGAAACACCTCAACAACCAGTTCTATTAGGTAAGAATCGACAAACCCAATTTGTCAAAATTATATTTCAGTTTTCATTTTCAGCGAGACTTACAGCTAGGTCGTATTGTGAATTTCCTGGTCATACATATATTTCTAGCAGTAGATGTGCTTTTGTTGATTTTTACAATTTGGAAAAAAGTGAACTTCTAGCCGTAACGGAGATTTTAAAATAAAAAATTTCGTCACAAAATTCCAAGCCATAAAAAAATTTACGACTGAAAATCTATATCCTCAACCTAGCCGTAAACTGCGTTTTAACAAAATTTGGTATTTATGGCTAGGGATGAATAGGTCCAACCTGATCGAAAATGATAATTACTGAAACTGATATTCATCATTATCATAGGAGGGTTTAAACTTTACTTCCTAATGACATTGGCCAAAAAAGTAACAATCGTTCCCCAAAGTTTCCCCTGTCCCCAGAAAATTATTCTGAAATAACTGGCATCATGGGCTTCGATGTTGGTGTGTGTGGCTCGATGAAACACACATAAAATAGCTAGGAGTAGTCCCACATGGAATAAACGAAGATCCATATGGAGATTAATAAGCTAGACTATCTCCTTATAGCAAAGCCAATGGGGTGGGCGTTTTGGAAAATTTGCCAATTACCACCCCACAATGGGATGGGCAAACCCAAAAAACGACTTGGCAAATAAGTATATTAGGGGGTTTGCCCATCGAGGCTCAGACTAAGTCGATCGTTTTAGTTTGTGACGATCGACTCAAATGAGCCGTTCGGCCCAAGTTAGGCCGAGGCTCGGTGCCTAGATTGAGCCAAGCGGCTCAATGTGATTCGATAACGGTCGAATCTTAACGCCTATAATCTAACGGCTCTGATTCCCCCCTATAAATTCAACATTTTCAACTCCAAAATCACGCCTTCTTCACTCAAAAAATCTTCTACTTTCACTTCAATCTTAAGCTTTCTATCTCAAACTCTTCTTTTCAACTTTTGTTAAAAAAAAGAACTGAAAAAAATTGCAAAAATTGCAACTCAACTGGATCTCCAAACCCAACTTGATTTTTCTGGAGTCATACTCGAAGATGCTATTAATAAGATATGTGATGGTTATAAGAAAATTGAGAATGAGAAAAAACAAAGAGGTCTTCAAGTTTTAGATATTAATCAAGTCAAATCTGCAGCTATTAGAAAAAGAAGAGTTCAAGGCAAGAAAATAGAATGAAAAGAAAATTTAAAAGTAAACCGTACGACTGTTCAAAACAGCCAGGGAAAATCTTCTCAAGAGCACATCGAATGAAAGATCTGTTAAATGAAGATAAACAAGAGGCCCAAGATTGTCAGAGAATTTTATTGAAGTGTTTATTTAATTTAGGTTTTTACTGCCCTAGTTTATATCTTATAAGAGACCGTAGTGTATTAAATTAATGCAATGAAGATTGATGTTTTAATATAATTTTATTTAATTTAATATAATTTTAGTTAATTGTAATCTAATTTTAATTTTAGTTAAGTTAAGCTTGTTCATTCCTCTTGAAATCAAAGTATATTTAATCAAAAAATTATAGTTGAATTAGTTCATTACTAAAATCATAAATAGCCGTTTGATTAAACTTAGATGAACGGCTAAGATCGAAATTATAAATTATATAACCGTTGTCGTTGCAAACTGGGACGATCGACCTAGGTTGAGACGACAACGGCTATAAAATAATTCTATAAATTCAAGTATTTTCACTTCCCAAATCACACCTTCTCCAACTTTTTCTACACACATATGGCTCAACCGTATATTAATCCGACAGAGTTTACCATTGATGAAGATCTATCTCTATGTAGAAATTTTGTTGCATGCTATCCGTCAAGGAATGAGGAACGACGACAAAACAGTTTAGTGAGTATGAGTTACTAGAGCAGAATCTATGATAACTTTTGTACTGACACGGTAACCCGAATAACCGTAATGTAGTTGGGTTGTTTTGTAGATATCAAACTATAAGAAGAAAAGTGGAAGAATTTATAGCTTTAGTTCGGGCTGTCAATCGATATCGATTAAGGGGTGAAACCAATGCTGAAGTTGTATTGCGAGCTCGAGAAGAATGGCGAAGATGAAAAAAGACAAGTTTTGCTTATGAAGCTCATTAAGCAACCCTGAAGGATGTTTTGATTGTACGTATGAGGTGTTAAAAAGTAGACATGCTACTCCAGCAAAAACGTTGTTAAATTTTAATTGAATGTGAAATAAAATCAGTAGTTCTTTTTTGCTTTATGAAGCTCATTATGCAATCTTGAAGGATTTTTTGATTGCACATATGAGATTATTTGTGATTACATGCTATCTAATTCAATTACAAATATGATAAATAGTCGGGGTGGAATTATAGCCGTTGGATTTGTTTGTTAAGATCTGACCGTTATCGAGCCAACCTGAGCCGCTCGGCCTTGCACCGAGCCTCGGCTCAACCTAGGCCGAGCGGCTCAGGTTTCCTCGGTCGATTCATATTTCGTCTTTTTTCCTTTTCCCCACTGTCCAAAAACGAGTTTTCCCATCCACTTGGCTTGACATTTTGACAAATTTACCAATGCCCATTAGAATTGCTCTTATATCGCACCGAAGCCTTTTAGGATAAAGTCCCACATCCCCAGCTAAAGATGGTCAAGTGAAGACAATATCGATGCTATATGGCGGACCCGAAACGGATCTGATAATCTGTAGAACGGATCTGATAATCTGTAGATCCTAACATTCGAAACTCAAAAGAGCATCCCCAAACCCAATCTCATGTTCACAAACAGTGTCACGCCTAGCAACAAATGGGTCTTAAGAAGAGTATAGTACACGTTTTACGGCATCCAGTATAAATCTTGAATTCTTGATCATAGCAATTAGCAACAACAAAAATGGTTATTAGACTACGAAACACTATAACTTGAATATTTGTAGATTTTCCCATTTTGATCGACTGCAATAATATTGATTAAACTTTAACCTGAATATTTGAATTGTATATCTAATGTCCCATACATAACATATAATAGAATGATCACCACATGTGTGAGCTGCGGTATCTTTTAAATCAATTACAGTAGATTATGAACCCTTGATCAATAATAATAGTCACCAAACAACCCCTAAATAATTCATCAATAATAATGAATACACTTAATAGACTTGAGTTTCTGCTAATCAATTATTTCCAATTAATAATAAGATTAATTTATATTAGATTTGATTACCAACTAATTTTGGTTTACTATAATCCACCTTAATAATTTAATTAATTGAAAGAATTGTTTGGTTATTCTTTTAAAGTTTGAAGAAAAACATATCAACTCGTTAACTTAAAATGCAAAGGAGAAGAATAATTAAATTTAGATCTTACTAATTTTTAGGATACTATAATCCACGGTAATAAAACCTGGCTATATTAGATGTGTGTGAATTATTTTGGCTCTACTATTAAAAGATAAAGATTATTATAAAGTAAATGTCAAAACTTTTTATCTAACTATTTATGTCAATGTCTAATTTATCCCATGATTAATTAGTATTAACTAATTCAATTTTAGTAGTTTTTTAATCGTGTTAGTTGTGAAATCAACTAGAGCTAACTAATCATCAAAACTAGTAAAAATCTAAGAATTTTTTTTTGATTTTTTTTTGAAGTTAATCAACCCGAATCGTTGGATACAAAGGATAACGTATGCCGATTCTGGGTTGGTGTTCTTCGTGATTGAAGAACACCAGAATCAGTGGATATGACCATTAACAAAAAAAAACGATTCTTAGAATTGTTATATGTGAGTGTTATTATGAAATGATTCCGGGACATTTTCATAAATGACAAATTTCATTCATAGTCTAGGATATTAGTGCATTGCATTACATAGTATTGAAGAGGTGAGTCTTTGATAAGTTTGATTTGAACTGGGTACGAATCTGTAATCTGGAATTGGGTTTTACTAATAGGGTTTGATTTGAAAATGGGTTATGGTAAATATTTGTGTTGGCGTGAGATGGATTTGATTTGGGGTTATGCTTAACTCGAGTTCAGGTTTAACCGAGAATAAAATTGAAAAGAAAGGTGAATTGTTGATTGAGGCAGTGGTGATTCTGTTGAGTTAGAAGTGGAATATGAACTCAACAAGGAATAGAGATATATCTTAAGAAGATGAGGAAAATCGGTTTGAAACAATTGAAAAATGTATATTTTCATCACTGGTTTTTGAAATCTGATTGTGTGTGTTTGATTTCTTTGAAGTGCTGATTTAACTGCAGTTTGATTGATTAGGTTATTCTGTTTGTATATCTTATTGGATTTACCGTTAGATGCGACTTTGGTTCGATCTCGTCCTACTTCTCATTAAATCAATCTGAAATCGTATTAGTTTCTGAGATTAGGGTTCTTCGGGAAGAACATTGTGATTTTTTAAGTGACACACGTATGAACCGAGTCGTTAACGGCGTTAATTAATTAAATTTTATTTAAATTTTAGTAATTATTAAACATAAGTCAAGACTTAACTTAGTGAATGAAGCTCAACGTCATTTCCAGGCACCAAACTCTAAGTTGGACAAAAGTTAAACCAAACACTAATGCTGATCAAAACCCAAGTACCAAACGTCAATTAACCCTTTAGTATTTCTTGTATTTTTCTTAGTTTTTTATAAATTATAAGATTTTCCACCTTGAATTTTTCGTTGGATGAATCAATTTTTTATGTAAAGTTTAAGTGTGGAGGAGTGGTTAAACATATATAATTTTTAGTATTCACTTTCGTAGGTAGGATTTTTTGAATTTCTTATACTTTTTTGCATAAATCTCAAACTTTTAGATTTTTTAGAGTCACTTTGTATACGTTTAGCTAACTTTACATACGAAGTTCTTATCGAATAACTGAACTTATAATTACTAGATAACTTATATTCGGTATTCTTAGTCGATCGAGAGAATATTCGTGATGAACTGAACCATCCAGTGGCGAATTAGTTGCGGAATGTATATAGTAATAGAGAGCTAATCAACCATTAGTGGAGACTACCCGTATAAAAAATATGAGTGAAGCACCAAACTTTCAACATATTTTGTCAGTTTATAATGTTTCATCTGCGCAAACTCCGAGTAGAATGATGAGCTACTCAACCTCGCCACATTTCAACACTACTTTTTGATTTCTTGAGTGCTAATTATTGTCAATCATGAGGGTGGCACCAGAATTGCGAATTAACCTCATTCTTGTAGTTTGAATTGCAAGCATTACTACTCTTGAAACAGTCGATAAAAAGTTATCATCATCAACAAGTGGAAGAATCTGAAATTTTTGAAGAAAATTGAAGACGTCGAAGGTACAAGTAACAATACATGGTGAAAAAAATACAATTACATGAAAAATCAAAAGAAGTGAACTTTTCATGAATGTTAGGTACAAGAGAATACCACCAAAGTTGTGAAAATTCAAGTTTATTTCTTGTTTGCATTGTTAAGAAAAAAAATTGAAAAAAAATAAAAAATTATTACATTCTTATCCATTTATAAAGGTCGTAGAGAAAAAGAAATCTAAAAAGAAGTTTCAAGACAACAACAATTTGAAGGGTACAACGTTTGAAAGAGTTGATTTTCATCAACCAGACTAGAAAGTGGAAAGATGAAGTACATGGTTCGAGAGTTCATTATCGAGAGTTGAAGTCGAAGAGAAGTTTCTATTTAACACTGTAGAGGGGAGTGTTTGTTTGGAGATAAAAATGTGTCGTCACACCTATGATGAAGCAAGGAGAATGTAGTTGATGTTGGGCGATTGATGTAGTTGGAACAATTGAGAGTGCATATTTCACTGAGAAGGGTCATCCGGTTAAATTTTAAGTGCAACCGGTAGTTGATTGTGCAATAATAGACAGATTTTTGTGTCCTATTTGTCCTTAATTATCTATATTGTTAATGCTCGATTGGTACTTATTGTGTGATATTATGTGTTTGTAGGTATTTTTTGAAAATAAATATTTGTAGAAAAAATCGGTTCAAAAAAGTGATAAAAGCACCCAGAGAAAAAATTACTAAAGGCACGCATCAGTTGGATTAGGGGCACCTTCCTTCTTAAGTTCAAATCCAGAAATGGCGGGAAAATAAATGTTTATCACGTGAAGAGTTCTGATGGATTGGGGACCGAATTTTAAGGGATTTAAAACGTGTTTTTGACTTCTCAAAGGAAAGAAACAACTAAAGCTAATCAAAACACGTATACGTAAGAGTTTCTGGGCGAGAAAAATGGGTGAAAATTCGATTTATGACCGGAAAAAGGTTTACTCCATAATTTGGGATTTACACGAACTGTAGTTTGTTTTGGATTATTTTCTTGGATCCTTATCGATTAGAATTGGTTGTTAAGGTTTGTGGAGCCTATATAAAGAAAAGAGATCGAAGAAAAATAGGGGACAGGATGAATGAAAAAAAAAACAGAAAAAAAGTGATGTTGCTGCTGTAGTGAAGAACAAGGAATAGATGACGATTTCTTCAACTAAATAGCAACAGATATCTTCGTCTTTGCAACATTTATCTTCAGCTGCAACGGTTTCTTCAACCCATCTACAACAGATATTTTCAGAACAGTAACTTTTATCTTCGACAGAAGCATTTTCTCTTCCGTAACAGTGGAAACAGTTGTCTGCAATGTCATTACACCGTTTCAAACTCTCTATTTTACACAATTTTCACTCTTTTCATCTTTGTAGACAATTTTTGAGCCATGACATTTTGAGAGTGTTTAACATGAGGAGCTAGACCCCATTGCCGAGGTGGCGGAGGAAGTCATTTTTCAATAATAAAGTGGTATGTTTTTATCTTATTAATTTTTTTTACAATTCTTTTATGATTATTTGCTTTGAATTAAATTTAAAATAATGATTTTTATCAATTAGTTGTGTTTTCTTTTGATGGGTCATGCTTATTTTAGAGCTATTGATGTCTCATACTTTTGATTTACAACTATTATTTTGAAAATCTAACTTTGACAATATTTAGAATCAATTGAATGTATGAGTTGCAAGATAATTATTAATACTAGATCACTTGAAAATTGGCTAATGGTGGAATCCTTAGTCTCAGTTCTTTCCATAATCTTAAATCAATTTTAATTCAATCTTTTTTATTTTTAATATTAAAAATTAGGTTTAAAAATTAAATTTGTACAAGTCTGAGTCAAATCTTTTACCACTTTTCTGAAACGACCATACAATCAAACATGGATATGGAGGATATAAGGCAGAGATTGCGTACGAGTTTATCAAATCTAAGCGAGTATGTACCGAAGAAGAACATCTTATGTATGTTGTTTCTCAACAGTCTTGTTCGGCTTCCTTTGGGTCATCTAGTATGTGTAGTACGTTATGGCAGTGAACTTTCGCCAAAACCAAAACATCACAATAAACAGATGAACTGTCAATTCAATTTAATATTTTAGAGGGATAAAATGAGTATTAAAAATCAATTAATATTTTTCACATAAAGTTTGTTTTAGACAAAGTGCGTTAACTAATATTTTAGGTTGAGAGGCAAATCAACTAGTTCATATTTCATATATATATATATATATATATATATCACCGTTTCACATTTAAAAATAAATTATATTTATATTTTTAATGTGCTTTTAAAACATTATATAATAACCCATTATATGTTTAATATAATGAGATTTTTTTTAATAAATTAGCATCAGTGCATATAGTAAGTCGAAAAGGATACCTTAATTATTGAATTTGTTCATTATATTTTTAAGAAAATATATTCTGTGATACTTATATATTTTTATTTGTTAAGCTACATTATTCGTATTAAGTAAATTAAAATACTACTGCGATACATATAAATCATCTAAAATTATTTTTATTATTCATACCATGTTTACGCTCATGATGTGCGTAAAATCCAAAACCAAAATTAAACTTTCATCAACGTAGAGCATTCACAGTAGGACGATCAAAACCTGGACCAAATCCAAATTTGATATTTGGTCCGTCCAAAATTAATCACAGTGGTACGAGTATATTTGGATTTTGGTCCAGTATTTTTACTGTTTGGAATCAAAAATGATCCCAGAACTGGACCAAACCATAATATGGTGGAGCGTCAACCTAGTCTGCGCCTCGTGCCAGGCATGGCGTTACATATATGTCTCGTGCCAGGCGTTAACCTACCGCGCATCTCATGATCCAGGCGTTAACCACACGTCCGCCTGTATTGGGAGTCAACACAGTAGCATGTCCAGCGGGACGTATGGCTAAGAGCGCGCTTGGTGCGTAGGCGGTAACCAAGCAAACGCTTGTCTTGGGTGTTATTCCAACCTTGTGTCTGTCTTAAGCGTTATTTCAACGTTGCACCTGTATGGGCGGTGGTGTATACGAACGGCTGGTGAAGACAGGCCTTTTTTAAAAGCAACCTACATACACCACTTCAACATCTTCTCCTAGACCATCTTTGAGCTGTAAAAGAAGTGAGTCCTCGTCCCAGATGAAATACCAACCCCCACCATCGGATCTTCGATGGACTTGTAGAGGAAGTTGATTATGCCAAAAGGTTGGAATAAGACCTTGAAACCATTATAAATAATGGACAAAAAGTACGCAAAATAGAAAAGTTAATTCAAATAATTTATTTTATTCTTTTCACCAATTCATACAATCAAGCCCTACCAGAACAAAAGAATAGATAACATAGCAGAAGAAAGACAACCAAAATCATGGATGAATTTTGAAGTTTTATTTAGATATGAATTAAAAAATTAATGAATTGTTGTAACTACCAGTAATCTTGGTTGTAGCAACCAGTTTCACCTTCTCAAGATCCTTGATCATTTACGATCTTTCCTACATCAACAATCAAAAGAGCAAAGCTTTTCTAACCACAACAATTAACAATTGAAAGACATAAACATGGAATTATGAACTTGTATGACTAATTAACATACAACACATGCAAATAAAAAATGTGAAAATTGATAAAAACCTCTCTAGATCCTTCCAAAAAAAGCCATAGCAAATAGAATTTCAAATATTAACGGCTAAACCAAATTTGTAATCAACCGTTTTACTAATTCAAGCAGAAAAAAGAAAACCCAAGTCTTGAATCCTCCTGTATGGAAGAATCAAAATAAAAATGTAATCAACATATGAAGATTCATTGATACTACCGAAGTAAACCACAAATTAAATGACATACATATACCAAAATACAAAAGGCTTGACTACACAAATGCCTCCGCCCCATCAGGCGTTTGCCCAGACCACCGCCTGATGAAGACGGGTGTAAGGCTAGACCACCGCCTGATAAAGCAGGCGTTATTCCAACGTTGTGCCCATCTTCATGATACACACGTACTAGCTGCACGAGTAGAAGAGTCACCGGGCGTATGGTTAGGTTAACGCCTCATCAGGCGTTCGTCTACACACACGCATGTCACTGGGGCGTGCTGCTAAGCGTGCGTCTATCATCAGACGTTCTTCTGGGTTGCGTCTCCCACCGAGCGTTCATCCAGCGTCCTCCCCAACCAAGCGTTTTCAATGGTATACGCCCGTCCAACAGACGGATCCTTGTATATGCGCACAACGCCAGGCGTTAGCTTAGTCTTACGCCTGATCAAAATTTACTCTCTACCCATTGTGTTTCAGGCGGAGTAAACCCAAATTTTTTTGATCTTTAGTCTTTGGGTTTAGTCGCACCACTGTGGATGCTCTTACCATCGTTAAACAATTACCATATCTTGTCATTAAAAAGTAAAACACAATCTCTAATGTGCCCACCGAACATAGCAGACAAAGCAAACAAATTTTTCCTCTCACTTATTCTATCGAACACTTATCTAGTAATAGTTGCTTCAAAAAAAAAAATCTAACAATATTTAAACTACAACATATGAATACGTCATAACAAATTCAGTCTCAACATATGAGATTAATTATATGATCAAGTTCAATACACTCAACATTAATACAAGATAGTAATAAGGAAATATAAGTAATGGGTTTTAACTTTAAACACACATTCTTGATTATAAAATCTAAATAATTTAGCTTTTTAAAGTTTTCCATTCATGGGTATTGTTTATATAACTAACTTTGAAATGGGTAGTTGTTATTTAAAGTAGAAATTGAAGAAAACCAATGAAGCTTTAATTTTTTTTAAAACCCCACATAGTTTTTGAGGATATTGGTGTCTCCCCTAAAACAAGAGAATGAGATCAGAAGTTTTTGTTCAGGAAAAAAAAGAATCGTGACTCGTGAAAGTGGAAGCGAATCTACGAATCAAAAGTGAAAAACATGGTTTCGGAGAAAAACGATTCAAATATGCACATCGTATCGTCTTGAAATTAGTTTAAGTGACTCATATGAGTCAACTCACAACTCGTACAAGTCTAATAACCTTGCTCTTATGGAAACTTCCTGTTATCCCTAGAATTTAATAATATACTTCCCACCAGGAAAAGATTATCCCTGATGGTCAGAGACATTGAAAAGATTTGTCTACTCTATAATTCTAATGAGAATCAGATACGCATCTCTTCCTCCAATGTTGTTTCTCAAGATCGATCTGATTTGCCACAAACTGGATTCACAACGACTCGAATCTGACTGTAACTACCAAAATTTACCCCAGCACTTAAGTCCGCAACATTAAAGCACATAAGACCGCAGCACATAAGTACGTAAGACTGCAGCAACGCATCGTCCACAACATCCCAAACAGTTCACACCATTTCCGCAACAGTGAAGCCCAGCCATCCAAGCCCGCAGAATCCGCAGCCATCCAAGCCCGCAACACCATTTTCCCGCAACAGGAATCCAGGTCCACAACAACCATTCTTCCGCAAGCAAACACCATCATTTGCCCGCACCAAAATTAGACTAAAGCCATTTAATGAGAAGATCAACATCGATACGTGACGGACTTCATCAACATGTGGCGGACTTCATCGTCACGTGGTGGACTTCATCAACATGTGGCGGACCCTCATTCACACGTGGCGGACCTCTATCGACACGTGGAAAATTTCATTGACACGTGGCGGATTTGATGGTGAAACATGTAGCTTATTAATGAGGGCAACAATGTAAATAGACCAAAGGATTCTTTCATTTTAAGGAAAAAACCCTAGGATAGAGGGGGAGACGGTTTTGGGGGGGTGGGGGGAACTTCTTCTTCCCCAAATGATACTGTGAGCAGAGAGAGAAAACTGGATCTTCCCCAATTTTTACTGTGAGCAGAGGGAGAGAGAGATGAATCCTTCTGTAAACTAGCCATCAATGAAATCAATCATTTTTCATTACCCGTGGACGTAGGCATCAACGCCGAACCACGTTAAATTTGTCTGTATTAATCCTAATTTTTCAGAATTTCTCTTTTGGTTCTTTATCTCAACCAAGTGATTCGTGTGGTTGTGATCGTCAGTTTTTTGGCGATTACAAGTTGGCGCTAGAAACAGGGATTGAAGACAGTTCTGTGAAGTAAACCTTGTGGTTAATAGTGATTAGCTGCTGTTTTTCTCTACGAGTATTTTCAAACAATTGATTTCTTGTGAAGGGGCTGCTGCTGTGTTAACAGATTTTTCACTATCAATTAGTTCATAAGGGATCATTTTTCTTCTTCTATCTTAGAAGAAGTGAAGATGTTGGTGTTGTTAGATGGGGTTTTAGTTTCATTTGAAGGGTTGTTGGTATTATGGACACAGCAGTTGTGGGATTTATAGCTGCAGCTGAGTTCATAGGGAAACCGAGGATTCTTCACTGACGACTATTAAATCTTTTTCTTTTTTCTTTTATGTTGTTAGTAAAATTTCAAATTTGGAGGTTTTAAGTCAAATTTTCAAAAGGATTTCTCATGAAAACTAGGTTTTGTTTTTCAGCAAAATTTGATTTTTTTTCTCTTAAAATTCTGATTCAAAGTTGAGAATAGATTGCGGATTAACTGTTACCATATCATGTTTTACAAACCCATTTAATTGATTTTTAAAACATTAAGCATCAAAATTTCGATTTGATTTGGGAATTTTTCTCATTAATTTGATTTAGCTTTTCTTTATGAATTAATTGCTGCAATTTTTATGGTTATATGGATAATTTGAATGATTGGGTTTGTCTTGAATGTGTGTATAAATGCAGGGAAGAAGTTTACATATGATTGAAGTTATAGCCAATTTAATGTGGGAATCACCCAAAGAATCGCACATAAGATGCTCGAAGAAATGCCCGAATGACCAATTTTTCAGAATTTCAAGTTTATACCATTACTAGCCTACTACTCAAAGTTTGCCTGGGGACCTATGAGGGTATAAGAGTTTTCTGAGTTTAGAAAATTTGGGGATGAGCTGATTTTCTTGATGTTTATATGGATGCCGAGGGGTGAAATTCAAATTAAAATTCCACAACACAAGTAATGCTCCGCAAGCTTACTTTCCCCAGCAAAATTCTGAATTCCGTAAACCCTATGGCTCACAAAGAAAAGTGAAGGATCTATAAGCCCTATATGCCACCTATCTGAGCTGAAATGCTCATGCTGGATTTTATGAGTTGAATCTGGTGGCTACGGTAGTGAGAATGTTTTTCGATTCGTCTTTCTTAAACAAAGAAGATGAACAAAATATTCGAGAGATTGATGAGCATAGGTTTATAAAATCAGCAAGAGAGTTGTTGATTCATGCTATAGAGTTGGTTTGCAACAAAGATAAAGTAGATTATGCTCAATGATTTTGTTTTAAACTTGATTAATAATGATTTAGATTTGATTTTCTTTCCTCAATGATTATGTTGATTCCTTTATCAAATCCATGAAATGGGTTGGCATAAATCAGGCTGAACTCATGTTGTATCAAAGTAATTCATGAATTCTTCACATGATTCTTTGATTTGAAATATTTATAAATTAGGGTTCTTGGTTAGAAATTGGGGTTTTTGATATAGCTCATGATATTATGGTAAATTCCTGAATTGGGTATGTATGAATCATCATGAATTTCTATTTTATAGATTTGTTTTGTTTGAATTTCTTTTGACCAATTCATGCTTGGAATATCTTGCATGAAACTTGTAAACCCTAGAATTATGTATTTTCTTTTGCTTATATCTCTAGATTTAACCGCTGGAACGTGCTCGAATTTGAGTATGTAATTTCATCATGTCATAGAAGTATGATTAAATTTTCATGTGCATCAGGTCATGTTTACTACTACAAAGATTGCATAATATATGGCTGTGTTTTGCTGAGTTTAAATCCTTAATAGCCAATTGATTCTTACATATCTCATTATCCATGTATTGGATAAAGCTTAAATTGTAGTATGATGTTTATATATATGTAGGCAACCTAACGTAGAAATTTCATGAAGTTATGATCACTTTAGGTACCCCTAAGTGTGGGAGAATCGTGACTGAACTCTGTGTGTTGATACTGAATACAGCCATGTGGAAATGTGTATCTTTTAAATGAACCGTTAGAATGTGCTAATTTTTGAATATGCTATTGTAACTCGAGTCATAGCCAAAATTTCAAGTCGATCGGATGAGATTTAGTACTGAAAACATTAGATAAGTCGTGACTACATTCTGTAAACAGAAATCCTGTACAGCCTAGGTTACGAAGTAGTTGTTGATATATTTCTGATCCTTAATGATCCTTGTCCTTCATTTTTATTCTGACTTTATAACATAAAAGAAACTAAAACTCTTTTGGATTTCCATATATATTGTTGGACTAGTCAACGTATGTCCATGTTTTAAACAATAATGTGCAGCACCAATAAATATTCATCGGATACTTCTTATACTTCGAGATTTGGATACTTCTTATACTTCTTATTTAAGGACCATACTTCTCATCAGAATACTCATGGGATACTTCTTATACTTCGAGATTTGGATACTTTTTATACTTCGAGATTTCGTATATTTCATATTTCTTAGTAATCACAAGAAGAATACTCATTGGATATTTTTTATATATATACTTTGAGTGGGGATCTAAATGTTTCTTCAGGAATTATTATTACATAATGGGTACTTCATACTTCTCATTATTAAGTACGTCTTCAAAACGAGTACTTCTATTTTCCTATACATCGGATTTCATATGCAACGGTTACTTCGCAAGAGATTGATACTTCTTACTTCTTATGGATACTTTTCATTTCTTATTATGGATACTTCTCATATACTTCTTGAAGATACTTCTCGTATACTTCAAAAGGATATTATTCATACATAATTTGTGTATACTTTGGGTTTCTTATGTGAAGAAAACTTATTCGAGGGTCGATACTTCATACTTCATATTTCATATTTCATATATTTTATGCGGATATAAATATTCAAGAATTAGTACTTCTTATAATTCATTCTTCATTCTTTTTTCTTCATACAGTTCTACACTCATGAAGTGATATCAGCCGGCAAGACTCTCATAAAAGAGCTAAATACCCCCTATCTCTTTGATTTAAAATTTTCTCTTGCTTTAACCACTTTGTTCGTATAAGTCATGAAAAGGACTCTTATTCACAATTATCAATGGTGACAGACTAAATGCCATCCACCCCTTTTATCAATGGTGACAGGCTAAATGCCACCCACCACAATTATCGTAATAATAGGCTTACAGGGGAATTGGTGCGTATGCTGAGAATCTGCGCCCAATGAGCAACCTGACGTGTCACCCATTTCGGTTACAACTTTGAATTTGAGTTCCTGAGAGACTTATACTTTTATACTAGATTCAATAATACATTTTTTCATAAAGATTGATTGATTAACATTTATTAATCTATTTATCATTTCTGTTTAAAACGTGTGAAATAATATTATTACACTAATGTGTGCTTATGTATAAGTTTTGCAGCAAAATTCTATTCTTGAATGGATCAGGTTCATTCTCTTATCATGGCAAAGCCAGGAGAAAAGTAAATGCAAGACAATAGCATACAATCCAAACGCAGACGCTGTATACTAAGTCAAGACGCACCGCAAAGCGTCGGAACAAGCAAGGCATCAAGATGTTTTTCTTAAGGATTGTTCTACAAACAAACCTTAAGAAAAGGGGGCAAACTGTAACTACCAAAATTTACCCCAGCACTTAAGTCCGCAACATTAAAGCACATAAGACCGCAACACATAAGTACGTAAGACCGCAGCAACGCATCGTCCACAACATCCTAAACAGTTCACACCATTTCTGCAACAGTGAAGCCCAGCCATCCAAGCCCGCAGAGTCCGCAGCCATCCAAGTCCGCATCCATCCAAGCCCGCAACACCATTTTCCCGCAAAAGGAACCCAGGTCCGCAACAACCATTCTTCCGCAAGCCCAGCAACAGTTTGCCCGCAAGCCCGCACCATTTTGCCTGCAAGCCCGCACCATTGTGACCGCAAGCCAACACCATCATTTGCCTGCACCAAAATTAGACTAAAGCCATTTAATGATAAGATCAACATCCACACGTGGCGGACTTCATCGACACGTGGTGGACTTCATCGACATGTGGCGGACCTTTATTCACACGTGGCTGATTTCTATCGACACGTGGCAAATTTCATTGACACGTGGCGGATTTGATGGTGAAACATGTACCAAAGGATTCTTTCATTTATAAGGAAAAAACCCTAGGATAGAGGGGGAGACGGTTTTGGGGGGGTGGGGGGAACTTCTTCTTCCCCAAATGATACTGTGAGCAGAGAGAGAAGACTGGATCTTCCCCAATTTTTACTGTGAGCAGAGGGAGAGAGAGCTGAATCCTTCTGTAAACTAGCCATCAATGAAATCAATAAATTTTCATTACCCGTGGACGTAGGCATCAACGCCGAACCACATTAAATTTTTCTGTGTTAATCCCAATTTTTTAGAATTTCTCTTTTGGTTCTGTATCTCAACCAAGTGATTCATGTGGTTGTGATCGTCAGTTTTTTGGCGATTACACTGACCATGGTGCAGCTTGTATTGAGTTGGTTTGACAAAACCCATCAGAATCATCTTTTTGATTTGAAGATAGCTAAGAGAGACACTGTTGGTTGGGCTATTTAGGGAGAAAGATTCCCTAAAGTTTATCAAAACACTAAACTTATCTCTGAGACTTTAGTTCATAAAATGCTTTCTTTATGGCAGGAAAACTTTTATTGCAGGTGGTATGACAGAGTTCCTAAGACTAGTTCTTTACAAACATGATAAATATTTCTTGGTCTCCATCGGTGAATGATTTTCTTACAGTAAATTTCTAAACATGTGGAATTGGTCTAATTTTGTGCAACTCTGCGGGTGACTGTAATAGAGTGAAGTGCATCTTCACTGAAGAAGCAGTAAACTCAGAGCAGGTGGAGGGTCTTGCTCTATAAAAAGCTGTCAAATGGGCTAGAAGACTGAAGCTAGAAAAACTCAACTTCAAATCAGACTCAAAACGAATGGTGAAAGTAGTAACCAAAGGGCATTTCAACATCACATGGAAAGTTCATCACTGTCTACCAAAAATAATAACTAGCTTCCAAGAAGTTAAATTACATTCCGGAAGAAACAAATAAAGTAGCAAATATTCTCTCTAAAACCTCCCATATGTTAGAAAACTTAATATGAATAAAGTACTTCTCCGCCAAGCTGTATTCGTGCTCAACTGTTACAAGACTCTAAAGTTGTAATTGATTGTTAATTCAATACGATTGTTCTTTCCTAAAAAGAAAAAGAAAAAAAAATTGTGAACACTTTTTATTGCTAGTATTGACAGAATCAGACTCATGATAGATTGTCACAGATCACCGGAACCGGCGTTCGACTTGAACGGCAGATATTTTGCCATATGGAAGAATCAGTTGTATACGAAGCATTTTTAGATTGCCTAGTCATCAAAGAAAAGAACCCTTTTAGGAGAGGTGTAGTACACGTAAGATCTTCGTGTCACTTACTTTCTGGCTTCTGCTGTAACTTCCTCCATAAAAGTAGAAAACCCCCCTATCTCCCCCAAACCAAACCAATTCCGTCTCTGTCTCTTCTACGAAATTAGGGTTTAGATTGAGAGAAATTTATTGTTGTATTGATGGGGAAAAAGCGGAAATCAATCGCTAGTCGTCTTGATGAAGTTGATCGAACCATGTATTCAACTTTCTGTAACGCAGCAAATTCATTATCTCAGCTTTATACACAAGCCATGAATCAACAAAAAATTTTATTTCAAGCTGGAGAAAGAAATGCACTGGTTTGTATCTTAATCTCCTTATTAACAACCCCTTATGCTTTAAACTTAATTGGGTTTTTTGGTAATAGGTTTTGTTGATTGAAAAAAGGTCATTCTTTTATTGGTTATTTGGATTTTGGATTAGTGAGGATGATATTAGACATCTATTCGCATGTGGGCTTTGTGATTCATATTGACTTATGGAGGTTTCGTGTTGTTTAATGGATTGGAGATAATGGTGTCCTTGTTTTATGTTAATCGTTGATTTTGGTTGTGGGGATTGTGTATTTTGATGATTGAATAACTGATGTTGTGAATTAGGTGTTATTTGATTATTGAACTTTAGGCTGTTAAGTGCTTGTATGTGTCATTGGTTTAGTAACGAATTGAACAAAATGTGGTCGTGTAAGAGATTGTTTTTGGTGTTGGGATTTCAGAAGCATTAGAGTGAGGTTTCA
The DNA here is from genome assembly GCA_023531435.1 of Papaver californicum. Lineage (NCBI taxonomy): Eukaryota > Viridiplantae > Streptophyta > Magnoliopsida > Ranunculales > Papaveraceae > Papaver > Papaver californicum. The sequence goes on along the minus strand of JAJJMC010024047.1, from coordinate 1,213,119 downwards.
TCACTTGATAGCATGTTTCCACCTTCACAGTTTTGAATTACGTATTTGGTTGTCTTTAGTTTAACCTGCACTGAACTTCTTTGCATCACACTGGGTTGCACACGCGTGCTTGTCCATGCTTTACAGTTGATCATCCACAATAGGAAGTCAATTACGTTCTTTGTTGCTTATTCTGAAGACTATATACTCAACTTAATAAGTGTAGAATATAGATAGGATTACATATTGGACTTTCCGTCCCTAGGATTCCTTGAATGTATAAGTGTTATGGTTGTGTTCTAGCATTCATGTCAATGTTTTTCTTACTTTCACACATGCACTCTGCTTATTTCTGTCTTCCTGAATACACCCAGTTATGTCAAACATGGTAATGATTTGATAGAGATGTGACTTCACAGACCTTATTTGCTGACAGATAGTACTACATTTAGTTTCATATATTTGGTCACACTTTCTAGTATGTCTTTCTTTTATCTGGTATGGAATAGAGCAGTTTAAATATTTTGACACATATCAGAATCACGTTATGATATTCATTTTCCGATGTTCTTGACTCCACATGCCGAGCTACAGTCTTTAGTGTGGTACAGCCATAAGTCAAGGAAGTAATAGCAATGACATACCCATCTTTCGCCTTCCATCTGTACTATTGTACATAAACATACTTTTTGTATTGTTCTAGATTGGGACTGCCAGAGCCATTAATATCAGAAGTGAGACCAGTTTACATCATGCAAATGATTTTTAACTTTTTGTTTCAGATTCTTAGTTAAAGTCTAAAAATCTTTAAGGCTGTATAGTCTGGATCAAGATCCATAAACTTGAGTCCACATAAAATCCATACTTAGCTCCATTTTTGTGATGTTTTGGAATGCTATAAACATGTTAAGCTCCTGAAATCTTTACTGGAGTTACTGTAAATAATATTCGGCCGTCTGTTACCTCTTTTGCAAACGTTGTATGCTTAAATTTGCAGCTCATCATCTTCTTTTATGTTAAACTTGTATGTCTTCCCATCAACTTTTGATTAAATAAAAAAATGGTTTGGCACTCGTCGGCGATTCAGCCAACTCTATAGTCTCCCAATCATTTCACAAACCAATACAGTCTTCCTTATGGATAAGGATCATCGCATTGCATTAGTTTTAGAGCTAAATAATAATCACAGTCAGCCGCTAGACTGATAAGATTGTGGTAATACGTCTTAGACTCCAATGTTTCTGCAGTTGGCCCAGTGGCCCTACTCCTACTGCAGTAATATAGTGGACTCAAATTTTAAGTTCTCTTTTGATATTCATTGCTTTTACTCTTTTAGCTCACCTCATTGCTTTGCACAGGAGAAACTCTACGACTGGATCCGGCGACAACAACAGGAAGGGTCAAGAGTTGTAACTTCGGATATACTCGCCTACTTGCAGGTTATCTTTGTTTTCCATTCCTTACTTTCTGTTTCTTATTCTGCCTAGCTACTATTTGTTTCTAGAGAGTTGTACATTTCACTTTTTTCTGGTAACACTCGGTTAATATAAAAATAATGGCGTATATTTAGATTGGTGATGCACAAATCATTGTATGGTTTATAAGACAATATCTCTGCTCTATTTGTAGGATGAGCTCGACTATGGTGGAGAAGAGCTCCCTATGTCTCCCAACCTTCCGTTCCCGCAACAGCACCCTCATTTGACTTTCATGAATCCAAGTATCCAAGTATCCTCTGGTTCATTAAGCTCAGCCACTGTTGGACAGGTTTTTAGGTCAGGTCAGTTTGATAACCAGGTTAAGAACACAAGTTTCTCAAATGCTTTATCAAGCCCAGTTCGTAGGAGCTTTCAGAACTGTCAATTGGCTCAGGGAGGCGATAATATAAACAACATTATACCTTCTAAGAACGGAGTTAGGAATGAAGCCCAGTCTAATGACACCTTCATGGACATGCGTTCAGATAGTCCCACTTCTTCTTCCTGATTAGTTGAAATATGTCTCGCGAGGTTATTCTTCCATGTGACAGAGTTCTTAAAAGGTTTTGAAGTCTTGTTTGTTGTGGTGATCCAACCTCCATGTGGAAGAGAAGCATGATATTGAAGTGTCAATAGTTTCCAGAAAATAAACACACAATGCTTGGTTAGTTCTTGACTATGTAGAGGAGACAAATTATTTGATAGAATACTAGAATCCATCATTCAATTTGTTCATAAGGCTTTCTATGATCTTTTGCTTAGGGGGCTCTCGATATATGAAATGTAAACTTGTTATTTTTCTTTTTTAGCTGTAGTCCTAATATCTCATTTTTGTTATATTTACAGATTAATCTATATATAGAAACTGTTTGTTACTTGTAATTTGGATAATTTTTGGTCATTCTTTCTGTTTCATCTTGTTAGAGCTTCATATTTTGTCTGATGAAATTCAGAATGTTGTTGTGTATTGAAGAATTATTTTAGGAATGAGTTTGGGTTTCCTAGTCCTAGGTGGAAATTTAAATGGATATTTCATATTTTATGTCTTGTCTAATATATGGAAGGTGTTTCCTAATATTACCTAGGGATTTTTTGTGGCCAAGTTTGAATGTAGAGAGAGATCGATGAGAGATTTCTTGTGTTAGCTTTAGAGAGAAAAGCTAGATTTTTGTGATGAGTGCAATTGGTTTGGAGCAAGAGACAAAGTGATCGTCTCAGCTACGGTGTAACCAAGGATTTGCTAGGATTCCACAAAGGCGTTTTACATTTGTAATTTATTCTTTCATAGTGGATTGGAGCTGGTGCGGCTCAAAGTGGACGTAGACAATATATACACAATGTATATATTGTTGAACCACTGTATATCTTGCGTGTCTTGTAAATTTGATTTACTTTCTTGTTCTTTGTTATTATTTGTGCTTGGTTTACTTATTATTCACCATATCATTCCAAGATCCTGTATTCCGTGGTTTTATCAGTATCTAAAATAAGTGTCTACAATAGTTCCTTGAGAGGTAAAATCCTGACACAGAAGTCCGTCTAAACTGTGAACTTGAAATCTAGAAACACTAGAAATCTTTGAATTTTGCACACAACCAGATCTCGTGGTTATAACACACAATTTTAAGATGTTTTATTGGACGTTTTTTATGCGTGATTTGTTGTCCTGCCTTGATGATTAGGTTCTGTGGCCTTGCTGGATTTGTAGGTTTTGGGCTTTTCCCTTCATGTTAAACAATATAGATACATTGTACTTTTTGCCACTCAAATTCAATGATAATTTGATCTTATTGTCTGTGAGCAAGATTTTCTTGTTTTCTATTTGGGGTTTTCCAAATTCTATTGTTATCTAAAGTATTGCTTTAGAAGTACAAAACCATAATATTAAAGTACAACATGTTAGTTTTCTTTTCTTTGCTTGTTTACTTTGATATGATTAGATATCTTGTTTATGATGTCTTACGTAAACAAAAGGATTACGCCCACATGGACGGATAAACCGTTGAAAGTTAGAAGAATATACTTTCTTTGCTCTTTTTATTTTGCAGTAGTAGTAATCTATCATCTATTGCAGATGACAATTCCGACAAATAATGGAAAGCACATGTTGAGTGCAGACTGGAATAATTTCTACAATACTGCAGATTATCTTAATGACGATCAGTCGGATGCTGATTTCGACGAAAATGAAACCAAAACCTTTAAACTAAGGGTTATTTCAATGAATGCGCTACACCGATAAAAGAAGTATCAATATCTGAACCTACGGATTGCTGTTTAAGATCTGATTCAAAAGCCAGATGTTTTTAAATTTAAAATAGCCCAAAGCAGAACAACTTTAAAATTCCAAGAAAAAGATTGGGCAAACTAAAAAACCAGACTGAAAAAAGGCAATGGAAACATCCCAATCACAAGATAGGTCAGTCTTCTAGGACAGTTCATACCCTTCGACTACACTTGCATTATCCCTTCCCAGTCACCTTCTGCACGATCGGGCCAGATTGGGAACCTTATGGACTCCTCGGTGTTTCTGTTGTAATAAATAATGTTATCAGAGCATCCATAATGTAGGAAGATTAGATTTGTCCCTATGAGAGCTTCAATTGAAAGATCTGGTTTCCCATTCCAGTGGGGAGGCATATCGAAAATCTCTTCAGTCCACTCAATGTTACCATCTTCATGAATCTTCCATAGAGAAATTTGGAGTTCACATATCCAATCTAATACAGCTATGCACCCATCAATTCATGTTAGCTCAACAATTTGTGTAAACTTATGTCTCTCGGGATCAACGATAAAATCAGGAGTTGGAATAACTATGAACTTTTCGGTTACAGTATCAAATGTCAATATTAGTTCCAGTTCCTCTAGTTCATCCATATCCGGCCGGAACCGCCAATATATACAACCATCTACATAGAAAGGAGCTTGATCATAACGTATATCTATGGGTGGAATTGCATCGATTCTTCTCCACGTATTTTTGCCAACAGTAAAGACTTCAACAACTTGATTATTGTCAAGTATCCGAGTCAGAATTACCACTTGATATGCAGATAACTTCATGCTCATCACTCTGCGGATTAAACCCAAACGCAATACAGTTTCCTGCCTGCTTATTAGTTTCGATCCAAGGTGATTTTTCTCCAGTGATAAGGTTATATATAAGAAATGCATCACCCCTGGAGGTGGTAATATATAGCAAACCATTCACAGTTTGTCTCGGCAACGAGAAAGCTGAATAAGAACCACGATCTAATACTAATCTGTTAATACTTACTGATCCTCTATCAGGTGAACCAATACTGAATTCCACATTCCTTCAGATGAGTTTTTGTTAACAGGAGGACATTCGATAACTTTTATTGACAGTATTAATCTATGATTACTGGTTTCATTTCCTTGACGATGCAATAAATCTCTAAGTATTTCCATCGTATATTTATTTCTCTCCGCTGTTCTTTTTCATTCTTTTCCTTCCACAATTGATGGCTCGAATGCACCCAATTCTCCCACCTCCTGTCTATTACGTCGTCTTTCCCACCATGTCAAACTTCATGACACCACTGGTCTATGTTCTTTTACTAACTTTGGACCCAATTTTTAATATCATTTCTAGATCACAAACCACCACTTCGTTATTAGGGCAAATCCTATGGAAGAAAAAATCATCCACATCTTTGTGATGGTCCACATTTTATGAACCTAAAGTTCTACTATGGGTAAATTTATAATCCATATCTTTTTAAAGTCTAGATACTATCTTTTAAATTTGAAAAGGTCGTTCTAGAGTAGTCTATCCTGACATTCAATGTCCGGATTATATTTACTTTTTTACTTTTGTTCCTTCCCATCCGGTCACTCAACGATCGGATGCAACAAAATCCCTTTTCCCATCAAATCCTAAACACCAACCTGTCCGTTAAAATTACCACATCCTCTTGCTTTCTTTTGTGATCTTTTTTATGGCCATTATGTGTCCGGATGGTTTTTTCTAATTAGTTGTTATTAGAGACGGATATAAAAGTTGCTAATATATAGCAACAGTTTGTTTTAAAGTTAAAACGATTTGTTCACATCAACAACAGCAAAAAAGCGTTGCTAATTTAATTTTTTTGATGTAACTTTGAAATAGATTTTCATCTGGTCATTGGAGAGCCGGATGAGTTTTTCTGTAATTCTTTTTTTTAATTATCCAGACCATGAGACACCGGATGGATTAATTTTTTGATTTTTTTCACGGTGGATTTTGGCTCCACTAATTACTAAGGGTCCGCAATATATGGATACTCAGTAAGTTATGGATGTTTTTTACCTCCATGCCATAGGAATTGCTCTTACTATGGTCTCTTCCACATTCTACAATACTGCTAAAGCAACGAGCAGGAACCCTTATTCCTTCTATAAATCAGATATTAATAGGAGAAATCTTCATAATTGCTTTCATCGCCATTTTTCTCCCTCCCTTCTCTCCGTCTAGCTCTCGAGAAACCACTACTACCCTAGTAAAAAACGCCTCACAGGCTTGGATCCAAAGTTTTTCTCATGTATTGGACTAGGTATGCCCATGCCGCTTTGTGTAGTCAAGTCTAATGGTTTTTAAGTCAGGGTCATTTACACTTTTTCCAAGGCATATGTTCAAAGGTTTCATGGAAGATAGCTTGGAATCCAAACAAAAACGCCAATCCGAATTGGAATGAGTTCCATTACGAATTACTTTCAATTTTGTGGTTGATTTTTTTCCGAATCTAGCTGTCCCTTTCTGGCCATTGATTTTATGGGCCAAGATTTAACGTGATTTGGAATGACTCCCAACGTAATTTAGATTGGCGTTCTCAAATCTATTTTATCTTCCACCATTAAACTTGAACTTCCATAAGGTGTCATGGAACTTGGAAGATGGAATTCTTCTACCATAAAATTCATGAAATTTAGAATTATGTTGTAATTGTGAACTTGGCGTCTTTGAATACAAATTTTTATGAATTCTTTAGACAACTAGCTTTTTTTTTTCTGAGAATCATTCAACTAGTTCTCTTGGTTATAACATCATACTGATTTATGCTTTTAAAAAATCATACTCATTTACAACTTTTAAATATAGTTTTTCATGTATTTCTCATATTTTGTTCTTCTATTTAGCATTGTTTTACTTTTTTTTTATCAGACTGTTCCACGTTTCATATGCACCATGCCTCGATAATGAGTTTTTGTTGTCTTTCTTTCCTGATTTAATTGAGGGCTTTCTAAACTAAACGGGAGCTGTCAAAATAAGATAAAATAGGGTTATTTTGAAGTAAATTCATAAACCCCTTAATAAAATATTTTTATGAATGGTAAAAATGCATTGTTTAATTAGGCTGAATATTATTTAATTAGGTTTTCTTTTGTTACCCTGATTTGCATGAAAAGTAGTCAAGGTTATGAATTACGACCATGACGATTTTCATTAAGTCAATAATATTGAATGTTTTCACGAAAATTCATCATGGTTTATAAATTTGTATCATGAAGAAAGTCGTCATGTATAAAAATTTAAAGTACGATGACTTTTTATGTTTAATTTCTGTTTTAAAATTTATTAGAGTCGTCATGGTTAAATTTAGAACGATGACAAGTGTAATAGGAAATTGTACAAGTCCGATTTTGTTTCAAAATTGGTAAAAATCGTCATGGTTGATATTTAAGACCATGATGACATATAATAATTTTCCAAATTTTCAAATAGAGTCGTCATTGTTTTAAATTTGGATCATGGCGACTTTTTATAATGCAGTAAATAATGAAAAACAACATTAAAAGTCGTCAAGGTGTCCAACTTGAAAGATCATCATGTTGGATAAATTTGAATCATGACGACTCTATTTATTTTTTACTTATTGAAAAGAATTGTTATGATTGAAATTTAAGATCATGACGATTCTATCTTTTTTACTCAAATCATGATCGTGATTTATCGACCGTGACGACTGTGAAAAAAATTATTAAAAAATTATTAAAAAAATGTTTATATATATATGAAGATTTAAAAAATACAAAAATTATCGAAAAAATAAAAAAATAGAAAAAATAAAAAAATAATCAATACAAAAAGGAAAACACATGTTATAATCTTAAAGATCATAGTGATCTAATTTTGAGTAATCTAATCTTTTTATTATATTTAAACACCCCTTATTCAGACTTTCCTTTTACTACTATGTTTCACATTATTTCTTGTTTTACAATGCTGGAGGTTTTTGTTTTCCTCTTCCTATTAAACAAGTCAGATACACCTTAATTGCGCCTTTTCTTTAAAATGTCACTCAAGTATATGCTTGATCTCGTTGTATGAGAGCAAGATTTTGTTGTGCCCCAATTAGGGCTTTCTAATTAAGTTCTATTGTCAATCTGGAGAGAGAGTGAAGAAAGCAGTCGTCCGTCTTCGATTTCTCACCGGAAAATGGTAATCTATTCCTGAACAGTGGATGAGGAGGGTTTTATCTCTGCAAAAAGAAGAAGATCAAGGATATCTGAGTATGTATCAAGTTCGGTTAGAGGTTCTGCTGATGTTGCAAACAGAAATACTACAAAGCATTCAAGAGCAGGGAGATCAATAAAAGTGGAGAGGAAGATCATAGGTGGGTCGATACGTAAGAAAGGGCTAAGAGATATCATCCATCTAGCTATCTAGTCAGGTAGCAAAAGGCGTTTCTGCTGGCTCAGTTTCAAGGCCGGAATTTGGCTAAGTAGATTGTTGAAGGAGGAGGCTAAGAATGGAGGGAGTAAGATAGGTACATGGAGCTATAAAGAAAATATGGATTGGATGTCTGCATCAAGGAGCGTAAATGAACATGGCAAGTTCATCTGCTTACTAGTCTCTCACAATCGAGAGTTCCCATCTTCATTGTACTTCCCAGCCGGCAGCAATGGAGATGGATGGTGGCGTTCAGGGATACTTCTTGAAGCTCTGATATATGATACTGCAACTCATAAAGAAAGCTAACAGAAGGTTTTTTCAGCTGGAAATCAAAGCCAACAGAAGGAACTTCTAAGGGCTAAACCTATTAGTAATGTTTGGGCAGCTGGAAAACAATTTGAACAAAATGCTACTGCTACTATCCATCATCGCCCAATTTATAATAAGCCTAATGCCAAAATAGAATTAAACTCCCTCTGGCAGAGAACAATGGTGGTTGAAGTGTCTTCAAAAGATTTCGATTGGAATGAAGTAGGAATTTGGGTGATGGATAAATTTGATTGGATTTTTGGGTTTGATTTACAACCTATTGGTAAGGCTAAAGTTGTCTTCTCAATTAAAACCATCGATGAATTCTCAAGGGTCAGAACTCATAAACGATGAAAAATCGGTGAATCTGTAATCAGTACTTACCCCTGGTATGCTGGTATCAATACCATTCCTAAGCCAAATCTGATGGAATCCAAACAAGTATGGATTGGGGTAGGAGGAGTCTCTTATGATCTATGGGATTACTCTACCTTCAAAGAAATAGGGGACTCCTTTGGGGGACTGGTGGAAGTGTGCCGGGAAACTGCAATGGCAACAGATCTATTGGAAATCATACTAAAGGTGAAGGGACCAGTTAGCAATGGAGTTTGGTGCCAGGATTTTCTGTTAGGGCTTTCAAAATCTTGGGTTGAAATTAGAGAAGCTCTGGAAACCCCAAAATCCGATTTCAAACCCATCTCTATCGATAAAGATCAATGGTATCATAACAGAAAAAGAATCTGGCGTCGGAAGAGAGATCTAATCATCGGAGATGGGGAAGAAGGAGAACTGAAGCGTGGTGAGTTGGGGATAGTGGGAAGTCAGAAGAATCTGTTTGGCCAGAAGCTAGCCCTAGGTGTTAGAGCGGGAGTGGCGGAGACAAAGATATCAAGTACGTCAGGTGTCAGAGAGGGAATGGTTGAGGCAGAGGTAACGAGTGCCTCTAAGCCACGTGGACCAAAACGTTTTGCACCAGTACGGATCCCCTTTAATTCAAATCAAGAACTAGTTACCCAGCACGTGATTTTCTCTAACAAAAACAACCTAGCAGCTTTCGGACATGGGCTCCCCTCAATGGGCCAAAAGAATTTTGCTTCAACTTCTGATGTGAAGTTTAAGAACCGCTCAGATGCTGGCCCAGCAGGATACCCTCCTGCCTGTTTTGTTTCCAGTTCGGCCTGTCATGTTGCCAATTCTGCTGCTGACCCATCATGCTCCTTTTTAGCTTCCAGCTCAATTTCTATGGGTAATTCTTCTTTGAGAAGCCTAAAGAAGCAACTAAAAGCCAAGCTCTCTAAAGAAGTTCAATCTAGTTCTAGTTTACCTTTACATCTTAATGAGGAAGCATCAAGCAAAGAAGAAAATAGAGTTATGGAGCGAGGCTCAAAGTCCATACAAGACAATTATGAACGCAATAAATTCAAGGAAGTGCACAAGGAATTATCATGCGATAATGAGGATGCAGCGTCGCAAAAAAGTTGTAGTCAAAAGCTACACGGTGTTGGTGATGATGTAGAGATGGCTAATGGAATTCACGAGAAATTGATGCGTCTCTTCGACAAAATTAAAGAAGTCGGTAAATACTCGGGGATTGAATTCTCTAATAAAGAATTTAATTTCGTGTCAAACTCTATTCTATCTCATGTGCATGCTTTCAAAGATGTTATGGATGCGGGAGTTGGCGACGCAAGTTAATGCTTGTCTTGTTTGGTTTTTTCTTCTTTTTGTAGATACCTTGTTTCTATTAATGTGTAAGATTATTTCTTGGAATGTTAACGGTCTTGGAGACCCGGATAAGGGCTCAAAATTAAAAAAGCTTGTGAAACGGTGGAAGCCAACTATACTCATGATACAAGAGACGAAGCTTAAGGCTTGCACCGAGAACATTGTGCGCCAATGTTGGGGTGCAACTCCTTGTAAGTGGATTGCACTTCACTCTTATGGAAGATCGGGAGGTATTTTGGTTATTTGGAATTCGGATTTGATTGAAGTGGAATACTTTCTTGAAGGTACTTTTTTCATAAGTATTTCTTGCCGAAATTTGGAGGATAATTTTCGTTGGGCTTTAATTGGTGTTTACGGTCCTTGCAATGTGGATGAAAAAAAAAGCTTTCGTTTGGAAATTGCTACTTTGCATGGTTATTGGGATGGAATACCTTTGTGTTTTGGTGGTGACTTCAATGAGATTAGATTTATGGAGGAGAGAAGGGGGTGTCGTAGAATCTCAAACTCTATGAAACTCTTTAATGACCTTTGTAATGATCTTGATCTTGTGGACGTGCCTCTTTCTGGTGCCAAGTATACTTGGGGTGGACCGCCAAATAAGAAGATCAAGATTGACCGCTTTCTCGTCACTTCGGATTGGGAAAATCATTTCCCAAATATTGTTCTCAAGCGCCTTGCAAGACCTTTTTCGGATCACTTTCCTATCGAGTTAGGCTCCTTGGATTCGGATTGGGGTGCTTGCCCTTTTCGTTTTCAATTAGCTTGGCTTGAAGACACTAACATAATTCCCTTAATGAAAGCATGGTGGGAGTCTTTTTCCTTTGTAGGTACGGTCGGCGAATGTTTTGCAAAGAAGCTAAACGCTTTAAAGGAGAATTTGAAGGTGTGGAACAAAGAAGTCTTTGGTTGCATTGAAAAGGCCATAGATACGGCTCTTACCAAGTTGAAAGATTTGGACGATCTAGATGATGGGAGGGGTCTCACTGTAGATGAAGAAGACTTGCTTGTGACGGCTAAGGTGGATTTCGAGTTGGCTCATAGGCGACAAAGCGTAATGTTGAGACAAAAATCTAGAATTAGATACTTTAGAGATGGAGATCGCAACACAAGATTTTTTTCATAGAATTGTGAAGGGTCATAGAGCTTCAAACAACATCATCAACCTTCGTATTAATGGTCGATGGACCGGAACAAAGAGGAAAATAAGTTGGGTATTGCAAATCATTTTGAGCTCGCGTTTAAGGAGACATCGAACTCTCGTCCAAGAATCAAAAATATGTGTCTTAAGAAGATTGATGAGCAAGCTCGCTTATGGTTGGAAAGGTCTTTTAGTGAAGAGGAAGTGAAAAACATAATTAAAAGCTTGGGAATAGACCGTGCTCCGGGTCCGGATGGTTATCCTATGAAGTTCCTTATTGTTTGTTGGGACTTTATTAAAGAAGAATTGGTGAAGGTTTTTAAGGAATTCCATGACCACAATGTTCTTCACTCGTCCTTAAAAAATAATTTTATCGCTCTCATTCCAAAGAAGGTGAACGTAGAGGAAGTTAAAGATTTTCGGCCTATTAGCCTTATTGGGAGTGTGTACAAAATCATCTCCAAGTGCTTGGCGGAACGTCTAAAGGTATATCTTCCTTCTCTAATTTTTTCATCCCAATCTAGTTTTATTAAAGGTAGATAAATCCTTGATGATGTGTTGATAGCAAATGAATGCGTGGATTCTAGACTTCGTCAAAAATTACCGGGATTGGTTTGCAAGCTCGATTTTGAGAAGGCTTTTGATAACGTAAATTGGAACTTTCTAAATGAAGTCTTATTTAAAATGGGGTTTGGTGGTGTTTGGAGGGCTTGGATTAGAAATTGTTTAACTTTCTCTACATTTTCGGTTCTCGTCAATGGATCGTCATATGGCTATTTTTGAAGTGAAAAGGGACTTCGTCAAGGAGACCCACTCTCTCCATTTCTCTTTACAATTGTGGGTGAAGTTTTAAGTTGTATGTTGAGTAAAGCTCAAGACTTTGATCAAATTTTGGGGTTCTCGGTAAAGGTAGGAGGAACAAAAATAAATCATTTGCAATTTTCCGACGATACTATTGTCTTTCTCGATGCGAAGGAGGAACAAGTTGCTACCCTCCGTTACCTTCTTCTTTGCTTTGAGTTAAATTCGGGCTTGAAGATTAATTTTTCCAAGAGTAGCTTGTATGGAGTCGCGGTGGAAGAGGGTATTGAAAATTATGCAAACATGTTGGGATGCAAATATGAAAGCTTTCCTAGTATATACCTTGGTCTTCCGTTGGGCGGCAAAGTAGGAGGGTTACAAAAATGGGAGAAAACGCTTGATATTTGTGCGAAAAGGATTTCCTCTTGGAACGGAAAAGCAATAGCAAAAGGCGGTAAGGTAACCCTCGTTAAAAGCATTTTAGGGAGTTTACCAATTTACTACCTCTCTCTTTTCTTGTTCCATGCGCCATATCTAAGAAAATTGATAAAGTGGTGAGGAACTTTTTATGGGATGATGATCAAAATAATAAAAGAATTCACAATATTGGTTGGACTATGGTGTCAAAACCGAAGGAAAAAGGAGGGCTTGGTATTAGAAGAACTAAACTAGTGAATTCGGCTTTGTTAAAAAAATGGTGGTGGCGGTTTGGCTTAGAGAAAGATGCGTTGTGGAGGAAGATAATAGTCGAAAAATTTGGTGAAACCTTTACCGGTTGGGAAAGTCTCCAACCTAAAGGTTCAAAAGGAGGTAGCCTTTGGTATAACATTTATGAAGAGCTAGAAGATTTCAACAAACATATCAAATTCAAGGTTGGCGCGGGTAAGGAAACTAGATTTTGGGAAGATGTTTGGATTGGGGAAGGAAAATTATGTGATATGTTTCCATCGGCCTATAAAGTCTCAAGGACCAAGGAGCTTGTGGTAGCCCGTATGTTCGATGTAGTAGACGAAGGTATAAGGTGGAAGTTTATGGCTAGACAAAGATACTCTCAAACCATCTCAAATGAAGTATCAAGTATATCACATATTCTCTCTTCTTTCTCTTTTCAAGAGGGTGTTTCGGATAGTCGAATTTGGGATGGAAATGACAATGGTCAATATACGGTTAAAGATGGTATTAAGAACAAAGAGGAATAAGAGGTGCCAAATTTCACAATCGATGTTGTTTGGAGCCGTAATTATCCTTGCAAAATCAATTTCTTTCTTTGGCTTCTTTCTCATGATAGGGTAATGACAAAAGATAAGCTTCTAAGAAGGGGCATGGAGGTTTCTAGCCTTTGTTGTTTTTGTGGCGAAAACGATGAGACTAGCGAGCATCTTTTCTATGATTGTTGGAGGATCCGAAGGATTTGGGACTACTTTAATGAAGGGTCTAGGAGTAATTTGATTTATAACTCCAATGTGTCTATAAACGTAAACTCTTGGAAATTCAATTGGGGAGATGATCGTCTTAGTCGAATTTGGAATAACATCCCGGTAGCAATTTGGTGGTGTATATGGAAGGAACGTAATGCTAGAGTCTTTGAAAACAAAAGGAAAAGATTGGAAAGTATTATTAGAATCGTTAAACTTCAATCTTTCTTTTGGGCCGAATCTAATAAAAAAATGTTAGGTCTAACCGCAAATATGGTTATAGCTCTTTGGGACTCATTATTTCGGCCCCATTGATTTTTTGCTCTCCTTTTAGGCTTTTTCTTCTTGTTGTCTTTTGTATTCATTGGGTTGAGGTACCCCCCTTAAGTACCTTATCTTTTCAATGAACTTCTTCTTTGTCCGATCAAAAAAAATATTAATTTCTATTATTACGTAAACTATTATTTTTTTAGAAGTACAAAACTAAATTCTTTAAGTACAATATTTTGGTTTTCTTTTATTTTTTATTTTATTTACTTGTGTTACTTTAATATGATTGGAAATCTTCTTCATGGTTTCTTTCATCATGTAAACAAAGATACTCCCACATGGACAGATAAACCGTTGAAAGGTTGATGAACATACTTGTTTTTCAAAATAGTTTTTGCAGTAATAATCTGCAAATTTATAGTTGAACATTCTTTTCTTTCATGCATACTACTTCTTTTCCAATAATGATTGCATTTAAAAGAACAAATCTCTATCAGTTGCACAAGCCTAAAAAATGTGCACCATCTGGCAACAATTTGCATTGGATTATGCGGAAGATTTTTGTATCACAGTTACAATTTCTAGGTTATTGAGTACAAACTTTGGGCTGCGAGAATGATTTCAAGTCATAATTGCACATTTTGGCCAAGAATTAGATATGGGTTTAAGGAATGATAGTAGATTTTGGATCACAATGCAGATATTGGGATGTAATGGTAGATTTTAAGGTAACTTATCAATGACGAGGCAGATCTTGCGTTATAAAACCATTTTGGGGTCACATGATGAATTTTGGGTTAAACAGATTTCGAGTCACTTCAATTTTTGTTTACAAACTCATGTTTAATTAAGATGGTAGATTTGGAGTCAACATATGCAAAATTTGGATTATCACAACATATTTTGGTGAGTGTTTTGATTTTTGAGAGGTAATTTTTTGGTCACAAAGTAAATTTTGGATGGTGCGACTAGTTTTGGCCCACGAGAAAATATTTGGTCACATAGTAATTTTGAATCACATAGCGGTCCACGAGACAATCTTTGGGACTTAGGATCTTTTGGTCACAATAACATACTTTTAGGTTACAGTTTAAATTTTTGGGTTTCTGGCACATATGTTGCATTACAGTGATAGATATACGATTAATTGCAGACTTTTTTACCACATTATATATTCTGGGTCCTAGAACAAATTTTGGATCACTTCTCATGATGACGAATTTGAATCATGATATTGATTTGGGCAGTCAATCAAATTTAGGGCTATCACAATCTTATTTTTTTCCTTTTAAGATATAAATTTTGAGTCTCAAGACATGTTTAAATCGTTGATGTGATATTTTGTCACGACCCAAAACTTGTTTTGTTAGGCCAAGTCTTATGCAATAGGGAAAATTGGCTAGTTTGCCATGTCAGGTGGCAGGCAAACTAGTCGCGCCACTGTGAAAAAGTTAGTAAACTACCTAAATTTTATCGGGCAACAGAGTCTTGGTCACTGCGACCAAGACTCTGTCGCTCAGTAGAATCTAGGTCTTCATCGACCAACTCTCCTACGTATATAAACACGTTAATTTTTATATAATTTCACTTAAAACTCTTATTTATTTATTTTTTTCTTTAAGTGACAGATATTGCAACCCAAGTTGATTTTTTCGCAGTCATACTTGAAGTTTCTATTAGCAAGATATGTGATGGTTGCAAAAAGATAGAGAATGGTATTAACCAAGTTACATCTAAAACTAGCTAAAAGACAAAGAAGAGTTCAAGGCAAGAAAAATCAAGCCAAAGAAAATTTGAAAGTTAACCATATTACTGGTCACAAAAAACAAGGAAAATCTTCTCAAGAACGCATCGATTGGAAGTTACGTCAAATGAAGATAAACAGGAGGTCAACAATATAATTAAAATTAAGCATTACATTAGAAATGATTAGTGTTAAATTAGATAAAATAAAAAATAGTCATTGGATTTACAGTAATGAAAGACTATGATCAAAATTAAAAGTTATATACGGACCTTTGATGGAAAATTAATAAATGACTGAAATTAAAACTCGACGACGAAGTTTTGGTCACTAGTGGCTCAAACTAAGACGCGCAACCAAATCTCTATTGAGCGATAGAGACTCTGCCGCAGTGCGCAAATAAGCAAATATGTCGGTTTACCCAGCCAATTTGCCTATTTATCGGCCCTGTCCATAGGACTTGGCCTTATGAACCCTTATCCCAAAACTCTTTCTCCCCGTAAAAATCACTGAAACCCTTGCGCCTTGAGCTTTCTCATGCTCATATTACCTTCTGGAGCTGATCTGAGAAGGAGAATCTCAATCCAACTTTAACATATCTTTATTTGCTTTGATTTTTATCGTTTTCTTTATATATATGTTAGTTTCTAGCTCTAGATTTGTATTTAATTGTTTTCACTTTTCTTATTTACTACCTTGTGTCTTTTAATTTGTTGATTTATTCTTCTAGAGCTTTTACTTTACCCTGGTCTTAATTTTAGTAACAATATTTAGGTTTATTAAAAAAAAATTCAATTTGGGTCATAACTTAGAATTATTGGTGTATATCTTCGATCTACTGAAGATATAGCTTAAGTGGAAGACAATGTGTCTCTATGAAGGACACTCCCTATTAACAACAAGAATAAGAAAAACCCAATCTATATGGAAACAAAGGCAACAACAACTTAATCAAGATCATTATCAAGTTCATCAACTATTATAATTGTTACCATATCTCAAAAGCCGAGTCAGCTTGATTCATCTCGATCCAGATCATCAAAAACCGATTCATCTTACTACTGCTACTTAGATATTATTACTGTTATTTCCATTGTTATTCTGATTGATTTATGCAATCTTATGTTAAAAAATTCATATCATGATATTTACATATTTTTAGAAACATTTGGTTGTATTTGATC
The DNA here is from genome assembly GCA_023531435.1 of Papaver californicum. Taxonomy (NCBI): domain Eukaryota; kingdom Viridiplantae; phylum Streptophyta; class Magnoliopsida; order Ranunculales; family Papaveraceae; genus Papaver; species Papaver californicum. Next base: position 1,196,397 of record JAJJMC010024047.1, on the reverse strand, counting down.
CAGTCATTACTTTGTGCAGTGATACATACTGGTTTTGTTTCAAAATCAGTTTGGCCCCTTAACCTCCAACTTTATTATTATTTTAAATTAATCTCTTCAAGAAAAATTTTATGGTGTGATATTTACGTTTTTTTCTTCTACTCTCCTCCTCAAATTATATATACAATTTTAAATTGATCTTTTTTTTTTTTGTGATGTGATCTTTACGATACAAGAAAGCAAATTAAGGAAATCCAGTTTCTTCTATTCCTGGTGACCTTGATGTTATTTCATCACATGTGATGATAATGAGGACGTCCTATTAAATGGATTACGTGAAACTTAAAAAGCTAATAAAGGTAGTGTTTGTGGGGGGAAACGAATTGAGGACTAATTTGGGAAAAGTGGGGTGAGCAGGTGATAATTCTTCAATCCTTAGATTCGAGAGATCAATCTGTACAATCCTGGTCTAAACCAAGCAACGACCGTTCCAGTCTTGCTTCAGTCACAAAATGAGAAGGAAAAGGGTTGGTCTTAGGGAGGAAAGCGAGAGTAAAATTGAGGTCAGTATATTAGACTCTGTAGGATGTAATGGTGTGAATGGCTATGAGCAATTCTCTCTGAGAGAATGTTGAATGATCGAGTTCAACTTGTGTTATTATGTATTGGTCGTAGGCTTGGAACTGTCGTATTTCAGACTTGTTGTCCAATAGATTAAAAATTAATTTATATCATAGCTATTGTAACCACCTGACCTCTTCTCTGGAAGAAACAATCGATGGTTGAGCAGTGACGAAATGGAGAAAGTGGAGAAGGTGTTGACAACTGCTCCCCACTTCAATTGAGGTTGAATGAACGGTTGCTCAACTTACCACTCCTTTACTCAACTGCTGATTGAACTTTCCGGAGTTTCTCTTCAGTGGGTGCATTGCTGCACCACATTCCATAGACCACCACACCAAAACCCTAATGAGTATCCCCCCATTTGTTATATTTGATGTCTCGTGTTGATTTTGTAGTATTGAACACTACTAATATTATTAAGTCGAATGAGACTTACTTAGTCTTTTGACTGAAGACTTGTCTTGCTTGACTAGGCTGATGATCCAGCAGGCTAAACTAAAATAAATATGTATTTATTTGTGTATAAGGAGCAGTGCGTCCACTTAGTCAATTTTGCATTGACATGCTTGTTTTGTAAAAATAAGTATATGCTGCTGAGCATGAGAAATTGTAGTGAGGCCACGTATGAAATACATGTGAGAGGCCACATGTAAAGATATATATGTGTGAGGCCACACATGAAAATATATGTGTTAGGCCACACATAAAAATGAGACCTAGCATGGCCTTTTGACAAGCAAGTTAGGATTTTGAAATTCATATGTGAAGCAAACCCTAATAAGCTGACGTTAAGGCTTAATGTTAGAAAGATTAGCTAAGATGCACGAGTTTGACAATTGAAACAAAATACTCATGAGTTTGCCTCTAGGTCCAAGACACACAAACTCTTCTCTTTTACGTTTTTTGTTCTTTGACTAAGCCTCACACGTTGAGGGTAAAAGAGTAAAAATGCTAAATTTGACAGGAAGCAAGAAGCTCACGTTTTTACTCTTGTGTTAAGCCTGAAACGTTGAGGGCAAAAGTGTAAAACACCCAAATTTGGAAAGAAGCAAGAGTTCAAGCTTGGCCTTTGATCAGAAACGTTCAAGTTTTGCCATATAAGCAAAACACACATGTTAGAAAGCCGCACACATTGAGGGAATTAAGGTTGGGAGAGCTTTTCTTTTTCAAATTAGGGTTTGAACTTTGATAATTTAAGACACTTATAAGTGTTGCAAATCCTATTTCTAAGCGTTTCAAAAAACCTAAATTGAATTCTTTTCACTCATTCACATTAGTTGTCTCTTTAATCAAGGATTAATATGACCGAGGTTGGATCTTTAGCTAGTAGAAGCTATGAAATTGTGTCTGACACGATTTTAACTTTGAATCTAAGCACAACTGTGGTACTTTAATCGAATAGATTTATATACAAAGCTATATAGGTGTTTTAGTAGGCTAATATTGCTCAGTTGAGCGTGAATATCAACATGGGTAATTTTTGGGAATTCAGCTGTGGGAATATAACACCAAAATAATACTCAAATTGCTCTTTACTACTGGGCAATCCATCTAAGAGCTTGAGATTTTATGCAAAAAATCATAAAACATCTGGAAATGTTGTAGTAAGCATTAGTATTGTTCTGATGATTTTGTACAATATTGAATGTTTGATTCATTCAGTAATTTTAATCATATATGTAGTTGACCATACATACAGAGAGAAGACGATGATAAGCACCTGAGAGAGAGCAGGGATGATCACCTACTTAAAAATTCTTTTGCAGAACTTTAAAGTTTAAACCCACCATCTACAGATGGTTATGAAACTAGTTTGACTTTTCTTACTCTATTTTATACTAGTTTTTAATTTGTTTCGATTTGGGTTTTTATGTTTCGGTATTTGTAATAAGAGACTGGAACCTCTATGGTGCACTTTCGTTTCTTCATATATATCATAACATGCGCCATATAAGCTAATTTTTTAATAGCAAATCAGAAAAAACAAAGAGAATGGAGAAGAACGAGGAGTAGAACAAACATCGAGGAAAAGGAGAAAATATGGATGTTTGGTCATCTCCTTTGTGATAAAGAAGGTTTACTAAACTTTTTCTTAGGTCCGAAGAGATATAACTGTCAGGCAAGAATTAGTAGAGATACTATAACTTAGATGATTGTATTATGATCTTGAAAAAATTTCTATAAAGTTTATGATTTCCAAAATCAGCTCTATTAATATATAAGATAAGATTAACCTTTTTTATGGAAAAATAAAATAAAAAAAGATATTTTAATTCACCAGGTAATTTTGTGGTCAGTAAGGAGGTTTGAGTCACATGGCCAATTTTAAATCACAATAACAAATTTAAGGTAACAAAGTTCATTTTGGGCTGGGGTGCAGTTTTTTTTGTCACAATGTCAATTTGAATCAAAGTGCATATTTAAACTTAATTAGGAAACAATTTTTAGGTCATAAGGGAGATTTTAAATCATGTGGTAGCTTTCTGATCACGTGATAAATATTGAGTCACGACTCACCAGACAAATTTTAAATGACAATGCTGAATTGAGTAACCGTGTAGACTTTGACCCGAAGTAGCACATTTGATCTCCAAAATACTGAAAATTTGCACTCCATCAAAATCCCCAAAGTTCTATTAAAATCCTAATAAATGATAATTTAGTAGATCAAAGGAAGATTAATTTGTTAAATTAGAAGTGCGGAACCCATTGGTTATTACTCAATTTCCATAAAGTTAAATATAACACTATAACAGATGGTTTTTCTCTATTTCTTGACTTGGCTACAACTCTATAATAAGTGCTTGCTATCAGACATCTCACAGCTTTACACAAATCCTTGAACAATTGTCTCACAAGTGTGATGTTGTTGGGTCATCCTCCATTTAATTTAATTTACTTCTCTGTAGAAATTTGGTGATAAACAAGGTTGGTTTTCATTGATGATTAGCGTTTTTTAGCTTCAATTGCCAAAACATCCACATGGATCTAACTCATATCATGCTCTAACTTTTAAAGATCATTGGTCAGATCTAATTGATATTATTATTTTGAAAGCATATTATTAAAACATTGTTAATATCACTTGATCCTTTTTAGTTCACTAAATCAGAAACAGATAATATAGTTTATTTATTAACTGCTTGATTGGGTCTTGGAATGGTGAACAAAACATGTTTACCCACATGTACTATTGTGTTGGACCCTTGGGTTGGCCGTTGGCCATGCCGAACGTTTATTCTTGTCTACGATATTCTTGTCTCTCAATCTCTGAGTCATCCTGTAGGGTCGTGCAAGGAAATCCAGCTCCTAGCCTTTGCCGTCACTTTTATTCAAATGGACTACGTCGGGCCAGTCCGTAACGGGCCATGGGTACCCATAGGATTTGATGGATAAGGACGGTTAGTACTGGGTCTTGGACCATCGGGTAAAATTTACATCCCTAAATAAACCTGAGTTCCTCGCTACTTTATTATATGGTTATGTGTATCATGATGAGAAAATACAATAATGGAATTTCACTGCTGAAATAGGTGTTAGGGCTTCTATACATTGGATGATTATAGGTGATCTTAATATTACTATGCATCCCTATGAAAGGTCAATTTTTTCGGCCCCAACCACCATGGAATTTCCTTTTATTAAAGATATAATTGGAAGCACTGATATTTCTGATCTTGGTTATATTGGGAACCAACATTCGTGGAATAACAGACAATGTGATAATAATCTTATTTGTGCCCTATTAGATAGGGTTCTAGGAAATGGTCATTGGCTCAATCATTATGGTTCCTCCAAAATATACCATATTGATACTATAGGTAGTGACGATATCCCAATTATCTTAGAAACAAACTATATGTCTTCTCAAGGTAGTAAGCCATATGGATACTTCAAGTGTTGGAGTCAGGATAATTCTGTCAAAAATGTTACCCAATCTGCGTACTCCACTTCTTTCAGAGGTTCATCATCTTTTTAATTAACCAATAAACTTCGAGTTTTCAAACAAGATCTTAAAAAACGAAACATTAATCATTTTGGTAATGTAGATCAAAAATTTAAAACTCCTGGTAATCTTCACATCAATCTGAATAGTCTTCCATATACTGTTATGAATTTGGTGAAAATTAAACAAACATAAGCTGATCTTGAGCATTGGTAAAAAGTGCAAGATGAATTTTATGCACAAAAATCAAAACAAGAGTTTATTAAATATTTTGATAGGAATACGAGTTTTTATCATGGCTATGTGAATAGAAGGAAACACTTTAATCACATAAATACCCTTAAGTTGGAATCTGGTCACTGGATCAGTGATAGAACAAATCTTGAAAACTATTTGGTTACGCATCTCAGCTCTATCAGTACCACTTCTGCTTATTTTAGAAATGATGAATTTCTAAATTCTATTGATACTTGTATTTCTGAAAATGATAATCTTGATTTATTAAGACCTATTTCTTAGCAAGAAATTATAGATACTATAAATCAACAAGAATTATTTACGGACCGCTCACTGACTACACAAAAATCGTTCAATCACATCCCAAAAGTCCCCCTGCTAACTCCAAATGGGCGGAGCCCATCCCCATGTGAGGGGGTAGTTTTTAAGTAGTCTTTTTCAGCGGTCCATGAAGCCATGGACTGCTCCAGGGCCTGATGGTTTCCCTCCAGGTTTCTACAAAGAAAACATTGATCTTCTCATAACAGATGTTTGAAAAACTGTTAGTAATTTCTTTGATTCCAAACATCTTTTAAAGGAAATTAATTATATTTTCCTCTTGTTGATTCATAAAATTAGCAATCCTTCTTCCCTAGTTTATTTTATACCAATATCCTTGTGCAATGTTAATTACAAGATCATTTCAAAGATCATTGTAATAGAATGAAACCTCTCTTGAGTAAGATAATTAGTCTTTATCAGGTTGCTTATGAACCTAATAGACATATCCAAAATAATATTATTATTGCTCATGAGCTGGTGCACTCCATTAAAGGAAAATAAAAAAAGATAATAGTGGAGTTATGGGTTTTAAAACTAGATATTTCCAAGGCTTTCGATAAAGTTGAGTGGTCTTTCCTCATTGATGTTCTCAAATCTTTTGGGTTCTCTAAACATTTGTGTGATTTAATTTTTCAATGCATTAGTACTACTAGTGTGTCTATCTTGCTTAATGATTCTCCATGTAAATCTTTTATACCAACAAGGGGTCTGAGACATGGTGATCCATTGTCCATACCTTTTCATCATTTGCATGAAATCTTTTTCTAGATATCTTTGTCAGGCGGAGAATAATAACCTAATTCAAGGATTTAAGGTTACTCGTGAGGCTCCTAGTATTAGTCATCTTCTCTTTGCTGATGATTGTCTTATCTTTGCCAAAGCTTTTCATCCGATGTGAATAATCTCATGAGTCTGATTAAAGATTTCAGTCTTGTTTCTGGTCAAGTTATCAATTTTCAAAAATCTGGTTGTTTCTTCAGCAATAATGTTCACCCTGATCAAGTTGTTTCACTTATTAGATCTCTTAGTGTGAAGAAAATTGCTCTAAACGAAAAATATTTAGGCATCCCTATTTTTATCTCTAGATCAAAAGTGAATAATTTTATCATCTTAATGAACAGTTTGACAAACGTGTTTCTAAATGGAAAGGTAAACAATTGAATCAAGCAGGTAAGTATATCTTAGTTCAACATGTGTTAAAGGCTTCCCTCATTTATCACATATTTTTTTTCTTCTATTCCATATAAAATCATCTATAAAATTGAGCAATCTCAAAGAGACTTCTGGTGGGGTAAATCCAATCCAGGAGGTTTGTATCTGAAGCAGTGGACTAAAGTTTGTTCCCATAAACTTCAAGTTGGGTTAGGTTTCAAAAATCTAAATCATGTTAATCTCTCTCCTTTCTAAAACTGCTTGGAATTTGGTTCATTTTCCCCAAGATTTATGGGTCAAGATTCTTAAGTGTAAGTATTTTAAAGATGGCAATCCTCTGCATTATAATAAAAACATAGTTTATTTTTATGTTTGGAAGAGCTTATGTTATGGCATTGATTTCATTGTGAAAAACTCTATTTGGGAAGTCAGAGATGGTAGTAGTATTTCAGCTTTTGAGGATAATTGTATCCCAAATTTCTCTCTTCCTATTTTGTTGCTTATCATAATCCCAATTGGTCTGTTGTTGATTTCATCAACAAAGATTCCAACACTTGGAATTTCGATCTAGTTAATGCTTATTTTTCTCCTCGAAATGCTCACCAAATCCTGTCTTCCAGAATTCATATTAGTGGATTAGTGGACATGATAGATTGATATGGCCTTTCAATAAGAATGGTCAATTTACTGTTAAGTCTGATTATAAATTAATTTCGGGTTAGCTCACTCATATGCATAATTCTCAGTTAGTTAATCCTACTTATAAGTATTTATGGAAACTTTCAATTATTCTTAAGTTTCAATCATTCATTTGGAAATGTCATGAAAAAATCCTTCTGGCTAAGTCCATTATAAGTAGATTCACTAACAATCAAGATATGTATTGCAGTATGTGTGGTCAATCTTCAATAGAAACTCCCAAACATATTTTATGGAATTGTCCTTTTCCTAAAGTTGTCTTGTCTCTTACTCCGTATAAAGACCTTATAACTATAAATAATAGTTTGAATTCTGATTTACAAAGTTGGATTCCTCACTTGTTAAATACTTCCCATCTTAAAGAGTATGCTTGTGCAGTTTTTACTATTGTGTGGAGTATTTGGAGAGATATGTGTTTTCACATTTTCCAGGTAATGATTCTGAATCATAATGTTACTGCTCGGCTAACTCTTAAGCTTGTCAATGATACAAAAGCTTATATGACTCATAGTCCTCATCACCTTGTAACAGAATGTCAATTAAATCATGATAAAACTTTAAATGATATGACTAGTTCTCTTTCAGAAGATTGTATGATTATTTATTGTGATGCCTCTCTTGAAAAATATTCTAATTTATCAGAGATTAGACTAATTATGAATGATATTGCAGGTACCCTCCTTGGTTGTAAAATCATCCGGGGAATAACAAGAAATGATGAAGAAGCTGAAAGTTGGGCAAAAGAACGAGGATTGCATAAAGTCTGATGTATTTAATTTGAGTAATAACTAGTTGTTCTGGTACAATACATCTAAATTTTTTAAAGTAGAGTTTTTAAAGAGAAACTGTAACTCTTTAACTGATATAACAATAAAGTTTTGTAGAAGGTCAAGAAGTTCTGGAGAATAGCTAGATTCAATCCCTAGCTCTCTCCGTGGGTGGTTAACTGAAATCTCAAATCTTTACACAACGTAGAAGAACATAAAATTGGGAAAATCTAACCTAGGTTATCCCTTATAATACCACCCAAGATTGTTTTAACCTGGCTCAGAGAAAGCCCAGATCCCCATTTTAGTGAAATCAAAAATATTTTGATAGAAGCGGGAAATTTTTATTTTCGTGAGAACCGCCTCTTCTTTTTCTGAAATAATTATTTTCTCTCTCTTCTTTCTCGTCTCATCCGCGAATTTTTCTGATTTCTTCTTCATCAGTTATTGATTATTGAATTCTCTGAGAAAATATCAGAGATAAATTCCTTTCTAATCAAGAAATCTACTTCAACTGAGAACGGTACGTTTCGATCTCGTCGATTTTTTTTTTCCTCAATCGATCTATGAATCTGTATGCTTAAAATCCCCAAATTTGACGTAATTTTCTCGGAGAAATTCTTTGCTATTTAGGTTTCCCGGTAATCGTAGTGAAACTATTATAAGATCTTTGATTCTTGCAATTCTGTATTCAGTAATTCTAGTATTTACGTTTGTGGTTGGGATTAGGGTAATTATTCTCTATTTATACTTGGGATTGAAGTTATTCAAGATTTCTAAATTACTGTGTAAATTTAGGGTTTATATTATTATTACATCTTTGGGTGGGGATCTTCAACTTTTGAGTAAGAGAATTTTGTTATATTCCAATTTTAGAGCTTAACTACTTGCTATTGACTACACTATACGAAGTTTGTTTAGCCGATTACTCGCCAAGCTGCACAGCATATTAGTATTACTTTGGCGAGTTATCTATCCCTAATGCAACCATTATTTTGATTTTATCAACATAGTGCTTAGTTAAGCTGCAAAAACAATTCCCCTGCAAGATATATAAATTTGGTGGGGAAGTTTGCGCAAGGGTTTCAAACTGAGGATTCGTCATGCAATGAAAACCTCTAAGCGGGAGCACCAAGTAGCCAATGAGGCTTCTAAAAGGAGTAGGGTAAAAGTAGGCACTGGTTGCAGTGTACCCAAAGTAGCTTCAAGGACAACTGGTGGAAAGCGCTGCGAAAATATTACTGATCTGGAACATCTTAGTGGTATTTCGACTAATCTTTTTTTCTTTTTTTAAGTACCTTTAGATTTAATACTGTTGAATTGTATTTAATGTTCTCTTAGATGTATGTGATGTTGGGTATTTGGGTCTATGTAAATTGTAAGTCTGTTTTTTTTTTATAGGGGATAATGATATTACTTCAGTTGGAAAGGATAATAGTTCTTTACCTTCTCCAACAATTAAATCATTTTCTGAGAACCTTCAAGTAAAAGAATTGGATGTTTTTGAGAAAACAAATGATGTGCGAAATGTTGAAAAATCTTATGCAAAGATTAAGCTTCAACTTTTCCCTATAGACGAAACAACCCGTGAGGGGTTGGAGAAGGTAATGTTCAGAACTAAAAATCATATTAATAGGTTTATCAAAGCCTTGGAAAAATCCTAGAGTTTGGTGTTAAGAGTGTAACGTTCTCATGTATGTGTATAACAGGATGGACACAATCCGCATTTAGAGCTCATTCTAAGTAAGCGAAAGAAGATATCCTCTGTGATGAATCATTTAAGTAGCAAGTGGGGCAGTTCGAGCACTGTGGCAGGTGAGTTGATGCTTTTCCCATACAACATTCGTCTGAATAACTTAGGTGAATACAAACGGTGGACTTTGAAGGATAGAAATACTGCAGCTGATGTATACACAGCCATCGGAAGCCCTTCTGTTTTCCGATTAAGGTCTGAAGTTTCCTTATTGTTCCTTGTCTATTTTTGGTATTTATTACTGTCTGATTAGCATGCTAATTAAGGCTTCTGTTTTAAGGTATGGGTGGTTTCCTCATCTGGAACGCAGTGGCTATTTCTTATCTCGCACATCTTCCTTCTTTGCGGATTATTTGCAACCTGAAGACCTCAAGAAAGATTCAAATATGGATGGGAAAACTAGAGATGATCAGGGGAACACACAAAAGGTAGATAACCAAAATGGCAAACAAGTCTGCGGCTTAACTCAAAATGCAGCAGTAGGTGACACTGTGACATCGGATAGAGCAGCTGAGATTTTGGTTACTTTTCTACCCTTGTTATCTCACACACCTACAAGTATCTCCATTTTCAAGCTAGACCACTTCATTCAAATTCAATAATTGCCTGGCGAACTCTTAAAGCTTTAGATTTTTTTTACGCAGGAGAATTCAAAAATTGATGTTGGACTCTCGCTATCCTCTTCTTTATGGACTGATAATCTTACGAACATAAGCATTGGTGGACTCTTGTCAGAAGCATCCCTTCAACCTGTTACCAGTAGTTGTAATGCAAAACCTACAGGGACCGACTCATATGTTCAACAAGTTCCATTCAGCTGTGATTCATTTGATGCTGCTATAGCTGCCCATATTTTCAGTCAGTCTCAAAGCAGACAGAAGCGAACTCCCATGCAGTCATCCATCTTGGATGCTGAAGAAACATGCCATGCATTTCCATCCCAAAAGTTATCATCCATCTTGGATGCTGAAGAAACATGCCATGCTAATTCCAATTCATTCAAGTTCCCTGGTTCCTTTGAGGTTCGATTCCGTTTCTCTTGATTTGTTATTGATTTTCAGTAAACCCGTAATCTTCCACTTCTGAGCAATTGAATAAATGGTCAATCAGACGGGTTAGCCTGATGAAGCGATAATCCTTTCTGTCTGAGTTTGAAATTTTAATAAATTAGAGTTTAAGGTACCGAACTCATTTGGTGGACTTCAGAACAGTCTTCCCTTGGCACAAAGCATGGATCATCACATGCAACAGCATTATGCTGATCTTAAATTTCTTGGTGGTAAATTAAGAATTTTTTAGGACTTGTTAGAATTTTTTCTGTGAAGTATTAGTCAATCGTACCACTCCACATATTTTAGAAAGCGCACTGAGTCTTTGATTTGTTGAGCCATGAATAAAGTGGGTAAAACCTCCGTAATCACACGATTGGATCTTCTTGACTAGTTAAATGTGGGTCAACAAAGTTGCAAATTTTACAAATACGTATAGATTACATAATATGCCTGAGTTTCAAATTTCAAGTTGTTTTTACAGGAAAAAAGCCGAGGTGGGTTATTAAAACATATTTCCCGCCAAGAGCCACAGAAAACATCTTCATCATCTCAAGCCCAGGAAGTCGACAATTCTACTAACAGCCTTGGTTTTGGAGACATCAAATGGGTACATAAATTTCCTGACAACTGTTCCATATTCTGAACTTCCCATATTACAAATTTCAACTCCAGTTTTCTTATTTTGCTGAATCTGATTATCCTTTTTGATGTTAACAGTCACAAGGTGATTCTTTGGGTCCATTGGGATTTACTTTGTCATCTCAACCGTTTATGAATAGCGACAGTATGAATTTCAGCAATTTGTTTGCCATCAGTAGAGACAAGTTTCAGAGCTCTTCAGTGTCTAACAGCGATGTTAAAGTTGCTCCCTCTTGAAAGCAACTTGGGCAGGTCTCTTCTGAATCCTTGGAACCTGGTCACGCTTCATGTCTATTTGCACATTTTAACTTGACAAGTTTTAATCTCCTGGAAACTTTGATTCTATTTTTCAACAATGCAACCATTAAAATAGCTTTGTATATTAATTACCTACAGCTCAGAAAAGCTGTCAAAAGATGTGCCTCAACTCTTGAACTATTTTGTCATAAGCGCCGAAGAAATAGAGTAGCTGTGCTAGTGATTTCTATCTTTCTTTTTTGTAACAGAATTGGCTTTATGGCCAAATGCTGCATCAGGTTTTAAGAAATAATTTATACTCTCGAGTGGAATCACTCAATAATTTTGAATGGGCTAATTGTGGCTTAAGTGATTTTCAACGTGCCAATTGTGGCTTAAGTGATCTAAAAATCGACCTCTTCTCAAAACGGCCCACTAAAGCCAATCACTTTTATTCTCCCCCCTGTAGTCAAATGGCATAGCAATCGTCTATTCTCTACTTTATATTGCCAGTCATGAATCAATGATAACTGTTGCATTGATTAAACAATGCAGGGGCGGGAACACTCCTACTCATTGAAGTAGGAGTCGAATCCAGCTCAGGAGTACTTCCAGTTCCAGCTCCTTCAATCTGTGAAAAGGATAATTTAGTTTCAGTATGATCCAGTTTACATTTGATCTGAACACCTGGTAGTTAAGTTGGTTAACTTCCAAAAATAGATTTCCCGGTGAAATGTCAAAACCCATATCCGGCTGTATATTAATAGTCCCTCCGTCCCACTAATAAATAACCTATTCATTTTTAAATTTTATCTTATTAATAGATGACCTATATCATTAAATAAGAGGATAAAAATATGTATAATTAGATAATTATGTTTATATTTATTATGTAAGAATTTGAAAAAAAAATTCAATGATGTAAAAAGTTTATGAATATCCGTTGTATAGTTTGAGAGATATATCATTTTTAAATTTTACTAATTATTATCTATAAAGGTATAATCAAAAAAATATTTAAAAATATTCATCTTTCCTCCTTGTTTTAAGAATTGTGTAATCTCGAAGTAGGTCATCTATTAGTGGGATGGAGAGAGTAGTTTATAAGAAAAACCAACTAATAAGACGTATTCTCAAAGCTGTGAAAAGTCCTTCACTACCCATTTAAGCGGAAGAAACTATGAATTGGAATTTCAGAGTATGATTCCATTATATGCCGGCCTAGCCCTGCAAAGAAAACTCGGAGAACCTTCTTTCCTTCATTTACTCAATCTCTCTCTCCTTAAAACATCGTACTGATGACAAGAATGTCAACTTTGCATTACATTATAAATACGAATGAGAAACCAAATGAAATATTTTTTTCGTTCTCATTTTTTAGTATGAGAAGAAAATTTTAATTTTGTTCTAAATTTAGAGCAAAGGGCCTTACTACATTAGTACTTTAGTTAGTACTAGATGGGTAATTGTTTTCCATCTAAGCCTCCTACAAATTCGCCTCCTCGAAGTGGGCTTGAAAGACTGAAATCGGAGAGTGGGTATGTTAGTGGAAGAGGAGGAAGTAGATCAACTAAGCATTCTTCTTCGAGCATGCAATTTGATTATTCAAGTAGGCGGTCTGAAGGGGGGAGTGTAACTAAGAAGAGTCCGGGGGCTTCAAGTGGCGGTCGGAGGTTGATTATTAGAGAAGATGAGAACGAAGGTGATGGTACCGGTGGAAATGTACCTCAGAGGATATTGTCTAGGAAGAGATTAGATGCTGGAACTGATGAACTCATTGATGGTTGGCCGAAATGGCTCACAGATAACATTTCAAGAGAAGCTTTAGCTGGTATAATACCCAAGAGCGCGGAATCTTACGAAAAGCTGGATAAGGTGATTTAGAATAACCATTTGCATCGTTTTGCACAAGTTTTACAAGAATGAATCCTTCTTTTAAGTTCTAACTAGCTCATTTTGTGTATGTTATAATTTATATTAAAATGGTGTTGCAGATAGGACAAGGAACATATAGCAATGTCTATAAGGCTCGAGATCTAGATAGTGGACAAATAGTCGCACTAAAGAAGGTTCGATTTGACACGTCAGAGCTGGAGAGTGTTAGGTTCATGGCAAGAGAAATCACGATATTACAAAAACTGGATCACCCTAATGTTGTAAAGCTTATAGGCTTGGCAACATCGAGAATGCAGTATAGTCTTTACTTGGTATTTGATTTCATGGTTTCAGATTTATCGAGAATTATAACTCGTAAGGATGAAAGGCTTACTGAGCCTCAGGTACTGCTTATGCCTGATCCAGATTTCACTAGAAATCATCTGCTGTTTTTCTTCTTAGACGCACTCATATGTATTGTAAATGGTGCATCAACTTAATGCAGGTAAAATGCTATATGCAACAGCTGTTGGCAGGTCTTCAACACTGTCATGGAAGAGGGATTTTACACCGTGATATAAAGGGCTCCAACTTGTTAATCGATAGAAGTGGAATGCTAAAAATTGCAGATTTTGGGCTCGCGAATTCCTTTGATCCTGACAAAAAACGACCTCTGACGAGCCGAGTTGTGACGTTGTGGTATAGGGCACCTGAGCTCCTATTAGGTTCTACAGATTATGGTGTTGGCATTGATCTTTGGAGTGCTGGATGTCTTCTGGCAGAAATGTTCACTGGGAGGCCTATTATGCCTGGTCGGACAGAGGTAATACTTGCTAATGGTGGTCTATTTGTTCCTAGATGAACTCCACGATATTCGTATTCCACCCATAGAATGAATTGTGCTGGTTTATCAAGTCATGCCTGATCAGGTTACTGAGGTTTTATACAGGTTGAGCAACTACACAGGATCTTCAAGCTCTGTGGATCACCATCCGAAGACTACTGGAAAAAAATGAAGCTTACCTGCAAGCTTTAGACCACCACAACCATATGAACCTAGTTTTTTTGACACCTTTAGTGAATTTCCTACCTCTTCTTTGGGCCTCTTGCACTCACTTCTTGCTCTTGATCCAGTGTATCGTGGTAACGCATCTTCTGCTCTTCAGAGCGAGGTAAACTCAACATTTTCCTCACTAAACTGGTTTGAAATCTCAAGACATGTCATACAGGAATTTTAATTAAATTTATGTTATTAGTTCTTTTTTGCAAGCCCCTTGCCGTGCGACCTCTCTGGACTACCTATTGTTTACGTGAAAGAGGACGAACCGATTCAAACAACCGATCGAGAAAAGTAAGTTAATAGGTTCCTGACAACAAAGTGCTGCTGGTGTTTATTCTCAATTGCTAACTATTACATAAGGCTGACTGATAATTTGGAATTGTTTGGCTTGGTGTCCTTCATTGTGTCAGGAAAAATTCCTCTAAAGGGAAACAACGTTCTCGACTTGTTAAAAAAAACGGTATCACAAGTAAACAACCATTTGGATTTTTGAAAGAGGTACACATTTTGATTTTGGTAATCTTTTTTTTTTTGTCACCTAAGTGAAATAAGCTTTCCATATGCAAAATGAAGATAGTAGTCATAGTATTAGCTTGTTTTCTAAATTTTTACATCGAAGAGAGTTGCTAGATGTTAACGCACTGGTGGGATTTGAACCCATCTTTACCGTAAATGTGATTTCAGGGCCAAGAAAAGAGTGCTGCAGATTTTATTTCGCATAGCCAAGAGACGACTACCGGAAGCAGTACAGCAGGTACTACTAGTACTTCTTCAAGTGTAAATCCTAGGAAGGATGAGGAAGTGTCACCTCCCACAGTGTTCGACATCGAACCTTTTCAACGAAAGTTATTACCAAGAACAGAAGGTCATCCTAATGCAACAAAGAACATTAAGAATAAACCCCCAGTACCCATCTCCAGAGAAACAAGTAACATGTCTAATTACATGAATGAAGGTAAAGGTAGTAAGTATAGATTGACTCATGAAAAAAGATCAATTTCAACAAGAGATTTTCGGCACTTTCACGAAGAACAAAAGAATAAGATTACACCTTAATTTGCTAGACACTAGCAGACCATGCTATAGTACGGAGTCATTCAGGAGTCAGCTAGTGTCTACGTTGAGCTTCCATAGACCGATCACTTCATAGAGAGATCCAGAAACCAGTCCTTCGTGCATTGAAGCTTAATAAATTATAAGCAAATACATCATTTTTTTCATTTCGTTGTTCTTTGATTGAACGTAATAAGTCTCCATGGTTTGATTTCATGTATTAATTAATTCGTTTAAGAATGTAAATTCATTCCATTGTATGCTCAACTTGGCTTATGTTCGTACAAAAAGAAAAAGAAAAAGAAAAAGAAAAAGAAAAAATAGAACGTCGACAGCAGGGTTCGAACCTGCGCGGGCGAAGCCCAACAGATTTCAAGTCTGTCTCCTTAACCACTCGGACATATCGACTTCTTGTTTGATTTGCTCACTATTTAACTAAATTATATTAACTATTTGCATTTGAGTAGAAATTCTTCTAAATTGCGAAATGGATAAAATTTTAAGTGGAATGAGTGCTGATCTCCAGTAGATTAAGCCTTAGAGAAGATTTTGGCACACAGCGGCGGATTTGATCTACGAGTTTCCATCGTGCACTTTGTAAATTTCGGGGATTCATGTGCGGTGCCAGAGGGATTAGTTATTGCTATAGTATGCATCATTGTTGAACAAATAAAATACTTTCTTGGGCAAAGTTGAAATTGTCATTTATCTGGTATAAACAAATCTTTAAGTTGTACAAGCAAGAAATTCTGCTTTTTATGAGGATTCTAGTCATCAATTCTTGTATGAATGTAGAACCAAAAATCAGCCATTGAACTGATTTTAAGGTTTTAGGCCGCAAATCAGCAGCCGTCGAAAAAGAAAATTGATAACACCCCATGTGATGTAAGATGTCCACCAAAATTACGAGAAAATTACAAAATTAATTCCTTTACGTCAACTAATATCATCACATATTAATGAAAAGCTGGTCCGAAATTAAACCATGCTTACATTACTCCTATTTTGTTATTTTTACCTCTCTAGCAAAGCAGTAAATTTAAATATTTTTCGTATAGAAAAACATAATTTGGTATAAAAAATCTAGGTGATCAAACTTTCCATATAAAAACACCTCCCTTATTATATTTTATAAACAGAAACTATTTAAATTAAAAATAAAATAAAAACCTCAATTTCTTTAATATTGATTAAATTTAATTTTTATTATTTTTTTAACTGACATCCTTATCCTTTCTCATTTCTTCTTCTTCTTCTCCTCCTCCTCCCCACCACCATCACTAGCAGCAACAGTACTTCCTTTGCCACCATCACCAGCAGTAACAATAGCTCCTCCGCCACAACAACACCTTCGTCTCCTTCATTAACATCTCTCTCTTTTTATTTTGGTTTATGTTCACCAATAATAAATTTTATCACCCATATCTACCACTAACAGCACCTCCGTCTCCTCCATCAACACCACCAGTACCTCCTTCTTTTTCTATGTCCAGATCCACCACCAACAACACCTCCTCCTTCCCCATCGCTTCCTCCTCGTTATTTTTTCTCCTCCACCACTACATGTCCAGATCCACCACCAACAACACCTCTTCTTCCTCCTTCTATCCTCTACAAACATCACCAACACCTCCAGATCATCATCGTCGAAAATCATCATCAAAATATAATGATACATCATCATTGTCGAAATTAGGGGGTTTTTTTTTGTGAAATGTCAGAAAAATGATGACACCAAATTTGGTTTCATCAAATTTCACCAACACAAAAATTGAAACAAAACAATGATGAAACTTTTTTTGGTTTCATCATTTTTTTCATCTGGAATAAGGTGGAACCAAATAAATGATGAAACTTTTTTTCGTTTCATCATTTTTTTTCCATCTGTAATAAGGTGGAACCAACTAAACCGTGAAACTTTTTTTGGTTTCATCATTTTTTTTCGTCTGGAATAAGGTGGAACCAAATAGATTTCATCATTTTTTTTTGGTTTCATCATTTTTTTTCATCTGGAATAAGTTGTGTTGGAGAAATGTCAATTTTCGTTGTGGTGATGGTGGTTGGTGTTGGTTATGGTTTTCGTTGTTGCTGGTGGTAGTGCTCGTTGGTGGTGGACATGGTGGTTGTTAGTGGTGCTCGTTGATGTTGGTGGTGAAAGTGGTGGTGGTTCTGTTTTTTGTTTCTGCTGGTGGTGGTTGGTGGTGGTGCTCTTTGGTAGTGTACCTGCTGGTTGTTAGTGGTGCTCGTTGATGGTGGTGGTGGGTAATGGCGGTGCTGGTTGGTGGTGATCCTTGGTGGTAGTGGTTGGTACTGTTGTTAGTTGGTGGCTGGTAGTGGTGGTGTTGCTGGATGATGGTGGTTGTTGTTGGTTGGTGGTAGTGAGTTGGTGTTGGTAGTGTTGGTGGTGAGAGAGAATAAAATTTAAAAATGAGATTAATTTTTTTTTATTGGGTTGAATTAATGTAAAGGATAATTTAAGAGTGGGGTTAAATTTTATTTTTGTTGGATTGAATTAATGTAAATGGTAGTTTAGAAAGACTTATATATATATAGGGTTTTTATTTTATTTTATTTTTAGTGGGTTTTTTGTTGTTGGATAATGACACCTTTGAAGGTATAATCCATGGTTTATAAAAAAAAAAAAAAACAATCCATCGGTACAATGAATATCTTTCTTTCTCGCCTCCTCCTCGTAAAATAAGTCGAATGTTCGAACCCTAGTAATAGCAGCTATTATTCCTAGTGTATAACTTGGAAGTTGAATATAACGTAATATTAATAAATAAATAAATAAACTCTTAGTCTGAATTTAATATTTATCTGTGGTAATTCCTACTGATTATTGAATTAAAAAAAATCTTTTAGTCATGAAAACAGTCACTAGAATTTTCTCGTTAGAAGCTTTAAAAAAACCCACAATCAAGCTGATTTTTGGTACCAATGTTTTAAAACTGCAATGCGTACAGTAAAAAAAAAGGTACGAAAGCTGATGAGAGACCGGCTGCTAAACAGTACTGTTACACTTACAAGCGTAGGTGATCACATACCGTAACGGATTTCAGTAAACTTAGATTTGATCCACTTGACACTATTCTTAGCTGTGGATTTGAGTTTAATTTCCATTTCCAACATAGTATAAGCTGCTATTCTCTTCTTTCTCTTTGCTTCTAGATAATCTTTTCTTCTTGGACCATTAAAACTATATGATTTGGATCTAACAGTACTTGGCTGAAACCCTAACCCATCACCACCATAAAACCAATTACTATTCCCTGATGTTGATGATGTGTAGTACTTCCCTGGACATGATTTGCTTTTCTCCATGTATTTAGGATGTCTGTTAATGAACTATACTAGAGAGAGATGGGTATTGATCTGACTTTTGACGATTATAGGATTAGTATGATGGCTAGTGGCATAGAAAAATTTAGAGATGTATATATATATATATATATATATATATATATATACCATGTGATGTCTAATGGTGGAAATTAAATAGAGGGGTTTAAGAAGATGGAATGGTGATCACGTGAAGGGGACCCAATGGAGTAAGGGAGGAGATAGTAAAACAAAGAAGACAGACAATTAGGAGGATCACTTGGTGGTTGGGTATGTCTATGATTGAAAGAACAATGCAGTAAAGTGCAGAGGCAAACACTATTTAATAGTATTGTTGATTGATAAGTTAGCTAGCTAGCTAGCCTAAATCTCTACCTCATATGGTCCTATATTTTTATTTCTTTGAAAAGGGCTTGCGAAAAAATGCAGCAATGTATATATCTTACTAATCCTTTATTAATGTCAAAGGGTTGAAAGTTGCGGATGTCATATTATAATATATCGATAAAGTTATTGAGTAGTAATGATATTAGTGATTCGAGTTTAAAACTCGATAATACAAAATACTTGATAGCATCAAATTCTTTATTGATAGAAAAGAAAAATTAAAAATTATAATTTATAATTTTATAATTTTTATAAAATTAGCGACACTTTTCCCAAAAAAACAACATTGATCATGAAGCCACATGGAAGGTGGGGGCGTGCAGTCAAACCCAATTTGAACTATTTTCACATATTTTTAGTTTTTTTACTCATTTACACCCATTACATAGAAGCCTGATATAGGAGCTTCATATCCTGGAGGGGTTTTTCTAGGAGGCGAGGTGACCTAATTTTTCGTTAAGGGATGTTCTAGGGGGTAAAGTTAAATGTCCATTTTATCCTTTATCCAATTAAAAAGACAAATTTGTCCTTTAATTAAAATCTTTCCATCTCCTTCATATCTTCTCCTTCTCCATTTTAATCAAATTTCTCCATCGAATCAAAATTTATCGCCGATTAAACTCCCAATTTCGTGATGAAGAATACTAATAAATGTGTAGAAAGTAGTAGTGATGACAATCCGGATAAAACTAAACAAGCTAATGAGGATTTTGGGTTACAAAAGGAATTTACGGTTGGGTTCGAATGAAAAACCCAACCGTAACTGGTTTGTTCTTCATGTTACGGTTGGGTTCGAACAGAAACCCAACCGTAACTAGTTTATTCTTCATATTACGGTTGGGTTATTAAACAAACCCAACTGTAACTTCAAATGTAGGAGATGAAGATTCAATTAAGATTTACGGTTAGGTTTTCAACCAAACCCAACCGTAACTAATCTTTAAACCTCAATTGTAGATAAATAGATTTTAAGATTTTTCATTTCTATCTTGTATAGAATTGAAAGACGAAGCTAACTCAAAAAAAATGAGGTCAATCGGACATCGTATGAAGGCGTTATGATCAAAACGATGAAATGTATCCAAGAATATTTACGGTTGGGTTCGCCAATAAACCCAACCGTAAATTTGAGATTTTTGGGCTTCATTGAGCCCAAAATTACGGTTGGGTTTATTGGCGAACCCAACCGTAACTATTCCTGGATACAAATAGATTTCACCGTTTTGATCATAACTCCTTCATACGATGTCCGATTGACCTCATTTTTTTTTTGGGTTAGCTTCGTCTTTCAATTCTCTACAAGATAGAAATTAAAAAATCTTAAAATCTATTTATGTAATTTTACGATTGGGGTTTAAAGATTAGTTACGGTTGGGTTTGGTTGAAAACCTAACCGTAAATCTTAATTGAATCTTCATATCCTACATTTGAAGTTACGGTTGAGTTTGTTTAATAACCCAACCGTAATATGAAGAACAAATTAGTTACGGTTGGGTTTCTATTTGAACCCAACCGTAATATGAAGAACAAAATAGTTACGGTTGAGTCTGGTTGAAAACCCAACCGTAAATCTGGGGTGTTCTTGGTGTTACGGTTGGGTTCGACATGAAACCCAACCGTAAGTTTCTCTGAATAACAAAAAATCCATCTTTCAAATCGTGATTTCATCAAATTTGAGCCATAAAAAGATCAAGAGTTTAAGCTAGAGGTATACTCAATGCTACTGTGGTTGATTGAATCAAAATCTAGTGTTTAAAAAAAAAATACAAATTTTCTTAAATTTCATCTGGTTTTTCTTCCCAGAAAACATAAATTCAAAAAATAAATAATTAAATTCAGTTTTTTAAATACAATATTATGTTTAATTAGTCATGATTAGCTTAATTTAATCTTAACTAATTAATGTGATTAAGATTACTAATCAGGGATGGTTTGGGTATTGTGAAAATATTATGGATAAGGGGTTTTTGAGTTTTACTTCAAAATGTCTCTATTTCGTCTTATTATTTGAGCCCCTCCCGGATATGGAAACCCCTATATCAAGCTTCATTAAATATGTGCCCATTGATGATTTGTCCCCATCTCTCAAAATCTGGCCCCGTCACTAAATAGGTGCATGGATAGGTCCACAATTTTCGTTTGGGAGGCGCCCTAAAATTTTGTTAGCCTATGAAGAATTTATTATTTGTGTATTAATAAGTTCATTTTGGTTCGTTTGGTTCGCTTGATCATATAAATATTTAGATGGTTTTAGTTTACGAGTCGATTAAAAATTTAAGATTTTTTGTATGCTCTCACAATTTTTATTTTGCTTTTGCTCTAGCAAATATCTATTGTAAAATATAGTGGAGACAACTGAATATAACCATCCGATATGTAAATGTACTTTTGCAATTTTTTTAAAAACCATGTCAAATTTACATCATAATGTATACATTAATACAAAGTTTTTTGTTTTCGTCGCTTAAAGATTTTTATAGACACAATGAACAAGCCTTCGTTAGACTCCAACCCAAGCCGAAAGGAGAAAAAAAAAGGTGCAAGGTTAAACTAAGCCTGGAACTAAGAGCTGAATTAAGGTTGAAAACACGATTGCACGTTCTTGTATGGTATCCTAGTCTCTCTTGTAAGCTACGCTATACTGTGGTGCCAAAGAATATTGATTGAGCGTGTCTATTGAATAAAACTTCGAGCTAAAAGCTATGAATATTGATTACCGATGTTATTTGATATATTGGTAAAGTTATTGGGTAATGATACTAATGACCTGACTCACAACTCTTTTAAATAAACCGATCTACGGATATTTTGGAAACACAAGACCTTAAAAAACAACAATTCTTCAGGGATGGCAAAAAAAATGAACATTGTCTGTGGGGACAGAAAATATCTTCGCCACGTGTTCGCATATTGGGACGTAAATATAGGTGAAGCCGATACAAAGCAAACACTCGGGCTCAACCAGCTTAGGGATCTTCGTCTACCTTTTTAAGTCATGACACGTGGAAAACACTAATTCAAGATCAACGGCCAAGTTTGAATGGTGCAGCTGGGTAGTAAATACGCGAGCAGAGTAGTCACCTCAACAGTCAGTTAGTTATCGGGACATATGGCAAATCACTATGGAGTGAAGCACAGAGCCACAACGAAAGATATAGCGAGAGTCACTTATCGAACATCTCAACGAAGCAAAACCAGCGAGGTTGGATTCCTCCCAAAGAAAGCTTTAGCGAAAATGCTTCACGCGAGGATACCTGCGAAGTAAAATGAGCTATCATCCACTATTCTAATTTGTCTATAGATACCAGCGAGAATAATGTAAAAGGGGGGACGACTGAGAGAGGGTGAGAGATATAGAACAAGTGAGGGCAATATTATATTGAGGATGAAAGCTTGTAATCTTTTTCTTATCATAATAAAATACGTAAAATTCTTTGTGTTTTTCATTTTTATTGTAATTGTGTGAATTTGGGACATTAATTTTGACTGTGACCATTTAGAGTTATACGAGATAAGCATTTGGATGTAGTGTAGGATTTCCTGCAACTACATTGCCAAAACCGATCAGAACTTTCCTATGTGGAGAGTCGATTTTGACGATTTTTTTTTACAGTATAGCTGGCAAAGCTGTAAGTAAAAATGATTCTATTTTTAACCAATTGCTATGGATTAATGAACAGCAACATTCATTTTAAACAGGTAGATGACTAATGAAGTCCGCAGACCGAGTGAAGAAAATCCCGATGTGGTTAATATCGTCGGATACACCATGTAAGTGACTGCAAAAAGCAGTCAGATGAGAAAGCTGTGCCATCAAGTGATTTTACATGCACTCCAAGTGTCAACAGTATACTAGTCTTAAAGTTGGATTTGGGTAGGAGTCGATATTTAGATCAGTTAAGGAAAAACATGAACACATGCGACTTGTACCATATTGGCCAACTGCCCATGCATGATAATCAACTCATGGGGGAACATAGAAAATGATATGTTTTCAACTTGCAGTTGTTTATGTCCCTCCTAAATTGAAAACGAAATGGAGCTGGAATATCAAGAACAGTTACGCTTATATAGCAATGGCGGAGCCAGAATTCTCTGAGGGGTAAACAAAAAGTAAAAATATGAATTATATACTTGCAGAATTTTAGGATCGATCGGCAAGTAAGGATTTTTTTTCATTTGGTTTAGAATGATAAATATGACGTGTGCGTTATCATTTTGGCCGAACTGAAAGTAATTGTGGAATTCAATAGAAATCAAACCATTTCAAAATTATACGAATTGTTCTGGAAGCTTGATTTAAGGGCTCCCACTTTTGTAGAGGGGTTCCAATGTAAGGCACGGTGATCTAAAAATTCATTAAGGGGTATCCTAGGGGGTTATGTTAAATGTCCATATTACCCTTCTATATATGAAAAAGTCTAATTTGCCCTTCAATCAATTAAAACCTAAACAAAAACAAAACTTTTCAATTTCAATTCCAATTCAAAACTCTCTTAAAACTTAGAGTTTCCCAACCGTAACCCAATCTTTCCAATTTCAACTTCTCCATCGAAATTCCTCGTCGATTCGAAAAATTCTTCGTCGATTAAACTCCAAAAATCGTGATGAAGAATCATACTAAAGGTGTAGAAGGTAGTAGTGATGCCAACCAAAATCAAACTTTTCAACCTAATCAAGAGATTGAAGAACAAATCGGTGGTGACAATCAAAATCAAACTCCGAAACAACAAACAATGGTGTATCTAAGGTATTGAACAAAACCCATGTTATTTTTAGAACCCAAAAGTGATTGATTTTCTTGTTTGATTGTTGTTTTTGTTAAAAAAAATTGGTTACAGAAGAATTTACGGTTGGGTTCGATTGAAAAACCCAACCGTAACTGGTTTGTTCTTCATTTTACGTTGGGTTTTGCTCAAAACCCAACTGTAAATAAAAGGGTAGGAGATGAAGATGAAATTTTACGGTTGGGTTCGATTTTGAACCCAACCGTAAAAAAAATTGCCCAATTTTTTTTTTGAATTTTACGGTTAGGTTTGATTAATTTTCCCAACCGTAAATAAAAGGGTAGGAGATGAAGATGAAATTTTACGGTTGGGTTCGATTTTGAACCCAACCGTAAAAAAAATTGCACAAATTTTTTTACTTGAATTTTACGGCTGGGTTGGATTCATTTTTCCAACCGTAAATATTCTGTGTATGTAAAAAAAAATTGTTGAGGATTATTTACGGTTGGGTTCGATTGGAAAACCCAACCGTAAATGCTTCTGGTTAGTTAAATTTTTTGGTGAGGATTATTTACGGTTGGGTTGGAGTGTCAATTCCCAACCGTAAATTCCCTTGTGTAGGTGATGTTTATTATTTACGGTTGGGTTCTATATGTGAAACCCAACCATAAAAAATTCTGAATTTTCAAATTGAAGTTGTTTGAGTTGAATTGCTTGGAAATTATCTAACTTGTATTGCTTGTATGTTGTAGGAAACATAAGAAGAATATGGGTAATAATTTAACACCTATTTCTCACACTCCAACCCCTCGGCACGGATTTCATTTAGGGGTAGCTAATAGAGGCTTGAGAAACAGCCATAAGACGACTTTTGAGGTAGGGGGTGGTAGTTCTCCTCAACTTGCACAAGAGGAATATAATGTTTTAAATCTTCTTTCCTCTTCCTCTACCCCTATCCCATAGGTACAGGTACAGCGTTTGAATCAATAGAGAACCTTTTCTTCTGTATGAATCAATATTATTACATTCCAATTCCTTCCCGATATCTCTCAAGGAAAATACCGAATTGGATCCCAAATTGACGGGTTAGTGTGAGCTTATCCATGCGGTTATGCACTCTTCGAATAGGAATCCATTTTCTGAAAGATCCTGGCTTTCGTGACTTGGAAGATATACTTGTGTGCAGTGGAGGTGCTCTTGTGATTAGAGAACCACCACAAGAGCAACAATGTGAGGAAGAAGAGACGAAAAAAGAACAATTTGTCCCTCAAGACAAAGGTAAAGAAATTGTTGTTGCTTCTACTGAACAAAGACTGGAGGAAAAAAAGCCAAAGAAGCAGCCAGAACCGAAAGGGAAGCATATTCCCAAAGGCAAAGACATGTTGTGGCCTAAGAAGAGGAATGAAAGACCTTGGGGTGAGGCCCCAGACAAGTCTGTTATATTATTTGGTTATCCCCATTCATGGGATGCCAAAGTTGCTGAGACGAGGGTATTAATCTAAAAACTTCTCTTGTTTTGTTAAATTTCTGTTTGTTTAACTTCAAGTTAAAAAAAATTGTTTTTCTTCTTTGTAGGATCATACACAGGCAATCAAAAAATTGGTTCGGAAAATGGCTCAACATTGGCCCTTAGCTGGAGAATGTATAGCCGTCCAAGTTCTCGTAAATGGTACCGGGTTAGCTCCCGGAATTACCAATTCAATATTGGAGTATGACAGTGTCACCTGCACAGCACTCAGGGAACGTTATTGGCCTGAAGCCGATACGTTTCATCTCCCATTCGGCGAGATGACAATAACGCCGGATGATGTCCAGTCAATTCTTAGCTTACCAGTTGAAGGTAAATCTGTGTATGAAGATTTTGACAACAACATGTCATGGAGTGATCTTTGTGTCCTTGTCAAAGATACACTTGGATGGGAGAAGAGAGAAGCCGAATCAGAGTTTAAATTGGCTTGTGGAGATAAACTGGGGGCAGCAACGAAGAAAGGTCTAGGTATGACCAAGAAGATCTTGTTGCTAGTCTCAGGGAGAAGTTTGGAGGAACCCGGCAGTTGGAAAAGGATGGGGTCGTCATAGAACAGCCAAAGTGTATCTGATATATATGCTCGGCACCATCTTTTTTTGCTGACAACTCATGAAACAGGGTCAACGCTCACTTTCTACAGTGGTTGACGGATGATCTCCAGAAGGCGCATGAGTACTCATGGGGATTTCCACCCTGGCTTACCTACTTGCCAACCTTAGAAAAGTTTCGAGGGTTAGGGGAACTGAGATTGCCGGGAATACTGGTCTTCTTCAGGTAATTTATTGTTGGAATTTCAATGTTGAAATTCAGATTTTTTTTTTGCGCATTATCTTATATTAATATTTATTATCTTCATAGGCATGGGTCTATGAACCTGGATCCTAAAACGAAGTCGAACGGTGATGGTACTAGACCTACATGAAAGAAATTCATCTCCACCGGTACTCATGCAAGGCATAAAGAAGTGCAGATAGCAAAGATGAGAAGTGAAATTGATGTTTTCACCGTTGAAGATGTTGTTTTTGATCCTTATGTGAAGATTAACATAGATGATGATGGAGATGTTGAAGATTTACGTTAATTCTCGGACGTGGAAGGCTACAACGGGCCTTTGTACCATCCATTTGGGTTCGTGATGTGCAACCCCCGTCGAACTCTCCGCCAATGTGGCTATGTCCAAACCAAGGTAACACACGAAGCCTTTAAATTGTGTGTGAATGGCTCGATGATCGAAGTCCCAAGCATCGTGCTCAACTACAACCCAACGCCTTCGGTCGCGGTTTGGAACAACCGCTATCAACCGGATTACCAAATCCAAATGCA
The DNA here is from genome assembly GCA_023531435.1 of Papaver californicum. NCBI lineage: Eukaryota > Viridiplantae > Streptophyta > Magnoliopsida > Ranunculales > Papaveraceae > Papaver > Papaver californicum. The sequence goes on along the minus strand of JAJJMC010024047.1, from coordinate 1,169,696 downwards.
TGAGGTAATTTCATCTCCGGGCACAAAAAAGGCTGCAGAAGATTACTTGGATTGGTATCGTCATTTTGGTCATCCAAATGTCATTAACATTGATCCAGAAACTATGAAAATACTTCAAAGGGGTGAAGGAAACAACACAGAAGATTGTTTTTGGAAGAAGTCATATTTCAATTTGGTACGTAAATTACTTTTCTCATTAATGTTCTTAAGATTTATTACTAAAGACTCAACCAAATTTTATTTCATATGTGAATAGAAAAATAAGGTGAAAAAGAAAGCACTTGCATTGACAGAGTCTATCACTCCATGCCTAAGTAGAGTTGATGTGACGACGTCTGACCAATTGAAGAACCTGCAAGCCAAAATTGGGGAGCTTCATGAAGCGGACGAAGATGATACGGCAAGAAATTTAAAAAGAAGTAGAGCCGGTACAAAGGATGCGACTACTTGCCGAAAAGAGCCGCAACCTAGTGATGAAGAGACACATGATGAAGCCGAGGATGTGCAACGTGGTGCTCGTACTCGTGGCGGTCGTACTGGTGCTCATACTCGTGGTGGTGGTGCTGCTCCTCGTACTCGTTGTCCTAAGAGAAAAAAAAGAGCTCGTCAAACTCATCGACAATCCCCTCCTCCTTCTCCCTAACTCTATGTTTATTATAACAATTGCGTCAAACTAAGGGTTTTTTTTTGTGTGAGTGTATTATATACATTATATAACTTTAGTTAGAATGTATGAAAAAGATTTTGTCTTTAAATTTGTCTTATTTACAAAAATTTCAAGTTGGAAACCAAGCAAAGGAAAAATCAAGTAAAAAAACTAAAAAAAATCATATTTACGGTTAGGTTTTGGCTGAAAACCCAATCGTACAACTGTCAATATTTTTAATGCCAGACTTACGGTTGGGTTTTCAGCCAAAACCTAACCGTAAATATGAATATCAATTTTACGGTTGGGTTTTCAGCCAAAATCCAACCGTAAATTCTCCTGGATCATTCAAAATTGGATTCTAGTACTTGTGTTGTTTTCGGTTTTTCTTTGTTTGAATGACCCAATTTACCTTCAATCTTGTTAAAATGGTTGAATAAGTTTAAAAAATTGATTGTTAAACCCCAATTTTACCTTAAACTCAATGGTCCAAAAGATGTTTTACGGTTGGGTTGGGAAGCCTAAACCCAGCCGTAAATATTGGATGAAATTGTAAACTAAAATTGGTTTTTACGGTTGGGTTGATTGGCAAATCCCAACAGTAAATCATCCTGGATAATTTTTTTTTTTTGATTATTTACGGTTGGGTCCGATGAGAAAACCCAACCGTAAAACCGTTAAAATTTGTAGTTCATCCCTGAACTAGCGGTTACGGTTGGGTTGGGAAGAACACCCAACCGTAAATGGTATTTACGGTTGGGTTCGACATGAAAACCCAACCGTAAAATTCTCTGAATAAAAAAAAACTCATCTTTTATAACGTAATTTCATCAAATTTGAGCCATTAAAAGACCAAGAGTTTAAATTAGAGGTACACCTCACTACTCTGGTTGATTGAATCAAAATCTAGGATTTTTTTGAAAAACTTTAGAAAATTATCTTACATTTCGTCTAATTTTTCTTCCCACCAAACCAAAAAGAATTTTTTTTATTTGATTTGATTAAGTATAAAATTATTTAAGATTAATTATGATTAGCTTAATCTATTAGCTAATTAGTTTTACTAATACTAACTAATCAAGGGTATTTTAGTTATTATAAAAATATCATGAATTTTTTTTAAGGGGTTTTTAAATTTTATTTCAAATATCTTTATTTTATCTTCACATGAGGAGTCCCTCCGTGAATTGAGGAGCCCTTTAATCAAGCTTCTTGTTTTATTTGTTAACGGAAACACGGGCATGGTGAAATTTTAGACGAAATGCCTTTTTTACACTAGGCAATGCGGTTGCACTGTCCATAAATCTCATACTACTACTTTAACAGATTCTCAGAAGGTTTCATAAAATCTCATTTTGTCACACTTAGGTAGACATTCAAAATCACACAAAATGCAAATTCTAAAATGCTAACCTTACTTGAAAAGAATTTGGAATGCTTGGTAGTTATACGTGATGCCGACAAAAAATGCCTGATTAAGAAATGATTGATACAATCGATCAAACGGAAATGATCCATTGATGAGACTTTTCAGATTATTTGAACAAGGAAGGTGAATTGCTACTCAGTAGTAAACAAGATAAGACATAACCCATTGGCCATTGTGTACCTCGCGCATGACTAAACTCCTATCAGATAAAGACGTCCGTTATCTCCGGTGACGATGCTTGTCTCCACTGTTGTCGATCGGCTCTTGCTTGTCTCCCTTTCTCTCATTAACTCATTGTCTACCTAATAACTCTAGTTTCACACCTAAAAAATATATGAAAATCTTCGAATTATATTCAATAGAATGCAGCTTGCACAAATACAAGGGCTATTAAACTAAAAAAATGTAGCCAGTTATTGTCAGGATTTTTATCTCTCAAGGAACTGCTGCAGACAATTATTTTAGGTACTGATAAAATCACGGAATACAGGATCTTGGAATGATATAATGAATAATAAGTAAACCAAGCACAAATAATAACAAAAAACAAGAAAGTAAATCAAACTCACAAGACACGCAAGATGTATAGTGATTCAACAATATATACAATGTGTATATATTGTCTACGTCCACTTTGAGCCGCACCAGCTCTAATTCACTATGAATGAATCAATTACAAACGTAGAACGCCTTTGTGGAATCCTAGCAAACCCTTGGTTACACCGTAGAAATTACCTGAGACGATCACCTTATCTCTTGCTCCTCACCAATTGCACTCACCACAGAAACCTTAGCTTCTCTCTTTAAAGTTAACACAAGAAATCTCTCATCGATCTCTCTCTACATGGCCTAGTACCTATTTATATAGGTTACAAACTTGGCCACCAAGAATCCCTAGCTAATATTAGGAAACATCTTCCATATATTAGACAAGACATAAAATAGGAAATACCCCTTTAGATTTCTGCCTAAGACTAGGAAACCCAAACTCATTCCTAAAATAAGTCTTCAATACACAACAGTTATACCCCAAAGGATGTGGCCTAATGCGATCCAATGGTCAGTCTCCAAATTACATGCCCCTCTGGCCAATGTCTTCTCTACGGCTCTCATTTCCTTCTATGGGTTCCCTTTGGGAGAAGTGAAAAAAGGATGGTTTTTGTTTTTTTGTGTGTGAATTTTTTAGTACTTTCTATCTAGGTCATCTTCACAAATAATCAATTCATCTAAAACTTATAACATTTGAAAATTCATTACCAAAAATTAACCTTTCGTTATCGGGATGAATAACGTACAATAATATGTATATAAATTCTCGTCAACCATTTTTAAGTTCGGAATTGTTTGGTTTGGAAGATCTGGATGATAAGCAAAATATTTACACGTAAAGGCAATAGTTAATTATGAGAAAAAATCACACAAAAAAAAACACGAAGCCACTAGAGATCTCCTAAAAATGGATCTCCCATCCATAGATGTTGATGTGGCGTCTTCCATTATCCTAGGATTTAAAGGGGTACTTTTTTTATTAATATGTAAATCTCGTGATAAAAGAATTCCTAAAAATAAAATTTTGGGAGATATTTAGGAGATCAAATTTGAGAGACCTTAGTGTTTTCCCAAGAAAAATGAGAGAAGAGACAGACATGGTCCACAGATATGGAGTGGGGATAGAGGATCAGGGTAATGTCTCTGATCCTATGTAAAACAAAATGCATAAGATATACTTACACAAACTTAATCTTAGTTTAATTAACTCCTAACTAAAATGCACCTCTAATTAATAGATATACCAACTGTTTTAGTAAGATAATTTTTATTTTTAGGGTCTCTAATTAATTAGACCAGATATATCTCCATCACTGAATTTTTTCTATATAAGATAAGGAATAAGCAGCCCTAAACATTACACAAGTACTACTTAAACACTGCTAACATATTATTTATATATCCCAAAAAACACTACTAGCTTCTCTCATTCTAAGATATATACAAAAAGAAAAAGAAAAAAGATAATGCCTCTGTCGCATGGCAAACAAGCTCTTCTAATAACTGGTTTTAATCTTCTTTGTTATCTCGTCGTCGTCGACCCAATCGCAGGTATTTATATGCTTCTTTATAATCCTTATTATGTAATTCATATGCTATATATAATGTTTTGATGATTAACAATATCTGCTTACTTGCTGTGCAGCTCGAGTTTTGAAGATGGATGATAACAGTCATGTGGCGGATAATGCCGGTCATCCATTGATGAGAACTCGACCTAATAGTGGTCATGGAAATGATTCAACAGTGTTTACACCCAGTGCAGGAAGTGATGATGAAGAAGAAGCTGGTCATGATTTAGTTGACATGGATTATACCGCAGCGCGAAACAAAACCCCGATTCATAACTGATCATTTCTTCAGCAATCAAGTATATACCAAACCTTTATACTACTTGTCTTTACTGTTCTGGCGGGACGGGACACAGGTGGGCGCGGTGGGAACTGGAACAAAAGTATAGCACAAGGGAAACATACAAAAATCTATATTGTCCAACTATTTTTAGGGTATTACATAGAAGTTTAAGGATCTCAACTTATATATTCACTCTTATGCACTACTATTACCATATAGACGACGCAATTCCATTATTACGTACTTGTAATGTCGAAAATAGTAAATTTATTGCGTATTAGTTACGACACAACTGTTTATGCTAGAATTCTCATCAGCAAAAACAACAAAAGATCAACCAAAAAACAGAACCAAAATCATCAGAAAAAAGAGAAGAAATTAAGGCAGGATTTAACGTGGTTCGGCCTTGAATAACCTACATCCACGGGTACTGAAATTGAAGGGTTACTATTGATCAGTTTGTGGGTTACAGATACAAAAAGCTCCATTGGAGCTCTGGCGTTTTTCGTGAGAGAAGTTTCAGAGAAGAAGAATCTGATCCCTTCTTTGTTCTTATCTGTTTCCTTATAAAGGAAAGTTAGAGAAACACAATTACAATTTTGCCCTCACCTCCTTATCTGCTTGTTGATTAGTATGCTGCTCCCTTCTTCAACCGTCCAACGCGTGTCCACCAAGGTCCACTTCATTGTTGGGACCTAACTTCCCTCTCAAACGGTCTGGGATGGTCTACTTGGCTTGCGGGAATGAGTCGCGGATCTGGCTTGCGGGAAATGAAAGTGATCTTCCAGCGGGACTGGTGCGATCCATGTTTCGGACCTTGCTGCGATCCATGTTTCGGTCCATGCTACAGAGCTGAGCTCTGCTGCGGGAATGATTGTATCGGTCTTGTTTCGGGACTGGTGTGGTTCATGTTACGGACTAGCTGCGCTCCGGAATTTGAGTGTGGTCTGAACTTGTGTAGCGGGACATCATGGGTAGCGGGAATGCTGAGCTTTGCTGTCATTGCTGCCACGTGTTGGAGCGGATTTTTGGTACTTACAACATGCCCCCTTTTCTTGAGAGTTGTTCGAAGAAAAACTCTTAAGAAAACGACTTCACGTCTCGTCTGAATCATAATGTGGTGGTTGATATTGCTTGTGCATTTTCATTTTATGTTGTATTTTTTTCCCTGCAAAACAAAATTTTGTATACAAATATATATATACTGATTGTTAGTTTTCAACCGCAAGGTTCTTTTGTACCCTGGGTTGATATTTGGAATTTTGTGCCAGAGAGCACCTCCTTCCACGGAGTCATGTCATTCGGGAACCCAACACATACGAGTCTCACTCGGGCCAGGAGTAAGCTACAAGGTGGTCCCAAATGTTTGTATATACATTACAATTTGGAATTTTACTTCCTTCCACGGAGTCATGTTATGGGAATACAACGCATCCATCTTCTCTGGTTAGGAGGAAATTTGGATGCGGTACCGAATTTGTCTCCAGCCACGAAGCACTCAGGAACACACGCCTAATTTTCTCGGGCGTGGAGAAAACTATTGTGTGGTCCATAGATTTGTCTCTAGCCACTGAGCACTCAGGAACACACGCCTAATTTTCTCGGGCATGTAGAAAGTTAGTGTGCAGTCCATAGATTTTTTCCTTCCAAAGATAACGCCTTCTGAATGGAGAATTATCCTTGAGAAGTATACATGAGAGGTATATATGGAGGAAAGTAAACTTGAGAGTTATCCGGATATTTCTCATTTCTCACTTCTTATTTAAGATATATCTCATATTCTTCTGTATACATGAAAAGTATATATACAAGAATATGAGAAGTATTTTAAATAAGAGATGAGGAATATCCGGAAGAAATAAAAAATACCTATTTTTGAATGATAATTACCGAAGAAGCATTTAGATTACCGTATGAAGTATAAGAGATATCGCCCTTCGAATTAATATGAGAAATCCGAAATAAATTGAAGTATTTACTGAATATTCTTCGTATGAAGTATAAGCCATTTGAAGTATCATTTATCGAAGGCTCATTTTGAGTCAAGTTTTCCATGAATGTTTCCACGAACGTTTCCAAAGAATGTTTCCATGATACGCTTGAAGTAGTGAAAGCACCAGTAATTCATGGCTTACATGAAGTATCTATCAATTGTTTCCTTATGTTAAGAAGTACTAGACATATAACACAAAGTGGCTAAAAGTATTATATCTATTTAGCGTTAGTAAACTATTAAAACGAAATACCTAATTGGCGCGCAGTATTTAGCTCATTTCACAGCTAAAAATTGGTTTCTTTATAGCATGCCCCCCAGTGCATCATTAGCGCATGACTGACGCATCTCTGAAGTGCCCTTCATAGATATCTTCACATTTCATAAAAATGTCTTAAGCATTTCATAATATTAGATGAGTGCAAGTTAAAAATGACCTTCATGTTTTTTGTTGCATACCACTGTTAAATATAATCAAATAAATTGGAAGTGTGCAAACTATGAATACATCATATTAAATCAATAGGTTTCTATCATAGATGATTATGGGATTAATTATCATTTTGCATGATATCACATGTGATTCAGATGCTATTGAAAGCAATTGATCAATTCATTATACAAATGTTGTGTATACAAATCAAATAAGCTCATGCTTTTTGAGCAATTAAAAGAAATCATGATTGAATCATTTAAATATGATAATAAAGAATCATTCTTAAATTTATGTTGCTACTTAAGATACACAATTGACATTATAATCGAAAATTAAAAAAGATAGTGCATATTTATCTTTTTAGAAATGCTTGTGGATCAGCGGATGTCCTCTTTCATCTGTTGAAGCTGTGATAATAATTATCTAGCTATAAAAATTTAATTTAATTTATTATAATTATAATAATAATTATTATTATTTATTTATTTATTTTATATAACGTCACACAAAATCATAAGCAAAGAGTTTTGAGTCAAAGTAATGGTCAACTGATGGTCCACTTAACGGTCAGCTGATAATCAACTAACGGTCAAAAGGTTAAGAGGGAAAGATGGGTTAGCCGAGTCAGCTAATCTGACTCGGTCTAATTGGTTTTGCTCAACTGAGTTGGATCAAACTCTGTGAGTCGACTTACTGGAAAGAAAATTCAGCAGAGTCGGGTCTGTTTTCTGGGTATTCCAACCTAATTCCGGATATTACAATCATCCCTTCCCTGCAATGATTCCTACTCATTCATTCTAACAGAAATAGAACATGTCAAAACCATTTTATTCATATAACAAAGATTTCCCTTAGAAGCTTCAGTTGCTAAATTAACGAACATATGAACTAAATTCATATTTGCTAATTCATCTACACAGGGTTTAAATGTATATACATATTCATATGATATTTGTTAAGGATCAAAGCATAGCAGATTGGAAAAGAGGCTATAACACATACACCATGCGAGCATATACAAGCTATAGCTTGTCAACAGCAAAATGCATAATTACACTAACCCAAATCAAAAAAATTGATTTGTAAAACACCAAATCAAGAGAATCCACAGAATTAAAGCATCAAATGCTTTGATTAGATCAAAAGTAATAAGTCTACGAGTAACACCATTGGCATTTAAACAAATCGTTTTGGAAAGATTTCGATTTAAAAGTTAGCATTTCATATGCTTATCAATTTATGTCCTCAAGGCATCAAAATGGTATGACTAACTCTTACTACAGTTCAACTTGAGGGATAACAAGGAAGCATATATTTTCATTATGCACAGTAATCTTAACTTAAAGCATTTAGTGTGATTAATGAATGTAAATAATACATTTTCATTATACATTTACATTATGCACAGTAATTTAATGAACGCAAAGAGAACAACACATGAATTCCTATTATGTTAAATCATGTATGATGTAGACATGTTTGATTAATATCACAAATTATTCGGCTGATCATTCAGATACTATGTTATGACATTCGTATAGGATCTTAAAAATAAATGATACTTAGCTTGCTGAGATAACGAACTGCTAGTGATGCTATTATAATTTAGCTCTTCGCTTTTGAGAATCTCGTTGTTTGTATGCTATCCAGGCTTGCGTCCGTTGTAGCTCGACATGGAACATGAATTGTCTTCTTGATACATCATTTCACCATCCTTGCAGATCTAACATTTGTTGGTCCATTGCAGTTTCAGCTGATGAGAAATCTCAACTGAAGTGCAGATTTCACAGATGCAAATGACGTGTTGTATCTTGGCAAGTATTGGTGCAACTGGGCAGATTTCAGTAGTAGTTTTACTTAGAAACTCTTGCTGATGCACTCTTCATTTGTTGTTCCTGCGAGATAGATTAACACAGGCAAGGACTTGTTCTAGCTGCACAGAGCACGGTATGTTAGTTTTCAAGAGATAAAGGTAATGTGAAGAAATTCCAGTGTGCTCAAACATGAAGATCAACACTGAACTATAGCATAAAATTACTCAAGCTCTCAGTAGATAATTACAGATCATTCAAACAAGTGTACTGTTATGCTTAAGGAAGCATCATATTAGGCTCAGTAGTTTATAACTCATAAATTTATAAAACTTCATTCAGAAGTAGAGATTATGCATCAATTATGACCTAAATCTGCCATAAAAGGTATACTATATAGATAGAAGTTAAACAAAATCCATTTTCATAGTTCATAGCTAAGGATTATAGATCTTAAGAGCTCTAATACAAGTGTGACTGGATCGTATTCGTTCAGAGGTGAATGGCTCAATAGGTTCTGAAATTGAGACTCAACAGGTTGCACTCATGTACAAATATTAAAAGTTAATTCTAAGCAAGAATGGGGATGCACTTATCTTCTTGTGCTCCCTGCAGGTTCAATAGATGTTCATGTCCAGTAAGAGTTTCAAATGTTGTAGGTTAGGTCACTACTTGATGTAACATGCACCAGGCACTTATAAAGTTTGTTGTGGATAACAAACATCACTAGGTACTCAAGTTTCATAAGCTTGAGGTATAACTTATAACTTCTACTCATGTTTAAACTTGTATAAAAATTGAGATTAGCCGGTTATGTTGTAAGACAGATTCAATATGCTTTAAGCAATATCAATTAAGCTCTTAAGAAACAGATAAAAATTAATCACAAAATATTAAACTTGTGCTTTTAAAAGTCTGAGATAACTCAAGTTGAGATTCGACATATTTTTGAATAGGAAGAGACATTGAATTCATGTTTATCACCATAAAGCAGTTAAGCTTATAGGTGATAGATTGAAGGGGTTACAGGTCCCTTTCTTTCCTTTTAGAACTTGAAAGCCTGAGATTTAACTACGTCAGGTCATGGATAAGAATTGAGATGCAGGTATCACCTATTCAGGTAGTAATTTTGTAAGCTATAATAATATGCTAATATGTATATTTGAGGTAAGATTGATAATGATCATATATCCTGAAATCTTAGAGTTTTGGATAAAATTTTGATATTTATGCATTTGCTTTAAAGCCTTTTAAAGTAGCATTTACTTGTGGTTAGAGTTGGTGATACTTAGCTCGCTGAGAAAGCGAATTACTGGTGCATTGGATAGCCTCATCTTTTCGCTCACACCTTCCCTTGCTCTTAAAATTGTTACTGTAACTTAGCTCTCATTAGTGGAAGCTTACTGGACCTGTTTTGGGATCAAACCATCCCATGGAACTTTTCCCATGGCAAGCTCCCACAATAGAACTCCAAAGCCAATTGCTTGAACTTGATCTACATGACTGAAATTTACTGCCAATTTGCACCTTTCAGTGCCTCTTGTTAAATCAACATTAGAAAGAACCACGGTACTACAAGAAGAATGAAAAATGAATTAATACTGTTGACTTTCAGTAGCATTTTCATTAACTCAGACCAAATGTCCAAACATAACCATGGTATCACTAAACAGTCATATCTAAATAAAAATCAGAAGAGTAGGCACTTTTAAAGGAAGTCATAGTCAATCCGGACAATGTACTTAACATCTCATTTTTTAGAATACTAAATTCATGTGTATCATATACCAAAAATGAAATTAAACAAATAGCAAACACCTCATGCTTGTGCATGTTGTATATATTATATCTAGGTATCCACCAACACTCTTTACAACCAAGAGATAAAAACAGATTATCTTGTTCTTTCAAAATGAGCGCCAAATTGTAACGATCATTACTAGAATCTATCTGTTTGTTGGTTCATTAATCACTCAGCTTTGTGCGTAGCTAGTAGCCTTGAGGTTATTCACAGCTCAAGTATAGAAAGATAACTAATGGAATCATATTCATTTGCATATTAAAGTTGCATATTAAGCCTTAGACGTTGAGGCTTATAAGTTCTATTCCTGTATTGGTATTGTAATCTAAGTTTAAATGATAGAACTTAATAGCAGTTGATAGTGTTACAAAACAGTTACTCTATCAATTTATTTCCTGTATAAGTGACTATGCAAATCAATTTTGACTCATGGATTGCAAATCAAGTAACACAGAACAACTTTAAGATAAACAAAAATTATCTTCAATTTAGATTAATGAAGTACAATTGGAATTGTGGTTAAGATGCACAATTCAAATACATGTGAGAGAAAATTGTATGTTTTGAGTTATGGAATTGTATTCTTATACTTCACGTTAACTGACATCAAGCTATTATTTGTTATACAACATGGAAAGTGCTTAAATATAATTCAATTGAGTTGCATGACAAGTTTTGAAGCTTTAAAAGCTTATTAATTAAACTTAACGGTTAACTTGAGTCGAATAAGCTCAACTCAATTTATGTTAAATTATGCAACTGTATCAAAGTCAGGCTTGACAGAATAATACTTAAAATTCATATAGATTTCAGTTTAAACATGTTAAGTCATGTTTTTCACATACTTTAACAACTTGATTTTTCCCTATCATTCAAGCAGGATTTCACTGTGAGCACGAGATAATAAGCTTATGTTTTTAAATGGTAAGAAAGTTCATGATCTGAGCATGTGAATACTTATCTCTCGTCAGATTGAATTGAAATGTACAGGGAGTACTCATTTGTCCCCGAATTTTCTTGGCATGACTTTGCAAAGAGCATTAGTGCTTGCGAAATTGGATTGGAATTATGCTGGGGGACATTTGAGGATGGTTTTCCGAACTTGTTTATATCTTGAAAAGGGATAACCCCCGCAGGCTGATTCCCTGTTAAAGTGTCATTGCTGATTCTAAGAGAGACCAAACTTCCGAATTCCAAAGTTGAGTTTGGTAAGCTTCCTGTTTGCCTTTCTGTATTTGCAACAGCAAGGGAGGCTCCTTGGCATAAAGCCTCGATGGATGTGAAAACCTTTTTTTCACTGATTTTTTTATATTTCTGTTTTTTTTTTCCTTCTCTCAATCCTTATCATGGAAGACTTCCTCTCCAGAAGTACATAAGCAAATAGCCAAGTGATTCTAAATCATCTCTTCGACTTTGTTCACTTCCAAGATGGGTATTCATGCTTGCATACCGTGCAGTTCCAGTTAAATTCTTGTTTCTCTATATGGAAAATGCTGGTGGGTCTGAGAATCTCTGTACTTCTTAGCCAATCCAAAATCAACTACATACACCGTCATCAAGCTGCCCATACAGCCTGAAAATTCCATCCCCATTGAGGTCCAGTTCTTTTATCGGAATCATAGTCGTAAACAACTCAAAAATCTGATATGCACGACTTATGGAGCATTCAACATCTCCTTCCTGCAACAATCATATCTAACACAAACCCACATTTAGAAAGGGTTTGAATTCCATTTGCAAGACTTTTGAATTGTCATTAGAAGAGAACAAAACCCTTATTAGAGAAATAGGAAATTATGAGTTTTCTCAGGGAAAAAGACATCAAATCAAACATTTAGTTCCAGCATCCAAATCTGGTTTAATCAGACTTGATTTTCAAATGAAATCATGAATTGAAAACTTATGAAAATCGAAACAAAACTATGGGTGTTAAATACATAATGAGGTTGATTCAAATCTAAAAACAAAATTTCGATTAGGGTTGAAGACAAAAATATTTCTTGATTTCAGAACACCAAACTCTGGAAAATTTTGTTGAAGTTTTTTTTTCCCGAAATTTTTAGTCTTAAAAGCAGGATTAAGATGAGATATTTATAGAACTAAGCTCTAATCATAAATTGATCAAAAAATTTGGATGAAATCAATGGTTTGGGTTTTTTCAAAACCTTTAGAATCAGTTCAGAGAATTTTGATTTTGAGTTCAAATTGACAGAGATTGTACTTATCTTTGGATTGTTTGTTGTAGTTGAAGTCTGGTACAGCTGTCGATTCTTGTTGAAATTGAATATGATACCAGACTATCTCATCTCTGAAAACAAGATTGTAATAACAATCGAATGATGAGAAGAATTGGTGGAAGAAAAACCCTAAATTTTGGTGATGGTCTTCACACAATTAGTTTCTTGTGAGCTAAGTTCTATTCTTTCTGCCCCTTTTTTGGATAAATAGCAAGGAGATCCAAGTATCAGCATGAATTGAAGAAGAACCGAATCCCTAGCTCTTTGATTTTTTCTCTTTTGATTTTACAGATGAAGAACAGGGGGAAAAGGATGACCAACTGTAGACGGTGAAGAAAAAGAATCTCTAGGTTTTTAATTCTTCATTAAATTGGCCTCATAACTCCAATTCAATCACAACCCATTCCTTCTTCACCCATCAGTAGAATAATATCTTTACCAATTGTATGTAAACTTAAATTTAATTTGGTTTATCCCTAACTTCAATTCAAACCAGAAAATCTCTAAATCTTCTATTATCAAATCTCTATGTATCAGGTTGGATAAATCCATTAAACCAATCCATGTTTCTAGCGCCAAATTGTTTATGCCAAAATTCTCATCAGCAAAAACAACCAAAGATCAACTAAAAATCAGAACCAAAATCATCAGAAAAAAGAGAAGAAATTGAGGCAGGATTTAACGTGCTTCGGCCTTGAATAGCCTACATCCACGGGTACTAAAATTGAAGGGTTATTATTGATTAGTTTGTGGGTTACAGATACAAAAAGCTCCATTGGATCTCTGGCGTTTTTCGTGAGGGAAGTTTCAGAGAAGAAGAATCTGATCCCTTCTATGTTCTTATATGTTTCCTTATAAAGGAAAGTTAGAGAGACACAATTATAATTTTGCCATCCCTTCACCTCCTTATCTGCTTGTTGATTAGTATCTTGCTCCCTTCTTCAACCGTCCAACGCGTGTCCACCAAGATCCACTTCATTATTGGACCTAACTTCCCTCTCAAACGGTCTGGGATGGTCTACTTGGCTTGCGGGAATGAGTCGCGGATCTGGCTTGCGGACTTGGCTTGCGGTCCTGGCTTGCGGGAATGAGTCACGGATCTGGCTTGCGGACTTGGCTTGCGGTCCTGGCTTGCGGGAAATGAAAGTGATCTTCCCGCGGGACTGGTGCCATCCATGTTTCGGACCTTGCTGCGATTCATGTTTCGGTCCATGCTACAGACCTGAGCTCTGCTGCGGGAATGATTGTATCGGTCTTGTTTCGGGACTGGTGTGGTTCATGCTACGGACTAGCTGCGCTCCGGACTTTGAGTATGGTCCGAATTGTGTCACGGGACATCATGGGTAGCGGGAATGCTGAGCTTTGATGTCGCTGCTGCCACGTGTTGGAGCGAATTTTTGGTACTTACAACAACAAAACATTAATTTGATCATTTAGATATATAAAGTATGATAATCACAATAAACACTAGGTATTTTTATGAGATTTTGATCCTCTACGAACATATCATGTCATGAAAATGCTATTAGATTGGCATATCAGAAAGCTTTGCCAAAACTAGCTGATTCAGTGAGTTGTGTGTGCAAACTGTAAAGGGAAATTTGGGATTTTTGTGTTGGATGACCCAACGTGTTCTAGAAAAGCCCACTAATTTTTTCGGATTTATTATTGTTAGAACACCTCATTGTAGCTTATTCTCTACTTAGCATTTTACACCAATTATAGTCTGACATATGTAATAGGTCATGTGTTGTGTTCAGGTCATCTTATTCCCTCTAGTCTTCTTGTTGAGTCCATCTGTTATATATAGAAGTTGTCCTGTATTGTTTTTTTTTTTATCTGTTTTGATAATACAATTCATAATTAGTCACATATCTTTCATGGTATCATAGCTACAATCTCTAACGTATTGTTCTTGATCCAAATCCTTTTTTCTGAACAAATCTCACGGCGTCGAACCTTGGAAGTAAATCTAATGTTCATTACCACTACCATTAAATCATCATCATCATCTTCCACTGCTATTGTAAATAGAAATTTGAATGAAGTTTTCATGAAATCATCTCAGTTTTGAGATCAATTTGTTCAAAGAAATCTCTTAAAAGACTAACTCGACTCAACTCTGCGGCGTTTCTATCTACATCTTCATCCACTTCCATTAATGGCGTTTCTGTTTTTCGATCTGGATTGCTAAGTTCTTTTTTCGATTTATTCAAGTGTCGAATTGAGTTTCGAGTTTGGGATAGAGGAAAGATTCAGGATCAACTGTTGCAATTGAAAGTTTCAACAGATTCTGTATATTCATGGTGATGATTGTGGAAATAAAATTGATGATTTACTTTTCCCATACAATTGGTAATCTTGAAGATTTACTAACAAGAGTTCTTCGGTTCAGTAGTTCAATGGTTTTTCATCAAATTGGTGAAATCTCATTGTTGATTATAGATAACTTCTTCCGCCATATCTTTTTTGAGCTTTCTGATTGCTTTGTTATTCCTGCCAAGTTTTTGGATTCAGTACGTGGATAAATTGTGACCTACAGTTTCAAAAGCAACATCAACTTCTTTTCAACATGATCAACTGATCACCAATAGAATCAACAACTTCAACAACGGCAATAACAACTTCTGATAAGATTTAGGGATTACAATTTATTCTTGCAACAACAACAAATCTCAAATCTGTTTTAAACTCAGATGCAAAATCAAAACCTGAAGAGGTAAAAAAATTTATTTCTTTTTGTCTTGATGAATTAAAGAGCATTGTTGTTGAGTTGGATGAAATTGGAACAACTTCCAACCATTCAATTCTACTACCAGAACACTTTATACACCGCTTCAAACTTCTGTTATTCATCAAAAATCTTTTGTCTGTTAACCAATACAGAACATCAAAACACTTTGAGTCTCTTAACCAACAGAGAATACCAAAAACACTTTGAGTCTCTTAACCAACAAAGAACACCAAAAACACTTTTGAGTCTCTTAACCAACAGAGAACACCAAAACAAATACCGGAATCTACTATTTATGTTGTTATTCTTATTGTTGCTAGTTCTAATGGTGAAATAATACTTCTAATACTTATGTTGCTTGCTTCTGGTTACACTTCTGGTTATACTGCTTCAGTTTCATAACAAAAAGGTTCAGCAATTACTACTTGTCCTGCCACTATTAGTTCCACTACTGAAGATGTTTGTACTACAACAAATTCTGGTGGTACTTCTACTTCAACAACTACTTATGTCACTAGTACTAGTCTTGCAACTTATGTTTGTACACATAGTTCTCTCATTGTTCTGCTACTTCAAAAACATCTGGTGCAATTCATTCATGTGCTTAGCTGGAGTTCTTCTGCAATTACAGTTTTACTGTACTTCAGTTCCTGGCTCCTTCTGAGTGGTAGTTTGTTTTGGATGTATATATACTGGAGTAGCAGACATGGATTTTCCTGCCTTGGTGTTGATACAAAGAAAGGAATCAATGGATTGTGTTGTCATGTTTTATAGAAGATGACGTAGACAACAATACCATACCAGATGAAGCTGATCAGTGTCTTGATGGATGCCCTCATTTCTGGTGTTGTCGACATGGACAAATTGCTAAGTTCTTATTTGTTGTTGTGGGCTGAGAAAGAAAATGAAAGAGCAAAATCAAAGAAAAGGTTTGAGAAATGTTCCAGAAAGAAGCTTCTACTGTTTTGTGATTACTAAAAACTTCAGGTTGCTTCTTTCTGCTTTATGATTTGCCTGTCTATTATGGTTTGTTGTGCAAACTGCTTCACTTTTTCAGTGATCAGTTTGAGGGGGAATGTTAGAACACCTCATTGTAGCATATTCTCTATTTAGCATTTGACACCAATTATAGTCTGACATGTGTAATAGGTCATGTGTTGTTTCCATGTCATCTTATTCCCTCTAGTCTTCCTGTTGAGTCCATCTGCTATATATAGCAGTTGTCATGTATTGTTTTTCTTTATCTGTTTTGACAATACAATTCACAATTAGTCATAGATCTTTCAATTATTATGAAAACAGAAAGAGGCAGTGCCTGAAAGTTGTTGTATCTCGGTCGTGATTTGTGAGACAAACAATCATGATTTTATGGCTATTGAGCAGCATGGCGTACGATGAGGCTAACATGCACGAAGCCCACATTGTTTCTTGCATACAGATGGATTCTTAGCAATCATATAATGGCCATAATGAAATAAATTGAATGCAGAAGCAACAAGGTTTTATGAGGAATTATTCACTCAGGATACTCCTATTAGGCTTGGCTTTGATGATCTATCATTACCTTCTTTAAATGTTTCTCGTAGTATTAGTATTATGCTTGAAAAAACCCTTTAGGAATAAGAAATCAGAAAAGTAATTGCTAACTTTGGTTCTAATAAGTCTCCTGGTTCAGATGGATATACTTAGGATATCGTTTCAGAGAATTTGAAGCTATATGCAATATTGTCCGGAAGTTAAACTGTTTAAACATTGGTTTTATTCTTTTAAATGTGAAGCGGCGGTCTCTATGCATAACTATAGGCCTATTAGTTTTATTGGAGGGGTGTATATACATGTAGATGGTGATTTTTGTGACAAGGGAATAATGATCATTTTAGGATTCGGTTCGAATTTTGTTGCAAAACTTATATTCATAGGCCCCATCCAAAATCTCAGTCTCACGAGCGATCATCTGCTCACCTCAAGAGTGAGACTTTGCCTTCGCCTTTATGAGATACAACCCTCGAGCTTACGAGAGAGACACAAGTTTTACGAGCTTAATGATTGACTCCTAGTACATCTCCACGAGATTTACTGGTCAAGTCAAGTGTTCCATAGTTTCATATAAACAAGTGACACTCTGAGGCGCATATACAAGCCTTACTCTAAGTCTCACGAAAGTGTCCCATTTGACCCATGAGACTTGAGCTCCACCAGCTCATATTAATCTCGTACAAACACGAGACTTAGGTACAAGCCTCATCCTAAGCTTTTTAATTAGCATGTCGGCGGCTGGAACCTTGAGTCTGAGTCACCCAAGCTCATCCAAAACGTGATCAATCTTCCTCAAGATCTGCATGCTCATCAGAGGGACCCACAAGGAAGGAGCCGACCTCTACAGGACATACATAGCCGGTCATACAACAGTCGAGGCTCAACCTCATATCTCTTCGTGCTTCACACACGATTCACATGTAATTTATTATACTTTTCACATGACTCATCCTAGTCGTAACGCACAAGTCAGAGAATATTCTTCTATCTCAGTCAGCATCGGATACATAGAGTATTGATACCTTACCAATAAATCATCATGAAGGCTGATTCAGTCATAAAAATGAGGGATATCAATTACAGTTTTGGTTTGGCGGTCTATATCACGTAAGGAAATATCCAGTTGTATTTCTCACCGCTAAAGAGAATAGTTTATCAAAAAAGTTACGAGAATCAAGGGATAAGCTCAGCTCATCTCATTGTTTAATTATGGAAGAAGTGCTCATCACGGCAAGCTATCCTTATCTCACCGACTTGAGATCAGAATGTTCATCTATAAATAGGCCATCAATTGACCCTTCCAAACAGATCCCTCAGATCATTCTTCTGCAAACCTAGAATTACTCTGATCTCTCTCTTTTATATGTTTCCCTCCCTAAGAACAGCTCTAATCCTTCTCTCATTTGACTTAAGAAGTCTTCGAACGGACATTTCTCTTGGTTTAGGCGAATGTTCGTGCTCAACCTCTTGCAACTCACACTCAAAACCTTAAATCTCAGTTTAATTACCCCTTCATCCAAAATTTAGGTATCTGTAATACAATATTATCTCTAAATGTTTGGTTGATACACTAACAGTAGTTATGCCTTAGTTATGCCTTCCATTATCTTCAATTTTCAAGGTACATTTGTAGATGAAAGAAAATAACAGATGGCATACTCACGTCCTATGAGTTTATTGATGGTAAAGAAAGATTAAAATATTTACACTTGGTAGTTAAATTTGATCTTTCTAAAACATTTGATAATTTAAGATGGAGCTACTTATACTACTGATAGACACATTTTAGTGTCTAATTGGCACATTAATTTCTAGTGAGTTAGTATTCGATTTTGCGTTTATTACGTGTTTTTATGCTTTTGTAGGTACATTAGAAGAATAGAGATTTGTGGAAAAATTGACTCAAAAAGTGATAAAGGCACCCAAGGACAAGTGTTATTGGCACCCCAAGAATGGATAAGGGACACCCTAGAATCGGCCGAGTCAACCCAGCGAGTCAACTCAACCGAGTCGTCGATCCAACTCATCGGGTTTCCTGTTTCAAACAGGAAAAGGAATTGGATATCATAAGTTACGGATTTTGTGGTTGTTTTCGATTATTAAGAGACCTGATTACAACTAGAGTTCAGAGCAATCGAGAAACAACAAAGAATCCCGAAGAATTAGCTCGGAAATCATGAACTTGGCCGGATTCCTGTTTCGATCAGGAATTGAATTTAGGAGTTGTTTGAGAGAGTTCTATTAGGTTTAGAACTCTCCCAAGGGTTTGTAGACCCTATATAAACCAAGAGAAGCCAAGAGAAATAGATACGTAGCCCCAGAAATCAAATCAGAGAAATTCCGGCCACTTCCGTCACCGCCGTTCATCTGCTGCTGCACCGGACGGCGTGTTCTTCATCCACCATCACCGGGGAAGACGACTCAGCAACATCTACATCTATTGCTGATTCAAACTGTTCTGTTGCGTTTCCTCTTTACCTTTCTGTTGCCTTAATCCTTTGTGTAACGGCTGAACCTTCACCTGTAACGCTTATAAGCGTATCTAGTCAGCTGTTTTACACCTATTTCACCATTGTAAGCACTTTTTGAGCAATGAAAGAGTATTTTGAGCAAGTTTTCTCCACCATGAGCTAAGTTTATTTACTGGGATGATGGAGGAGGTTTTTCTCTCAATTTTATATGGTAAGTCTATTTTTAATTAATTATTTACAATTCTTTACTTGTTAAAATTACATAGTTTCGAAATAAAAAAACGGTTTTCATTCAGTAGTGGTGTTTTTGTTTGATGGGTCATGCTGGGTTAACAACCTCTGATGTCCCATGCTTGTGATTTACCTCTGCTTGTTTGCATAAAAACCTATTTTGGCAATATTTGAGCTTAATTTATTTAAAAGAATTGCATGATTAAACACATAAATTGTTAGAAATAACTGAATCTTGATTCCTGGTTTTCTCCATATTTTCCATATACCATCTCTAGTTTATTTTCCTGATTTTTATTTAATTAAATTAAATCCATTAGTTTCTAAAATCATTACCTTCACAAGTTCGAGAATCGAACACTTTATTTACCACTTTTAAAACTACATCAATTTTTGGCGCCGCCGACGCGGACTTGTTTTTAGGTTTAGGGTTTTAGATTTATTTTTAGGTTTTTATTTTTAGTTTTATTATTTTACTTTGTTCTATTTTACGTTTCTTTTGGTATTTCTCTTTTTGCTACAGGTTGAATTTTGGATCGAAAGGGAGTAAGCCAAAGTTTTGGAATTAAAGCTAAAGACTTGGAGTTAAAGGGAAAAGCTTAAAGAACGAAAAAGAAAATCGAAGATTTTATTTTTCTTAATTAGATTTTTAGTTTATTTTAATTAGTTTTAATTCGTTTAGAAAATTGTATTAGGGTTTTTATTATTTCTGTAATTTTCTTTTATTTTCGGACACTTTTTGGACTTTCTTTTGGACATTTTTGGACATTTTATTGTTTTTAAACCCTACGGAAGGGTAGTTTTAAATATCAAACTGTGTGTAGGGAAGGACGACAATTACGATATTGTCTCGGCCCCTCGGGTTCGCACACTATTGAAAAGGATATTAGTGGCCCGAGTCGACTTCAACGGTTCATCGCCCGTCTGGTACGGGAGGTAAACTTCGACCAACCCACGAATCTCCTGTCAGTGGGTTTTCTGGACGCCTTTGTATGCATATATGCTGAGGACTGAATACGGACTTTAATTTTTGCATAGTAAAGGGCAAGGCCTGGCCATACAAGATAAGGTTTCGGATTTCATCACCGTCTCCTTCTTGCCCGCTTTAGGAAAATGAAACCTACGCGAACCTAAGCCTAAAATCTTGACTAGAAAGAGACCTATAGGGTATCGAGCTTATTGGAAAATCGTTCAAAAGGACTGTACTGGTTACTTTATTAGCCTAACTCGAAGTTCAGGAAGATTATTTTAAGTTGATTAGAGCCGCCTTGTAACCCAGGGAAAAGTGCCAAAGAGACAGGGTTATCAAAGCTCCTTAGAGCTTATCCTGTTTCTCTTCGACTTAATCTAATTCGGATCGTTCTAAGAGGTTTGCTAAAATTGTAACCAGTTGCCTTTTGAAAGAATAGAAGCTGGTCTAGAAACAATCTAAGTTGAACCATCATGCTTGTTGTTTGCTAGATTTAGGTTTGATTTGGTTGAGTCAGGGCACGATTGTGTTTGATTAATTGCTTGTTAGGATTTAATTTTTGCATGCTAAGAACGCCATTAAGGCGAACTTGGGATAGAGACCCTCAAGGTAGGTTAATTAGTGGAAGACTGGTAGTTCACCTTAACCTTGAGAAGCCAACTGAGAGTGAACTAGTCACTCCCGAGACCATGTCAGCAATGACATCTCTGAAGGATTTGTTGAATCCGACCCGGACCTCACGTCCATCTTGCATCAAGTTAGCCGCTACTGAAGCGAGCTACGAACTGAAACCCGGAATCATCCAGATGCTTCCATTATTCTTAGGAAAAGAAAACGAAAATCCCTATTTTCATGTTAGGGAATTCGAGGAAATATATAGCACAATCTGGATTAGAGACTTGAATGACGAGTCTATTAAACTCAGACTATTTCCCTTTTCACTAAGAGACAAAGCCAAGTCGTGGCTTACTTCTTGGCTCCTCAGTCTATTGAAACCTATGCCCAACTTACTTCAGCTTTTATTCAGAAGTTCTTCCCTAGGAACAAAATATCGTCTGTTAGGCAGAAAATATACACGTTTTCCCAGCTAGAAGGAGAGTCTCTGTATGTGTATGTAGAAAGGTTCAATGACTTATTTTCCCAATGCCCAGACCACGGAATAGAGGAGTTAAGGCTAGTTCAGATCCTCTATGAGGGTTTGGACTACGCATCTATAACCTTGGTCGAGTCTTTGTCAACCGGAGGGTTCGACAGTAAGACTCGTGCTGAGGCGATGAAACTTCTAAGTGACATCGCCGAAAAGACCCAGCAGTGGGAGAGCATTAAGGAGCCAGAAAGAACAATTCTTCTAGGAAGAGGAAATGTTAATAGGGTAGAAGGATCTTTTGATTCAAAGGCCCAAATAGAAGCCTTATCTAGAAGGCTAGAACTGGTCGAAATGAATCAAGCTAGTAGTTCAGAGCCCAACCAATTCGAAGAGTAGGCTTTTGCTCTTTATAGTAACACTAGATTTGATAACCAAAGAAAGTTCGACCCATATTCGGAATCTTATAACCCTGGCTGGAGAAACCACCCGAACCTTTCCTGGTCGAAAGGCCAGGCTCAAGGTCAGTTTAGTAATGCTAAAGGTTCTCCAGGCTTCAGTTATAAGAATTCGGCTGGTCCAACTCAGCCCAGAAATGACGATAAGTATGAGCAGAGATTCCAGAGCATAGAAAGAGCTATTTCTAGTTTACAAACCTCGGTTAATAACATTGCTGCAGCTCTGAGAGAGAGGGAACCTGGTAGGTTCCCTAGTCAACCCCAACCCGATCCTAGAGGAGTCAATGAAATGTCGACTGGTGAGAAATCATCCAGTCATGTGAATGCAATTAGTACACTCAGGAATGGTAAGGTAGTGGATGACAAGGTAACTAGGCCCGTTAGTGAACAAACTGTAGTTCATCCTAACCCAATAGTTGAAAAGACTGATAAAGTCTCTGACGAGCCTGAGGCAACCCCTCAGAGAACTGATTTCATGCCTAGAGCCCCATACCCAAGGTTGTTAGCACCTACTAGGAAGGAATCCAATTTTAATGAAATAATGGAAGTTTTTAAGAAAGTCACGATCAACCTTCCATTATTAGATGCAATTAGGCAGATTCCTGCTTATTCCAAGTTTCTTAAGGACATGTGTACGCGAAAGCGAAAACTTAGCGTACATAAGAAAGCTTTTCTAGCAAGTCATGTAAGTTCAATTATACAGAGTAGTACGGCCCTTAAGTAAAAGACCCAGGTTCCCCAACCATAGCTTGCACAATAGGAAACTACCGGGTAGAAAGAGCCTTACTCGATTTAGGAACCAGTGTGAACTTACTGCCGTACCATGTGTACCTCCATCTAGGACTAGGCGATTTGAAACCGACTCAGATGACTTTGCAGTTAGCTGATAGGTCTGTGAAAATTCCTCGTGGTGTCATAGAGGATGTTTTGATTGAAGTGGATAAATTTATTTATCCAGTGGACTTTGTTGTGCTTGATACCAGACCTGTGCCTGATCCAGAGAATCATATACCGGTTATACTAGGTCGCCCGTTCTTAGCAACATCTAATGCGATCATTAACTGTCGTAACGGTGTTATGAACTTGTCTTTTGGTAACATGACCATTGAGCTGAATATCTTCAACATTAGTAATCAACCACCTGAGCTAGATGACCCCACCTTAGAAACCGTCAACATGATAGAGACCCCAGTTCAGGAGTCATTACCAAACACTTTGATAGAAGACCCGTTATGAAAAATGTCTAGCCCACTTTGGATTAGAGTTTGATGAGTTAGGCCCATCAGAGACCTTACCTGTGGTTGTAGCTTCAGATTTGGATAGTGACCAAGAGAATAGGCTAGTAACCGTGCTTCAGGACAATAAGAAAGCTCTGGGATGGACCATAGCAGATATTAATGGAATTAGTCCAACAGTTTGTATGCACCAGATCCATTCAGAGGAGGAATCCAAACCGTCTAGGGAGATGCAGCGTAGGCTCGACCTATTAGAAGATCCACTAGAGAAATGCCTAGCCAACTATAGAATTGATGGCGATAATGATAGTGTTATTAATGAAGTGAGCACTTTGTTAGGTTCTGCACCACCAGATTGTAATTTAGAAGGAGCAATTGACTATTTTCGAGAATCTGACGATCCGGAAATGAGGGAAATTGTTATTAGTCTATCTAGAGACACTGAAAACTCTAACTTTGGGGGTGACTATCATTCTCCATGTGTTATACCATTAACCCTTAGGAAGGTCCCTAGCTTGGGACCTGACATATGCAGGTATGCCATTGTACAAGATCATTTTCGAGCTAGATCCACTGATCCTCCTATTCAGAAAGAAGTTCAGTTGCCAAAAACCAATCCTCTGGTCGATGTGGTTTACCTAAATAGGGATCAAAGTGTGTTCAGATTGTATATCTTCGTAGCTTGCTGCTGTTTCCTTCTATTGTGGATAACACTATTTGATTCAGATGATCCACAGTTGTTCCGATTATTGCTATATGATTTAAGAAGGTAACTTATGCTCATGCGACACGGTAATATCTTTCCATAATTCCTTTTCGTGCAGTGTTTAGAAACATTGAGGACACTGTTTAATTTAAGTTTGGG
Source organism: Papaver californicum (assembly GCA_023531435.1). Taxonomy (NCBI): domain Eukaryota; kingdom Viridiplantae; phylum Streptophyta; class Magnoliopsida; order Ranunculales; family Papaveraceae; genus Papaver; species Papaver californicum. Next base: position 1,145,356 of record JAJJMC010024047.1, on the reverse strand, counting down.
GGTACTGGGAGACTTTTTAGGATTAATAAGATTTGGAATTTAGAAGCATGTGAACAATTCAGGGTGACACTAACCACTCTAGGTAGATGGAAACTTAGTCATTTTGCTATAAGGATTGGTGTGCCCAGCTAGATGGTCTATTCATAAAGGAGACAGAGTTCAGGTGTTAAAAATAACATGATAGTTGTCACCACCACATCATGTTATGTTTTATTATTTACAATTTCGTGTTTCTCTGAGAGTATTGGTGGGTCCTAGCATCGACATGTTAATTAGCGCTGGAATGACATTTAGTGTGTTAAAATCATGCCCCACATGAATAATACGTTAGTGTTTTAGAGTTATGTGTGTGGTCCCCCTGTCTCCGTCGCCTAAGCAAGCGTGGAATGCAGGATCCATGGGAACACACATGTATTAGGTGTCAGAAAAAAAAAAAGAAAAAAAAAATCGAAAAAAAAAAAAAAAAAAAAAAATCGAAAAGAAGTTAGAAAAAATTGAGAAAAAATAGTATTTGGTATTTTAAAGTTCTCCCTGTCTCCGTCGCCTAAGCAAGCGTGGAACGCAGGATCCATGGGAACTTGTAAATATTTTAGTTAGTAGTAACCGTTCCCGCCCGTTCTCTCCTGTCTAAATAGTTCCATTGAAAATAAATGGGGAGTATCTCGACACACTAGGTTTCATCTCGGTACTGACCTTCAGACAGATATGGGACACATCGTTCGCCTTGGTCAACATTTGCGACTTTCTACAGTCTACATTCATCTTCTAAGTCTTTTCATGTGATAGGTGGTTAGATAACTGTCTGAGTAGAACTCTGTTGTCTTAGATATGAATTTTAGTATGCTTGAGTTAACACTCGTGTACAATGATTGGATCCATAAAGGTTAATGGTCCCTATAGCCGAATATCTGAGTAGCCAACTAACTAGCTTGTTTAGTGTTTACCCTTAATCGTTCACGTGTTGCTAAGATCTAGATTCAGGTTTTGTGGGTATACCTCTTGTAAACCCTCACGAGACAAAACTCGTCCACTAGAGACACCTAGGGGTTTAACGGCTTACTGCATATGCTAAATGTGGTCGCGATTCCTGCGAAAGTGAGTTAGGATTTTTACTTTATTTTTTAGAGTAGTTTGCTCGAGGACTAGCAAAATAGTAAGTTTGGGGGTATTTGATAGACACATTTTAGTGTCTAATTGGCACCTTAATTTCTAGTGAGTTAGTATTCGATTTTGCGTTTATTACGTGTTTTTATGCTTTTGTAGGTACATTAGAAGAATAGAGATTTGTGGAAAAATTGGCTCAAAAAGTGATAAAGGCACCCAAGGACAAGTGTTATTGGCACCCCAAGAATGGATAAGGGACACCCTAGAATCGGCCGAGTCAACCCAGCGAGTCAACTCAGCCGAGTCGCCGATCCAACTCATCGGGTTTCCTGTTTCAAACAGGAAAAGGAATTGGATATCAGAAGTTACGGATTTTGTGGTTGTTTTCGATTATTAAGAGACCTGATTACAACTAGAGTTCAGAGCAATCGAGAAACAACCAAGAATCCCGAAGAATTAGCTCGGAAATCATGAACTTGGCCGGATTCCTGTTTCGATCGGGAATTGAATTTGGGAGTTGTTTGAGAGAGTTCTATTAGGTTTAGAACTCTCCCAAGGGTTTGTAGACCCTATATAAACCAAGAGAAGCCAAGAGAAATAGATACGTAGCCCCAGAAATCAAATCAGAGAAATTCCGGCCACTTCCGTCACCGCCGTTCATCTGCTGCTGCACCGGACGGCGTGTTCTTCATCCACCATCACCGGGGAAGACGACTCAGCAACATCTACATCTGTTGCTGATTCAAACTGTTCTGTTGCGTTTCCTCTTTACCTTTCTGTTGCCTTAACCGTTTGTGTAACGGTTGATCCTTCACCTGTAACGCTTATAAGCGTATCTAATCAGCTGTTTTACACCTATTTCACCATTGTAAGTACTTTTTGAGCAATGAAAGAGTATTTTGAGCAAGTTTTCTCCACCATTAGCTTAGTTTATTTACTGGGATGATGGAGGAGGTTTTTCTCTCAATTTTATGTGGTAAGTCTATTTTTAATTAATTATTTACAATTCTTTACTTGTTAAAATTGCATAGTTTCGAAATAAAAAAAAGGTTTTCATTCAGTAGTGGTGTTTTTGTTTGATGGGTCATGCTGGGTTAACAACCTCTGATGTCCCATGCTTGTGATTTACCTCTGCTTGTTTGCATAAAAACCTATTTTGGCAATATTTGAGCTTAATTTATTTAAAATAATTGCATGATTAAACACATAAATTGTTAGAAATAACTGAATCTTGATTCCTGGTTTTCTCCATATTTTCCATATATCATCTCTAGTTTATTTTCCTGATTTTTATTTAATTAGATTAAATCCATTATTTTCTAAAATCATTACCTTCACAAGTTCGAGAATCAAACACTTTATTTACCACTTTTAAAACTACATCAACTACACAATTCCAGATTTGGATTTGAGAATATTTGGAGAAAGTGGATTCACTGGTGTATCTCTAATGTAAGGTTTGCCATTACTCTGAATGGTTCTTCTCTGAGTTATTTAGATGTGGGAAAGGGGTGAGACAAGGTGATCCTATCTCACATTTCTTATTCATCCTTGTGGTTGAAGTCCTTTATATATATATATATATATATATATATATATATATCCAAACAACAACTAACTTACAATTTTTTCATGTTTTCAAACCTTCTTCTAGTGGTGATGAAATCAATCATATGCAGTTTGTTGATGACTTAGTTATCTTTATTGATGATAGTAAAGGTTAAATCACTAATCTGGGAGGTAATTATGCAAAAATTTTAGAAAAGGTTGAGTTCTTAACAAATAAGATAGCTAACTAAAGGAGGTAGGATCACGCTCATCAGAATTGTTCTTTCAAGTTTACATATATATTACCTTTCTCTATTTCAACTCCCCGTTTATGTTGAGAATCAAATGGAAAATATCATGGGCTTTAAATTTCCAAGTGCCAATGGGGTTTAGACATTGACAAAATGCTATCAGAAGTCCAGTCTATAAACAAATATAATGTTTGGAGTCTTTATACAACAAGGTTGAATGGTAAGTTCTTAGTTCTTGTTTAATTTATATGTGCTTTAGTATGAAATTTTAAATGAGCTACTGCAAAATTACTTATTACTCATAAGATGCTCAATAAACATTGCAAAATTATCTCTTGGATCCTTAAAGTTAAGAAAAAATTTGAGAATGAGAAATACTTAGGGACTCTCCTATTTTTTGATAGAAACAAAACTAATAACTTTGAACCTCTTACAAACAAGTAATATGCTTCTCTTTAGGGTTGGAAAGCAAGATTTTTGACCTAGTAGGAAGAACAGTACTTGTCCAAACTGTCCTTAGCTTCTTTTCTGACCACTAGATGCAGTGTCTTGCTTTTTCTATACAAGCTTTGGATAAAATTGACAAAATCCAAAGGGATTTCTTGTTAAGGGATTTCTAGTGGAACAAGAAGGATGGGAAAAGATGTATCTACACTAAAGCTTGGAATACTATTTGTATTTATAAGAACCAAGGTGGGTTAGGAATTACAAAACCCAAACACTAGTATAAATCTTCACATAGGCCACGGTTTGAGATCAAAATCCTAGCCACACCAAAATATTTTTTCGTGGCTACATGATGAAGGTAAGCCTACAATGTTATTATAGCCACCGCAATCACTCTTCGGTAGCCTTAGGGTATCATTTGGTCATGGTTTTATGTCTAAACCCATGAACTGTAGCCTAATGATACTTCTAAACCGGTGGGGAAAAGTTTGTGGTCTGGAATTTTTAAATCTAAGCATACTATTCAAAAGAATGTTTCAGTACATGTTCATAGTAGTAATAGGGTTATGTTGGTAAGATTGTTAGGCTGGGGAATTCTTTTTGATCCAGTACATAGCCACGTTGATGTTTTTCAGAGATTCTGAAACTGAACTAACCGATTTAATCAATCAAAAACCAAAAAAAAAATGAATGGCTTTATTAAGATTTACCTTTAAATATATGCTGAAAGAGAGTCTGGTTCTGGTATTCGAGGTGGGGTATCGATTTTCCTTAAAGAACCATACTTTTTGATGCAGCGGATAATAGCGAACAGAAAGAAAAGAGAGGTTTTGTTGAGGCTTCGAGTATTCCTAGGAACATCGACTATGAACGATAATTAATATCTAGACTTCGGTTTCCTAATTATAGATAAAAATCGATTAAACTTGAGCAAAGTTTAATAAAGAAAATTTATTAATCGAATTCAACCGTTTAAAACAATACACTGAAGACTCTTATATAGACTTGGGGGAAAACCCTAACTTGCTAGCCAAGAAAGGATGAAAAAAACCCTAAACCGACTCAAACTCGAAATTTGTTATTTTTGGAAAATTTGAGGTTTTCCTAAATATTAAAGTACATTAAAAGAGAAACTTTATGCCACAAACGGTGTCCCAAACAAACTCTTAACGAAGAAGTTATTAACAAAACAAAAACTTTCCTAAAATAGTAAAAACGCCTGTTTGAAACCCTAAACGATGGAATTTGGCTAAATTTTGAAGACCAAGACAATCTTAGATTACCGTGTCCTGTTCTTTGGCCCGTTCCCCATCAAAATAGACCCCTGCTCAGCTAAATTACGATACTCGGGTCTTTAGCCTCCAAATAGGATATAGCTTGCTCATCTGCATCACTTTTCTTGTCCTTCAACAACAAATTGTGATTATGATTGAATTGAAACTCTTCCGAATTGGAGATCACTCTCCTTGCTTTGCTTAATATTTTGCTTAAATCAAGCCGCGTTTTACAAGAGATTAATCGATTATGAATTTATTTTTAAATGATTTTTAATTAAAAAACAGTAGTTTTTTAGAAGGATGTAACAAAAAATGTGTTTTCCATGGATTAGTTCCAAATGAATAATCATTTTCAGTTCATTGTACCTAGATGAATAATTCATCATTCTTGCAAATTTATAATCTTTAGTTTCTTATCAGTATCTGGATCAATACTCAATCATGGGATTCTTGATGTTTAAATGTGTTCTAGTGGATATGGTAGTTTCATGTAGTCTTTGGTATGGATTTGAAATGATATCGTAACAACCTATTATACACTTCTAGTTTAATTTTTTTTTATATTTCACTAGATAATTTATCTCATTAACTTGACTAGATATGTAAATCATAATAAGTTATAGTCTAAGTGACTGATATGTGGCGTATTAAATTAAAATGCCAAGGTCATGATGTTTTAAAGAGTGATTAAATTGTACTCTCTTCGTCCATTTTATTTATGCAAAGGATTTTTATTTCTTATATTAAGAAAGTATCTAGGCTTGCATAAACATATTTATTTATTCCTGATTTACCCTGAAACAAAATTTTAGTTTGGGAAAACCTTGCACAATTTTTGTATCATAAGTAAGGAAAATATTGGAATATATCATCTTGAAAAAGGTGTTCGCCTATCTAAGTGGAAAAGAAAAAAAAAAACTAGATTTCACATAAATAAAACATGAAGAGAGAGTATCTTAACAAATTAAGGTTTGTAAATCGCATACAAATAATTAACATGTGTTTTCTACACAAAATGTATTAATACATATTTATCTCTTCTTTTTTTGGAGTAATAAATTAGAGAGTATATTTATCAAATTATGGTTTTTATATTGATATACAAAATTTTCTTCGATAAAGTAAATAGACAACCTGTAATAAAATTTTGTATATAATGAATAATCAATCATATGACGTTTTAAGTCAGTCTTGCATTTTTCAAAAAAAAAATCTGTAAATCTTTTGAAACGATAAAGACTCTGAATTGAGAAATCAAAGTTTAATTGGACTAATACAGGTTTAGTTGGACTAGTATATAAAATAAATTATTGAAGTGGACATTCAATTCATAAATGGTGGCTTGGATTTCTTCACCATAGAAATTCTTATTTGAATAATTTTTCTTCGGTCTTTTTTTTTTTAAGATTATTGGTTATTCTAACTTGATGATTATTTATGGAGATTCTAAAAATGATTGTTCATTTGCTATTGATTTCATTTATGAGATAACTATATTTTATCCCCTTTACAGATATATTTTTCCATAATCCGGACATAAGCACACAACTATGACCTTTTACTTTGTTGTATTCAAGCTCTTGAAGCTGTGAATACTGTTTACATTTTTGAGGCAGTTAACGGAGAACATTTAAGCTATTATAGGGCTTCTTTGATGTATGCTACATATAAGTTTGGAGTTGCAAGATAAATTTCTCTAAACTTTGAACTATTGAATACCTTATGGCTCCCGATCAATAGTATTTGTTGCTTTATACATCCACTTTATTGTTGTAGATGCAACCACTTTAGATCCTGATGAACATGGTGCCGACCCCAAGACTAAGAAGAAGATGCCTTCAGAAACGAATGACGGGGAACTGAAGCCTCAGATATCCAGCAAAAGACACAAACTGCAGCCTAGTTATTAAGAAAATAGTCATGGACCGTAGACTTTGGATGTTTAAACTTTTGAATCTCTCGTTAAAATTTTGTTTTTTTAAGGTTATTGAACAATTTATCATACATATGAGATGGTTATCATATGATTAATAAAAATGATTTTGGGTTAATTTTAATTGTAGTATGGTTGATTTTTATGAATGGTTATTGATATAATTTTTACTACACATGATATAAATACTCGATAGGTCTCTAAAGACTCAATATAGGTGGCCAATACTGTCTTCCCATGGTTGAATATATAATAGGCCATCATTTAGAATTGAAACCATGGCCAAATAATAAATAGAGTTACATAAATTATAACTTCGGGTGGCTAAAACCATTACTAGGATAAATATTAGACATATAGTTAACCTGATCCCATGTGTCCAAAAGCGTAAACAATAACTACATTGAAAACATTTGATATGCCTTCCGTAAGTTTTTAGTCACTGTGCTACCGATTCATAATAACTATAACTCATGAATTGGACATGCAAAAATGTTTTCTGCCATGTCTGAATGATGACGAAGATCATGGTACTATAAATTCAGTGTAACTATAAGTCATGAATTGGGCATGTTATACTATTTTGGTGTGTCTGAATGATAGAAATGACCATGGTCAAAACAAAATCATGTGGCTTTAAACATGAATTAGCCATGATAAATCGAACTTTGTGTGTCTTAATGTTATAGACGGTCATGGTTAAAACAATTCCATGTGGCTTTAGGGTAACTGCAACTCATGAATTGGCCATGATAAAACGAATTTTACGTGTCTGATTAAAATTCATGTGACTTTAAAGTAAATTCTAGTCACGTTCATATTAAATTGTGTGTCTATAAGGATCTTATGGCCATGGTGATAGGGAAAATGTTTAACTACATAAAAAAATGGGTGCCATATAGACACGGTTATAAGGGTATAGCCATGGCTTTAGGGTAATTACATCGTCAATGACTATCAAAACTTGGTGAATCGATTGAATGAAGTTACAATCTTTCCTTCATCTCTCCCTTAGAGAGTTTAAGATAATATAAAAAAGTGTCAAGTGTTATTCTCTATAGTCTGTTTGCTTTGATTTGAGAATTAGGAAACTATTGAACTTAGTTGATAAGATGGCTAAGGAAGCTAGGTCCAAGGGTGATAAGTTTTTTACTACTAGAAATCTTTCAAATGTAAAAAAAAATTGTTTTTTTTATAGGTCTAATCATGGATTAGTCCCTATTCTCCCTGATGTAAGCTTTTCACTTTACTTAAACAAAAGTCTCTGTCAAAAGAGAGAGAGAAAAAAAAAACTTTCATCATCCATATCTCAACGACAATCATATACATGGTACCAATTAGGTATAACCAACTGTCAAGAAACCACTAATATAACACAGTAAATTTATAACTTTCTAAACTCTTGTGGTTATTAGATTTCTTTAAATATTTCGCCTTTTAGATCAAAAGAACATAACATTCTTGGAAATATGTAGTCGAGAGTATGACTCTCTACCCAATGATATATTCTGTTAAATAGTACTAGTTTTTCAAAAGGAATGTTCAATATAGTTTTCCATGAATTGGTTCCTAGCGAACACGATTCAATTTATTGTACCTAGATCGACAATTTACAATTCATGCAAACTTATAATCTTCAATTCTCGCATTGTATCTGGATACGTGATGAATCATGGAATACTAGGTGTTTAAACAACATGGTGAACTAGTTTTTGAAATGCATAGACAAATGAAGGAGAGAGAAAATATGTTCCATAATTTTTGGATTTTTATAGGGTTTCCTCGAAAACTTTCTAGGTTCGACGGTTTCTTTTGTTGATTATCAAGATGTTATGTTACTTGATCATGATATGTATCATATGTTCATGATTAATACTGCTAATAATATGAGCATTCCTTCTCATGTAGCTCAACAACTTGTGGAAGATCCCATCTCATATGCAGAGATGGTATCTGGTTCGAAAAATCAAGGTATTTCTTTTTCTCAAATGCTAAAACCTATTGTGAAGAATAATGTTTTATCAATCAAGATATCTAAAGATGAATATCTCAGAGGTGTTGATGAATGTAAGAACAATCTAATAGGGCGTTTAATTAAGGGTTCTCCTCCAATGAAGATTGAAGACATAAGAAAAAAGTTGCTTACAGTATTTGGCCTTCCAACATATCCCAAGTAATTTCTTCTCTTCAGAAAGATTTTTTTTTTCGTTTCAATTTAGATGTTGTTTCGGTGATTTGTTATGTTGTTCAATCTCTTTGAAACCTGGTATATATGATGGAATTTCAACGTAGGACTAAGGATTTCAGACCTGATTATCAAAGAAAAACCTTAGTTCAAGTGTGGGCTCATATATTGTGTTAGCTTGGAATGTTGGCATAAGAAAACCCTATTCGAAGCTACACGTGTTGTAGCAACATCATTGAAGGTAGATGAAAATAGTTTAGATCTTAGTGTAGCATATGGTCACTTTACAAGAATTCCTATGGAAATTGATCTTTCAGAGAATTTGCATAATGAAATTTTAATTGAAAGGAATGGTTTTGCATTCATGGCGCCTACTTTAAATACGTAAGCCTGCCTTAATTTTACAATTATTGTAAATCGATTGGACTCGGTTTGGGAGAGTGCAAGCGTCGTCCTGGAGCTGTAAGAACTGAGATTGTTGAGAAACAACAAAATGGGCAGAATGAAAGGCGGGAGCCAAAAAAAAAACTTTATGCATTATGTGGCAAAACCTGCGTCAACTTTATTGAAGGATAGTACTATGGTGTCAGAAGCTTCTTCCATGGCACTAGTTGTAAATAAATTAACTGATATCAATGTTGAAGATGGTGCAATTAAAGATCATGCAGTAAATCTAAGCTCATTGGTTCCTCGTGAATTGATGAATAACGTGTTATCTCTAGGGCATTCTCCTCGATATAAAATTGCTAATACATGAGATAGTGTTAACATATGTAGTGTTAAACTTGAATTTATTGAGAAAATAGCTACGAAAGCTGCTAACCAATCCATCGAGGAAATTGCAACAAAAGTTTTTAATAAAAATCCAAGTATTTCTACTAGTCCTGATAGTAATGTTGTTAATGACGTGAGTTTTGTTTCTTTGAAAGAGATTCGTTTGAGTGATTTATCTAAGGAGGGGGGTGTATTACGGCCCATGCACACGGAAACATGGAGTCCACACAGCAACGTAACCTAACTCTGGTACTATCTTAGAAACTCATGGGCCTAACTATCCTCAAAAACCGGCTTGCAATGATAGAATTGGTAAAAATCCTTAAACTTCACAAATAGTAAGGATCTAGGTGATGTGGGCCTGTTAGAAACAGTACAGACGTTCCAAATGATAATATCTTTATTCGCGGTTATATAGCATCTCAACGCATTGCACACACCTGAAGATATTTTTCATAATCCACTGGATAATCTATCCCAATAACCCGAGTAGATACCGAACCATAATCTACATAAACAAGTATTTGGTATCGGTGCAGTCAATTAAGATACCAAGGTCATGATATTTAAGAGAATGATTAAATTGTAGCTTGATAAAATTAGGGTCCCTAAAGAGATTAGACCAAGATTTTGCATACACGCCTGAATTTCAATGGTGCCGTTAATCTCTTATGGGGCGGAAACGCAGAGTGATTTCTGCACACTCCACCCCTTGTGAGGAGTACAGCTATACACGCAAATTGGTACAACAAAATAAGTAGACCGGACATTAGATCCACCAACTCGATATTCTTGCAAAACAATTTTGCTACCAACTGGACCGATTGTTATGTGACCGTGGAACAATTGAGCAACAGCATTCAAAATGTCTAACCCTGCATCACTATAAATGGGATTTCATTCCTGACCATACAAAACATTGTTGGATAAAAACACTTGCAATAAAAGTATGTCATTCTCTAGAAATTGCACAAACTCATGGAAATGGCCACTTATTTTCAAAGCTCTGTCGACAACTGCATATGTAAATAAACCCTGCAGTGCATTACTAATATTTCTAATGTGTGAACAGAACTCAAAAGTCTCAAATTATTAAAAAAAAAAAAAAAAAAAACACTGAATTTTGGCGATTTACAGACACATCTAGCTACAGAAGAACATTCTAATTGAAGAAATTCAACATCTCAACCACATCTTTCATTACAGGTCTATCTTTCTTATGGTCACTAGTACATAAACAAGCGATTCTCAAAAACTCTCCGATTTGCTTTTCTCTCAACCCTTCTTTCCCTATTGATTCATCAACAATCTCTAAATGCCGTTTCTCCTCCAACATTTTCTTTGCCCATGGAACTAACCCAATTTCCTTTCCCGTCTCAATTTTAGTGGGCAAATTCGGACGTTTCCCAGTAGCTACTTCAATCATCAATATACCAAAACTATAAACATCTGCCTTGGCAGTAGCAACCGTAACTCCATCTCTATACTCCGGCGGCATATACCCAAATGTACCGGCAACTTGCGTCGATACATGCGAATGAGACGCATTAACACGCCGTGCCAATCCAAAATCAGCAATATGAGCTTCAAATTCATTGTCTAACAACACATTACTAGCTTTGATATCTCTATGTATAATTGGAGTTAGTAAAGTATGCAAATACCACAGCCCCTTAGCAACACCTCTAATAATCTTCACCCTAATCTCCCAACTCAATGGATGAATATCAATCTTATGTTCTTCATCTTCTTCGAACGAAGACGATGTGTCGTGCAACCATTGGTCTAGACTCCCTTTCTCAATGAACTCATAAATTAAAATCCTATCATCACCAGAAACACAGTACCCAAGAATTCTGACAAGATTGGGGTGTCGAAGGCTATTCTTACCTAATGTTTCCATTTCAGCTTGGAATTCGCGGAATCCTTGAAAAGCATCACTACTTAGTTTCTTAACAGCAACGTTAGTACCATTAGATAATCTTGCTTTATAAACAAGACCGAAACTTCCATCACCTATGATTTTATTTGGTGAGAAATTTCTTGTTGCTTTAATCAATTCAGGCATTGAAATCCTATCTAGTGATGGATCATATGCAGCACTTTCATCAATTGTGATTGATACGCAATTTTGATCCCGATCAGTAGGAGTCCGACTACGCGGTTGATCTGGACGAGGAGGTTCCGTCGTGGTCGATTTACAGAGAAGAAATATACCTGCTGAGATAAACATTACTGCAAGAAAACTAGCTCCTGCAGCTAGTACTGCTTGAAGTGTTGGTTCCATTAGTGAATCTGGAAATGGGAATTTTGAGAATTTTTGGGGGGTTTTGATGGGTGATGTTGATGAGAGAAAGACAAAGCACGTTCTGGTTATTTGACTGGAGGTGAGAACTGAAAAGAATTAAAGAGCCGCCATTAACGGGCAAAGAACTCATAAAAAGAAGGTCTCCGAGTTGAAACGTTCACCGGTTTGAATCGATTTGTAAGTCTTCGGTTTTTGTGTAATAATAATTGAATTATGAGTGGATAGTGGGTTTGTTAAGGATACGTGCTAGGTGGTGGTTGTAGGAGCATGTGAGTTTGGTACAGTGAGATTTAGGACATAATGATTGAGGAAGAAAAGTCTGTCTTTTGTTGGTTGGAGTGTCAGAGGGGCTAATGTTTTCACTCATGTGGGATGTGGCTAACAGCAAATTAGATTTTCTTATTTTGACACCCTCAAAAAAATTTAAGGGGCTTTAGACTCCGACTACTTACCAATGATCTTTGCCCGCCCATTTTTCCGACTTCAAAATCGGAACTAATGAATTATGCAGTTGAGCAAGCCAGCAATGAACACAGCACATGCTCTTCACTTGGACATTTTTACAAGTCATCCGGGTATTCGTATTGACCAAAATTTAAAATGTCACCATCTCTACGCTGATACGTGACTTGACCATGAACGTAATGAAGATTAAGCTAAGATTACAAGACCAAAGACCAGACAGCAGTTACACACTTATACTTTTCTAATAAGTAGACTTTTTAAACCCAATTCAACAATCAAGAGGCTCTCTTATCTTTCCCATAAGAAAAAACATGGAAGGAACCAAATTGGGACCTTAAATGTCCAATGCAGTGTTTTATTTGTTGAAATATCAATTTCATTGTTAATTCTACTCCTGAAAAGTATGATGCTGAGTTGGAACCAGAATATAAAGAATAGCTTTTGGGACCAGACCGAAGTGTATCAGATTTTTTTAGATGAAGCATCTATCTAGACATTGATTTTTCTGCACTTGGGACCAAAACCAAGTGTCCATAATTGACAATTATGGAGCTAAGACTATAAGAGGCAAAATCCTCTGAGATCATAGTAACCTTGATTCCAGATACTGTTCTATGTCTATATCAAGCCAACTCAGCCCGGGGGGTTTTCATTCACGAAACAGACAATAAGAAACTTGAAATTTTCATGAAGTTCAAATGACACTCGCTTATGAGCCCCCATCTGGAAACAAATAAAAAACAAAACAAACAAACAAACAAACAGGTTTTACTTCAAACAATCCTACATATTAACAGCTGAGACATGTATCCAGAGATTTTATAAGTCGATCAGACTAGGATCCACTTTTCCGGCCTTATATTGTGCATGTAATTTGTCAGCTGTAATAGGTGTAGCAACATACAACTTGGCATTCACTTTAAACATAGCCGCTAAAACACTGCTTGGTCAGAAAGGCACTGGCCTATAATCAAGAGAGATAAAAACGTACCAGGAAACTCATAACCAACCAACACTTTTCGTTCTCCTTTTTTGATCTTCCTAATTAATTTGTATTATACAGTTTAACATTAACTATGTAAAAGAGTAATCAATCTGGATATCCATGGGCAGTCATGACTCATGAAGTCTTAAATCCATCAAATGGAAAGCTTCCAGTGACTACGGTCAATATGCCCTCAAGTAGAACTAATCCAAGGAAATTTTGGCAAGCATAGTCGACATCAGTTTCATGAAGGGTCAGTAAGTAACACTAAACTTTTCCGAAAGACCACAATGACCAGTTTGACCTCTCCTCGCATCTAGATATAGAGCCTTCTTGAGAAAATAATTTTTATCTTGCACCCAGCAGAAGGATTTATAAGCAGAAATCACTTACCTTGCCAGGTATGCTTTTGCCTCTTTAACCAAGCTATCGTTCCTTCTCTTCTTTCAAACGTCAATCCCAGCAGGATTTTGATATCTAGCGGAGAAAAATAAAAATAAGAAATTAATATATCCAAGGGTCCAAAATAGATTATAAATGACTTTGTACTCAAGTGAAAATTACCCACGGAAATAAAAGCTTTTCAATAGTCGTTAGCTATTACAATTCCCTAAATTTCCGTAAGTTAATGAGTTACGTTAGTACATATGTTGGATGATTAAACTGTAATAATACTAAAAATTCGAACATTTTGGTGTGTACTAAATAACAATCATAATATCCAACCACCAATATTTTTTGACTGGCTAAAGAGGCTTGATAAGTACCTCAAGAAAACTCTTCGACCCTATCATAGAAGAGCAAGCTTGCATCTGCAGCTAGCACATCTTTTTCTGAAACACTCCACACATCCGTATCTGATATACAAAACCATCGCGCATTTGAACCAACTAATTTTTCAGCAGAGTCCGAATCATCTGATGATCTCTTGACTCTTCTGTAAACTGTATAATGTCCACTACCAACTCTTCCGAAGTGCTCCACAACAGAAACAAGGCGATACATGTAACTCTTTGAAGGAACGACGTGATTGTTATTATTAATCTGCACTCGGACAAAACAAAAATTAAAAAAACGAAGAACAATCAAGAAAAGGATGAAAAAACAGTTAAAGGCGTGTATGCACGTGCATAAGAATATATTTGGTGACCGAATAAAAAATAACCAATACCAGAAAGACAAAACTAAAACCAAAATGGAGCTAAGACGTTTGTTAACAGCATACAGCTCCCAACTAACCTTGTTGTCACGTTGTAGAGGCGTGCTGTTGGTGAACTCAGGAGAACCCTCTGAACTGGCCAAACCAAATTGTGCCTTCATAGTTTGATCAAATTTATCGTATACTGGATCAGTGGTATTGCCCAACAAATCTACAACTAAAGGTTCTGAAGAGATCTTTTGGTTTTCTCCACTCTGTCCATGTATCTGTTGTAAAGGCAAATAAACTTCAGTACTGCCCACACCGGATTCTTTCAACGAAGATCGAGAATGTTTACCATCCACAGAATCATTACCAATGCCCATCACATCTCCAACTAATAGTTTTGATGAGGTGTTTAGGTTGCTTTCTCCAGTTTGTCCCTGTGTTGGTTGTATAGGTGAGTCTGTCATGTCAGGAGAGGAGCAGCCTTCAGAATGGTTATCATCAAATTCTATTTTCGAAGCAAGAACATACTCACTATCTGAAGAATCACTGATATCATCCATCACATCTCTAACTAACGAGATACTCATGTTTTCATCTGTTTGACCACTTGTTCGGTGCGCAAGCGAGCCTGCCAACTCAGGATAAGATATCCTCTCAGAATGAGATGCACCAGTTTCTGGTATCGAGGTATGACCAACACCATCACCGACAGAGTAATTGGTCTTGTCAATCTCATTTACAACTAATGGTTTGGATTGAACTTTTACGTTATCCCCTATTTGTTCATACATTTGTTGCAACATTTGCATCGGAAATTGGTAGTTGAAAATGTCAGACCGGTTAATAAGAAAGTTATGCTGATTCACTTCCTTAATCTCCAAATTCTCACCCAAGCTTTCTTTGCTAACTCCCGCCACAGGCTTTGTATATGGGAATAGGTCCAAAAGCATTGGAAATGGAATGTGGCCCTACAATCATCAGTACCCAGTTTAAGCTACGCAAAGTCCATCACCCCAAACCAGTTGACTGCAGAATTTTCGGAGTTTTTTATTTTACCAAAAGTAATAATTAAATGTAGAGCCAAGGTCCAAAAATAAAACTGCATTAACAAAAGAGCAAGTGCAATTCACCACTATACCACCTGAACCAAATTCATTATAATGGGAGGGTGAAGTATCAGCCAGATTAAACAGCTATATCCAGATACTAGAACCCCCAAAATGATCTTCCAGATAGAAACTTACAAGGGCTTTTTGGATCTGTAACAATTGTTAATCTTAAGACTGTACCTTATCACTCCAAGAGAATTGAATTGGGCTAGCGTCATATCATTTGGTAGATAAAACTAAGGCACATGCACAAATGTATACAAAAAATTAGGAATATAAG
Organism: Papaver californicum; assembly: GCA_023531435.1. Classification (NCBI taxonomy): domain Eukaryota; kingdom Viridiplantae; phylum Streptophyta; class Magnoliopsida; order Ranunculales; family Papaveraceae; genus Papaver; species Papaver californicum. The sequence goes on along the minus strand of JAJJMC010024047.1, from coordinate 1,129,543 downwards.
AAAATAAGGTTTTATATTTCAGCCAAATTTATTTATCAGATAAGTTCAATGTCCATAAAGGTAGAGAGATTGTTAGTGCAGATAACTAGCTGGATTATTGAACTGGAAAATTCTAGGGTGCTAAGTCAGTCGTGCTGATCATTCACATGCAAAGTACAAAGCAAACTAGTCTATTATTGATCTTGGACTAGACCAGTGACAGCGTTAAACAATTGACAATCATGGTCACACGACAAGTAAAGTAATGAAAGCTGACAAGATGCTGATGAAGTTAGTGAAAAAAAAAACACATGCTTTAGTTGAGATAATAGTAGATAGAAAGGAAGAGTGGAACAAGATCTACATAACCAACTAAATCTATGGATTCACCATTAACAGTGCCAATTCTATGCATAAACCACCAAAGTCTGGTAAATCCTTGATAGCAAAAACCTAAGGACGGAAAAGGGTTTCTTCTGCGAACGTATGAATCTCGGGGTTAATCGAACTTGCAACCATCATTTTGAATTCATATATAGTTGAGACACACAAAGATTGCCTGGATAAGAAAAATGGAGTACCTGAAGTTTGACTAATTCACCATATGGATTCACTGAAGCGCGTTGTAGATGAATGCAAAGAATCTGTAGTGCACAAAGATAATCAGATTGATGGATATGCATCGACTTCAAATTAATTTAATATAGCCCAGATTTCAGAGTCTAGTTTTGAATCCACATTTCGTATCAGAAACCAAACTGGCCGAAGGTTCCTCACACATTCATACCTTTGGGCAGCGCACAATACTTAATTGCTTCAGCGTACGAGAGATTTGATTTGACCATGGCACTCCGCCAGGAAAGAGATTCCTGCACTCACATGTATCTTCCTCAACACAGGAATTCAGTTTTTCAATCTGTGACTGCAAAATACACCATATTAAGCATATTTCTAGCAAGTATGAGCGAGCATTGCAGATTAGAAATCAGGGTCAACTACATGGATGGTGTTAAGAAGTAAAATTGGGACTCAAATCGATTGAATAGGCAACACCTGGCCAAATACCAGGCTGCCAGCAATCAAAGTCTACTCAATACTCAACAGATAGAATGATACAGACTATAGAGAAAAGTGAATCGAAAAGGTTCACTTCTCTCTCTCCCTAGACATATTAGCGTCTTTTTTGTTTTTGTTCTTTCTTCTGTTCACTTAATTAATTATTGTTTCTCCAAAGAACTCCCTTACCTTCAAGCTCATTTACATGACTGAACAACTTGTAGTCTTAACAATTGAGTATCTCTTCTGCATTCCTTCAAATTATATATATATATAATGCACATAGTATAGGTTTCACGTAGTCCGAATTATCTTGCGAACTAAGTTTTACTCTTGTTGAATGGATTATCTTGTGATTATTACTCTTGTTAAATCAATATTTAAAGAGAGAACTAAGTATCTCGTTTTCTTTTCCAATGCAACTTTGTCATCTAGGAAGAGGGGAAGCTAGTACTACTTGCAGCTTTGACCAATAAATCAACATCCGTTTGATGACATAAATCATATTATGGACTAACCATATTAACATCTTTTGGGATATTAACCTAAGTATTTTAAATTTAACCATCAGCTGGAATACCGCCATACGCTATCTTTCTGGCTTAATCATACAATACAGAGAGAATTCCAGCCGTACAGGTTTTTTTTTTCTTTTAGTACAGATTTAAGCACAAAATCCAGCACATAATTGCATTGGTTCAAGGATAAGTGGATTATCCAACAACTAACCACCACCAAGGAATTGAAATAACCCATCAGATGAAAGCTAAGTAGATAATGTATGACTTCGCTTAACTGAAATATCTTACGCTTCAATTTAAAAACGAACTACACTAACCAAAAAAGTATAAATACCTCGTGCTTTACATTAACAGTAGAAAAGTACTTTATTGCAGCAATATGCCAACACCGGTTGCAACGATAGTTATCTATAAGCTCAGCAGCCGTGAACTGCTTCAAGCAATGCTCGACTGAACATCCATTGATCTGATATTAGACACAAGTGAATAAAAAGTAGAAGTAAATAAGTTGCCAAATTGCAAATTATCCGCAACAACATGAGAAGAAACTGGAAGACAAAAAAAAGGCAAATAAACTGTGACCCTAAAAGAACAACAAGGGTTTCACTACAACCTACCAATGGTGTGAGAGGCAAGCTGATGAAGAACTCAAAGTCTGCCGAAAGCTGAAACAGAAAGAAAGAGAAAAAACATTAATAAAAAAGAGGGTTGCAGAAGCACCACAGGAAATGAAGATGGATGCAGGTAGTCATGGTGTACATGCAAGGGGAAGGAAATTTGGAGTAACAACTTTCACCCATGAGAACTGCCGTGTAGAAAGATCTCAGGCTCTAAGGTTTTTTATTTATTTTCATGTTATCGATTGTACATTTGTACTGTTTATTGCTATCTAACAGAATTTTTACATCCTTAGTCAGGATTGATGTTGATTTTGAGTCATACTAGCATCTTAGATGAAACGTCAAATTTTGGTTTCTAATAGTCCCCTTGCATATCTACCATGTTAATCTCTACTTCAAGATAATAGTTAAACATGTTTCCTAAGTTTGGAATGCAAGATTGCATGTGTTAGGACAGATAAGTGTGACAGCGTACAAGTATCTTTCCCGACAAAGTGTTCTTTAGAGCACAACTTGACCTGTGACGAACAGCTTTTACATGTTAAACTGCTCCCAAGAATGCCATTAAATGGCCCGAGGAGATCCTGTTGCCACCTTTCCTGTTCATTTGGACCAGATTTCCTACTTGGATGCAAGATCTTGCAATGAGGAAAAGCAGAGAGTTCTGCCAGAGAACCATAATTTGGAACATAACTCTCTGAAGTTTCATCTTTTAAAGAAGACAAAAGGTGATGTAATGCCTCTGCTGCATCCTACATGTGAATTAGAAAGAGAATTAATAGGCATGTCATGCTGCTGCAAGAATTAAAATGCTTACAAATTAAGAACTACAAGTATTCACCTGTTGCCTGGTCAAGTTGAAATTAGGAATATACTGGTCCATTGCACGCATCACTCTACGTGGACTCAGTATCATCCTTTCATCGCGAGGACTGCACAATTCTGAAATTCGACAGTTAAAATCTTCTAAAAACAAAGACTATATTTACTTATAAGATTTGCTTCTCTTTAACAGTAAATTTCTAGGGAGGGTCAGTGCATAGCAAGCTATCATCGCTCTAGCCTTTAGAAGTAAAATACTCCCATCTGAATTGAGCACCTGACTTAGTCCACCGTGCAACTTGTATCTTTTAGAACAAAAAATCAACTTGTACAAACACAAACAGACATACTTCACTAGTACCACCAATAAGCGTCAGATATTTTAGACTAACTCTAGTCAAATTTCATGATTAAAAATTAATAACATAAGGTTATGTGAAGTGTGAACTATGATATAAAGGTTTTCCTAATCAAAGTGCGGAACGACAATTTTCTACCGAAGCAAAACTACATCATCTAAAGTTGATAACGGACACAAATTTGAATGTTGGAGTAATAAGCAACCGCCAAGCATTACCTTTGAATAGGTTAAACAACGCAGCTGAGAGGGGCATGTTTTCCACCCGATCATCAACCGAAAAGTCATCTCTCTCTATTATATTCTGAAGAAATTCATGAAAACAGTCACAACTAGCCAACGCCTGCACACACACAAAAACTCAAATTAAAAAGAACCTAAAACTGTCACATAAAAACACACACTTAATTTCGACTTTAAAAGAACCCATACCTGCAAAATTACATTTAAGAAACAATTGTTACCAAGATTTTGCAACCCAGGAACCAACACTAAGCTTTCTGAAGATTCATCATCTCTATCAGGAATTGGCGATAACCCACGTAGAAATCCAAATTTTCCATCTCTTATAGCAAGAACTAGACCAGTGAAACCCAAAACACCAGCAAGTAGATGAAATTGAGATAGGGAAACCCAATTCATTCGAGATACAATTCGATATCCATGTTTCATATTGTGTATAAGACTGTTTATGCTAACATCTTTTCTCATTTTCATTCTCATTTCAATTCAATTCAATTCTTTCAAGACCTAAATAAAGATGCACTTCGAAATTTGGAGAGGGATAAGTAGAAATTACAGAGAATTGGAAATGGATAGTGAGAACAAATATAGCGAGAATTTCAATGGAAAACCCTATAAATTCTGGTGGGAAACCCTAGACTTTGATTCCAGAGCTTTTCTGGGGGGTAGTACTTAACTGTCTACCTTCTGGTGTTGACACTGGATGGTTAAACATGTAAACCCGTCGGTCCCCACTAGTCCACTACCCACCGCAATATGTATCGGCTCATCCGAGTATGACAGTTTTGGTATTTCTCGGCTCATCCGAGTATGACAGTTTTGGTATTTCTCCATAAGGTAGTCAATATCGGATTTCGGTGATTCGGTGAATATCAGTCGGAACCGAGACACTGATACGACTCTATATTTCAGTGAAATCGATAAAATATTGGCGAATATCGACATTTCGGATAAATACTGAAACCGATATTATAGGCAGTATCTCGGCCATCTCGGTCGAGATTGACTACATTGTTTCTGCACCGCATACATCAGGTTGCGAGCTCACATGAATAGAAGCAAAACTAGGTCTAGCTTTAGTATTGACATCATATTTTTTTCTCTTACTGGATTTGATTGAAATCACCTGACTCATCTGAATCTGATTCAATGTGTTATTTTTTTGCATCAGACCCGATTCAAAAATACGAGAATCGGTGGCTTGGTCCTATGAGTAAGGAACAAAATGTCCTGATTCAAAGGGATTTGGGTCATAAATTAGGTCTGAGTCAGGTAGCGAGTCAGATCTGACAAAAATTAAAAAAACAAACAGTCTAACATCTGATTCTTGTCGAGTCAAGGACGAGTCGGATCTAGACGTCGAGTCAGCAAAAAACAAACATGTTGTAAGACTCTCTTTTCATATTCCAAGGTTCACCCTTGTTTGCAACGGCTTTTTCTACGTATGAAAACTATAACCACCAAAAAACATGACAATTTTAACCGCTAAAAAACATGTTGTTGATCTAATGGTTAGAATCAATGTGCACAATGCATAGATTGGTAATAAGCATGGTGATTAGTGTACAATTTGGAATGTAAAAAAAAACATCACATGATGAACGTAAGTGTGTTAATGTAAATGACGCATGTATTTACGTGGTTAGGCTATGCCTTATCCACATAGTATTGAGTATTAGTTTTCACTATGATATTGAATGTATATAAAGGATTTAGGTAATTCACGTCGATTTTGAGTAAAGGGAAAAATATTACACTAGAATGACTCTCTTACCTTCAACTCTTTATCGTAAAAAACTATTCAACCCTTAATCTAGTGGTAGAATTAGGTATTTATAGAATTGTGTGTGGGGTTCACCCTCTTCTTAGTTGTCACACACTTTCCTGCACCTCATATGCCGAGTGGATTTATTATATTTATAGTGTGGGTACCACCTATACTGCATAATCACCTTTTCGTTGATCCACTCATAATCGCCACGTGCACTATATCATTTGTCAGTTGCATTTAACGTTGGGTTGGTGGCCTTATCTCACTCATACAATTGTCTCTCTCATGTCCAGTCTCTTTGATGTCAGAAGAGAAGAACAAATTTGTAATCTAACTCGAGATAGGATAGAGTGGTCAAAGATTCGATCCGGTGCTTCACGTGTGCACTGTACTCCATGGTCCCATACTCTTGAGATGATGCCATGTCGAGAGTGGTTATTTTGTACCTACAATTTGTCCTTTTTTTGTATTCTACTGGGGGGTATGATGGGAAGAAAACTTTCATGATTGACTCCACTTCTGAAATTTGCAATAACTTCCCCTAAATTCTTGGGTTAGTCATATTCCTAAAACTTTTTAACTTCATATATAAAAAGGGGGCTTACCAAGACCAGAGCCTTTACTATTATTCTCCAAATCTTTCCGTCTTATGAAATTCTTATGAGATGAGAATAAAGTTTTCATTTGTCCCCGTTGAAGACAAAAAACCTTAATCTTCTCTAATTTTCTAACCAAAAACAGTCTTTGTATTCATTTTGGTGATGGCGTTTTCCGTTTTCCTTGTTTCTTTTAACTGATTTATTTGAGAATCAAGCCTTGCGTGATTAATCTTTTTTTGGTTTGATGAGTTCTCTAAGATTAAGTTTCTGTTATTACTCCTTTTGATAACGAACGTCATTGTTACAGTTAAAAAGCTTATAAACTCATTATAATAATATTTGATATTGTATTTAAAATGATATCCTTTCCCCTGCATATATTTGTGCGATTGTTAGTTGTGATGAAGAATAAACTTCACATCGAAGTATATATATTAGCCTATATTCTTATTTACAACTTCATTATCGTATTGATTTAGCTTTCTCTGTGAGCGATTTGATCTGTGTTTTCACCCTTGTTGTTGAATTGCATAATAATGCTTTCTCATAATGAAGAAGATGATTCGCATTGCAAAACTCCGCATAAGCATCTTCCTGAGTGTGATGAAAAAACAAAAAATAAATACTCTCTACACGGTTAGCAGGCCTCTCGCTACTGCCAAAACCCCACGTCATACCAAATCTTCCACATACGGTAAGGCTCTAGTAGTTGCGTAGCCTCGTAGATTCATCCCACATGGCAAAGCTTTTGTAGCTGCAGAAAATCTTACAACACACCCAAACACACACCTAAATCTAATCTCTATGATTTTAATCAAGATTTATCGTCCAAATTCACACAATCACAAGTAAAAGTAAATAACACAAAGGATTTATGTGGTTCAGTGTTAAAACCTACATCCATGGGAGTGATTTCACTATGATATGAAGAAGATTACAAACTCTCAACCTTTTTATTTTATCACAAGCTTCCTTTCTCTAAGCCTTACACAAAGTTCAACCCTCTTTTTATTGTTTTCGTTTGTATTTATAAACAATTTGTGATAGTGCATGACGGCTCATAATGTTTCGTTATAGTCTTCGCAAACGGATTCTTCATTAAATCTTTATTGGAAGAGAATTCATCTTCGCTGAAAAGTTTGTTAATATCTCCCGCCATGATTATCGCTGCTTTTTTGTTCTTCGTCCAATAATATTTCGCCACCTGTCACAACAGCTAACAGACTGTTGATATGATTGCTTTGTGCACACATTTAATATCCAACTAACTATTCAAGTTTTTATGTTGATCCTCAGTTAGTGTCTTCCATGTGTCATGACTTCAAGAGGTAGACGGAGATCCCAAGTTGGTTGAGATTTACTTCAATATTTATCTTGTATTCATCTCACCCATATTACTGCCTCAAGATGCGAACACGTGGCAGGGTATTTTTCTGCCCCCACATTTTCCCTTTTCTTTTGTCATCCGAATGAGGGTATGATGGGAAGAGAATTTAAAAAGTTCCCAATCATCGCCATATTTTCGGGTTTCTTGTGTAACAGTCGCCACATCCTCTTTTCTTCATTTTGTAACTGACACGTCTTCCTAATTAATGTCTTTCCACCTTTTCTACCGGTAGACGAGGTATAAATATTATCCTTGATCAACTTTTTCCTCATTTAATTTCATTTTTTTATTAACTTCTTCTTCTCCTCTATAACTCTGCCTCATCCCTTCATTAACTCTATCTCTGACATTCCTTCTGCAATTTTTTTCAAACATATCGCCTAAACAAAATCCTACTCCCCGTCGATCTTCAGGGTAAGTCTTTATATTGTTGTCGATTCAATTCTAATACTGACTTTGTTTGTAAGGGTTTTCTGTCCATTCTCTTATGATTGTGCCTTTTGTTGATGATCTTTTCAGTTCCGCAAGTAAACCAGATCCATCTGTTCAGGTAATTTTTTCTTCCTTCGCCTTATTGTTTCCCTTATGCTTGATTACTCTCTTACCAAGTACTTCATTTTTGTTCGTAGGATGCTCTTTTTGTTGCTACTGAAGCAAAAACATCTCACTCTCATAAGCGGAATACTTCTGAACCCAATTCCTCTTCGCAGGTAAGGAACATGACTTATGCATCTTACTTATTATCTCTTTCTGCCTTTGTTCTTTAACTGACGAAGATGAATTGGTTTGGGAAAACTTACACTTCCGAACCTGTTCACCATGATCCGAAGGAAAATGCTCGCCAAGCGAAGAGGACCAAACCTATTCTTCGGGTCCCAAAGATTATTTTGTCTTTTTCGGAGCCCATACATTCACAGCTAATTGGGACTCATTCCAAAAAAGGTATTCCACATGTGAAAGATACAAAAAATGTGTTTCTGAAGAGATTTTGAAGGAAAAGGATGTTATGCACATTAATGAACATGTGGTACTCCTATCTACTGTGAAAGCTATTCCTGTAAAACCTGTTACGTTTCGAAACAACCTTTTACTGAGAAAGACAAAGGTAAAGCGAACGAACCATCATCATCCACTACTGAAAGTTTTGAAGATAAGGTCGCGCGGGAATTAAGCACCTGGGTACAAATATTTAAATCTATAAAGGAAGGAGTTGTTGTTAATCTTTCTCCGCGAATATGTAGCGCAATGATGATGTTAAGCTCAGAGTACTTTCGCTTTTTGGACGGGAACTCTAAGGTTAAAGTGTTTCAAGCGTTAACCGAAATTCTAACATGCTGGACTGCTAACTTTAGTGAGTAATATCTTATGGTACTTTCGTCTATGTGTTTTCGTCTGTCGCTTGCTAAACGTATATCATTTTATGGTAGGAGTACAATCATAATCTTTCCCAATTAGAATATGCTCGCCAAACCGAGATGAATTATATTAAACTGGAGAATAAAGTTGAGCAACTGAAGCAAGAGAAATCAGCACTACAAAAAGAGTTATAGATTCCGAGAGTTGAAGCTGAATGACGAACTTCGTGGTGAGTTTCGCAATCTACACTTCAAAAGGAGTTTAGTTCCTTTAAGGATGAATGTAGTCACCGCAAGGCTGCTATGACACGACTAGAAGAAGAGATCAAAAAATTGAAGGTTGATAAAATAAAATCTTACAAGGAGAGACACATCAGAAGGGCACCTTTATACTGCACATTCAAATTTTCGTAAATCCCAAGAAGAACTTCAAAAAACCCTAGAAGAACTTAAAAAATCTCAAGGAGATCTAAGAAAATCTCGAGAGGCTTTTCGCGAAGCTATTGCTACCAATAAAGTGGTTTTAAAGGATATCAAGAAGCTGGTAGACACATATTCATGTCATTATTAGTCCCGATAATGTATATTGTTAGCCCTTAACTTTTGTACTAATGTTAATATTTCATGTGTTTTTAGGTATTTTCGTGGATTAATAATTATGGAGAAAAGTTGGCTAAAAAGTTTTAAAGGCACCCGCAAGATGGATCAGGGCACCCACCTTCCTTTTAAGTTTAATAAGAAAATGGGCGGGAAAATTTGTGTTTGAACCTGTGGATTTTCTGAGCGAGATATTGAAGGAGAATTTTGGAGTTAAGATAAGGATCTTCTTACCTTAATAAAAACGAGTTTTACTCCACCATAAGACACAAAAAATATAAAACAAGATCAACAAAATCTCGGCAAAATACTCGTTCACGTCAATACAGGGAGAAAATAATAAAACTTGGAAAGTCAATATTCTATTTCCTATTCTAGCACGATTATGTTTCATATATGTCAACATCTCTTGATAACTCGAGCAACAACCTAAAATAACCGAATCAAACAACAAAAAAGATTTATTTTTGGTCGAGATTTTATTCTCAATAAAGGAAGAAGATTCGAGAGATTTTTTGAATGAATGAGGATATTTTAGAGGTGTAGTATAAATAGAGAGGTTGGGGGTCGAGTAGAGGAGGACATAGAGATAGAGAGCATCACAAAAGAAAAAATAAATCAGGGGGCACTGACAGTGGCACAATGAAGTGTTTCGTGAGAACTAGACACGTGGCATGATATGTCTACTTTTTGGATATAAAAAAAGGAACACCGGTAATATGCCCTATTTTTTAGATGTTGTTCGAAAATATACTCCACTTTTCCATAGTTCAGTAATATACCCTAAACGTTAAGAATTTCATTCAACTCAGTTAAGTGGTCAATTTATCCACATATGCGAGATGACATATGCGTGAATAAGACATATATATGCCCTTTTTCACATGTGTAGCCCACATGCACGAGGAATAGGATATAGTTTGATCAGATGACTGATACGTGGCTGGAATATCCAACGACCAGAATTTTACTTTTTCAAATTTATCAATTTCTTTTTAACAAATGACTAATATGTCCGGCCAGAATTTTACTTTTCCAAATTTACCAATTTCTTTTTAACAAATGACTGACATGTCCTGGTACTTTGAGATTTCTCCACGTGGTGTTTTTCCCCATCCAACGTCCAGTATGTCTTATTCACGCATGGGTCATCTCGCATGTGAGATTTCCTTAGGGAAGTGATCGATGGAAATATGTTGCACAATTATCTTCTTCTTCTTAGGCACAGGTGTAAAAGCACGCAACAAAAGAAACTAAACAATACGCCTTACTATTCCTACGTCTTTATATACGAGTAAAATTATTGCAAGAGCAAATCGGAAATAGTAAAAATTAAGCTTATTAAACATCCGGATCATACGATGATTCAATTAAAGGAGTTATTTACCTCTCCACTAATACATGATCATCAAACTATTATTCTTAAACAAATTCATAACTAAACCAAGATTACCACAACAACAACAACAAAGATCTTAATATTCTTCTTATTAGATCAACTGAAACACCAATTTTAGTAAATACCCGAATCAAACCCTAATTTCAGTAAAACTCAAACCCAAATTACAACAACAGAAGATTGATAAAATCAAACATGGAAACATGTTACTACATCAATATGAAACCATTACAAAGACTAATCACATGATTGTACAACAAAAACCCCAATAAAATAAAAAAATTCAAATTTTACTGCATGTTCCAAAAACAAATTAAAATGGAAATATGGTTTAAACCCAAGCAACATAGAAGTGGGTTTATTCTACTTTGATTTTGTGTCTTCTCTTCGTTTTACTACATCTTCAACTGATCCACCACTTTAACCAGCAAAACTCTTCGATGTGGATTTAGGTTCTTCTGTCTTTAAAACGAACTATCAACTAGTAACACACAAAACCCTATTTACTCTCTTTGATTTTTCCAGTCTCAATTGTTTTCCCTTTCCGATTTTTCTTTGTGTTTTGCTTTTTGTTTTAATGGAGTTACCCAAATACGATGATTGAAAGAACCAGATACGTGTGGACTGGTTGTGATAATCGTGGAGGTTTTATACCCGTTGATATTTTTAAGATATATATGGTTATGATGTTAACACGTGGAATATAATTAAAACCCAATTTAAATAAGGATATAAGTGTTATTTTACCATCTCATGATATCTCACCAACTGAGATATTGACGGTTAATAGTTTTGGATGAAATTCTTAATATTTGGGACATATTCCTGAACTCTGAAAAATGGAACATATTCCGGAACAGAAAAAAAAAAGGCAATAGGGCGTGAATTTTTGGTGTATATTACGCTGTAGAGTCCTTGGGAGTTTCGAGGGAAAGAAATGGACAAACTTTAGTGGCAAAGGCTTATAGCCTTGCACTCACACAGATACTCTGTTTCAAATGCTTCCTCAAATTCCCACTACCATATTCTCATTCACACTAACCTCAAAGAAGCCACCTACTAATCCACTCTATAATCTTCTCATCAAAACCTTAAAAACCCCACCATCCACTTTCGAAGAAACATACAGAAATATTTGCAATCTTTTGGTTTCCTTAACTCAATCAAGATCCCTTCACAAAGGCCAACAACTCCATGCTCAGATCATCAAATCGGGATCACAAGTCATCCCTCTACTCTCTAACCAGCTCATTAACTTCTACTCTAAATGCCAGCTTCCTCATGATTCCCGCAAAATTTTCGATGACAACCCCAGAAAGTCTCCTACTTCCTGGAGCTCAATCATCTCTACTTTTGCACAGAATGAACTCCCTCAATTCTCACTTGAATTCTTTCGGAGAATGCTTGAATATGGGGTCCGACCGGATGATCATATATTTCCTAGTGCCGCTAAATCGTGTGCGATTTTGTCCAGATTGGATATTGGACAGTCTATACATTGTCTTGCTGAGAAAACTGGGTATTGCTTGGATGTGTTTGTTGGTAGTTCACTAGTTGATATGTATGCGAAATGTGGTGGGATTATAAAGGCTAGGCAAATGTTTGATGAAATGCCTTATAAAAATGTTGTTTCTTGGACTGGAATGATCAATGGGTACGCTCAATTAGGTGAAAATGAAGAGGCTTTGAGACTTTTTAAACAAGCTTTGATAGAGCATTTAGAGGTTAATGATTTTACTTTTACAAGTGTTGTTCGGGTTTGTGCAACTTCAACACTTCTTGAATTGGGTAGACAAATACATGGGTTATGTTTCAAAACGAGTTTCGATTCATCGAGTTTTGTGGGCAGTTCATTGATATCATTGTACTCAAAATGTGGAGTCGTTGAAGGAGCTTATCTGGTATTTAATGAGTTACCTGTTAAAAATCTTGGTGCATGGAACTCAATGATGATGGCCTGTGCACAACATTCCCAGATGCAGAAAGCATTTGAATTGCTCAATGAAATGGAACGTTCTGGGATTAGGCCTAATTTTATAAGTTTCTTGGGTGTATTACTGGGTTGTAGTCATGCAGGGATGGTTGAGAAAGGCAAACTCTACTTTAACATGATGAAGAAACGAGGGATTGAACCAGGAGCTCAAAACTATGCGTGCTTGGTGGATTTGCTAAGCCGTGCCGGAAAATTGACCGAGGCATTATCGGTGATTGAAGAAATGTCAATGGAACCAACAGAATCAGTTTGGGGAGCTTTATTGACTGGAAGTAGGATCCATGGCGATACAGAAATGGCGGCCTTTGCAGCTGATAAGGTTTTCGAATTAGGGGCTGTTAGTCCAGGTATGCATGTGCAATTGTCAAATGCATATGCATCTGCAGGGAAATGGTTGGAGGCAGCAGAGGCCAGGAAAATGTTGAGAGATAGAGGTACGAAGAAAGAAACTGGATTGAGTTGGATGGAGGAAGGGGGTAGGTCTCACACTTTTGCAGCTGGGGATAGGTCTCATGTTAGGTCTGCAGATATTTATCAGAAGTTGGAAGAATTAGGTGAGGAAATGGAGAAAGCTGGTTATGTCATGGATGCCAGCTATGTTTTGAAGGAAGTGGATGGTGAAGAGAAGAAGCAAACAATTGGCTATCACAGTGAGAGGCTAGCCATTGCATTCGGGCTTATCATGCTCCCTCCTGGAAGACCAATTCGTATCATGAAGAATTTACGGGTGTGTGGAGATTGCCATACTGCAATCAAATTCATGTCAAAATGTACTGGAAGGACAATCATTGTGCGGGATAACAACAGGTTCCACACATTTAAGGATGGTGTATGCTCTTGCGGTGACTATTGGTAATTCACACTTTTTAGGGATGGTGTGTGCTCTTGCGGTGACTATTGGTAATTTTTAAAGTTGGTGAGAGTATTGGTAGCATCACAGATTTGAAAGGACTCTTTTATCATATAAATATAAGAGTTTGTGAAAATTTTCGAAATCCTGCCTTGCAACAATTGTTGATGCTCCCAGGGCTGGGAGAGAATGAAAGTATGAAAGTTCCTTAAAGCCTAAAAGGGATATAGAACTGGTTACTTATCTTTTTATGCAAAACAAAAACAAAACTACTAACAGTTGGAATCAAAATCTGTATGAACATGTTCCTTCTGGATCAAGAGGCAAATGATCAAGTGAAAAACCCAACAGTTGAAAAATTAAATCTCAGACTTCTCAGCACAAGACATAATGCTAGAAACAACATGAATATACGGCACTGTCATGATATATTAGACTAATAGATTGTCAAGGTAAATAAATGTACGAAACTGAGCTTGAGCCAAACTCAAGACAATTGTAAAAGTGAAGACGAATATGCTGCACTACTATCATGATATTCAGACTAATAGATTGCCAAGGTAAATAAGTATACGATACTTAGCCTGAACCAAACTCAAGACCATTGTAAAAATAAAGACAAGTTCTGCAGTGACAAGGATTCATTCAAAGAACAATCCATGCTGATTGAATTATAGGATCAACGATATGGGTGTAAATATCATCATACATAATATATAAGGTACCAGGTACATAATTCTCAGTCTGGATTCCTTAGGAATAACAAATTTAAAGGACTTAATCTAATGATATAGAGAGGAGACTGGAGATGCTGATGGTTTTCCAACCAACTAATCTCTAACACGTTCTCTCCTCCTGTACACGCAAACTTTCTTCATTTCTTGAGATGGGGGAAGCACACACAAATGTCAGACTTGGGGTGCTTTGCTTCGGCATGCTCCCTGCATTTCACCTCAGAAGTTGTACAGATGAATGTCTGCATACACACCTTGCACTGCATTTACAAACAAGATAAATCAGGCATTAAATTGATAACCATCTAACACCAACACCCCGAAAAGAACTAGGCAGGGTACTCCTGCACTACTACCAGTCACCAGCAAAAAATACAGTTCCACAGAAAGTATACAAATTAAGGGTAAGATAACAATGGATCAAAGATAATTTATGCACAGTTTTTTACTCCGAAAAACAACACCGATGATTAAGTTCTCAACTGTATTACCTTTCCCTGCTTCCCTAAGTTCTATTTCTCAAAAGAAAAAACTTACCCACGAAGTATTTAGGGTAAAAAAAAACACAGACTACTTTAATCTCATGCTCGTCAATAGAAAAACTAACTGAACGAACACTAGAGTGAGTTCTTCTATTATAAGACCAATGCTAGTAAGTGCAACATAAGCGAAAACACTCCCACAGAATCAACTTCTCCAACCATACAACACCTTATCTACTTTGCTTCTAATAAGGCACTTCAAAGAGAAACACACACATAGTAGAAGTAAAACAAAATATGTTCTATATAGCATCCCAGTAGATGCTCCAGTTAATCAACATTATTGACAAGATGTGATTTTTAACAGATATCAAGTGTTAAAATCATTCTCGGATGATATGAATTGCTTAATCTACAGCTTCTTAATTAGATGATAACCAAAATTAGCCAAATTTTTTTCCTAACTTCCTTCTGCTAAACCCAAACTAGAATAAAAGGAAACCCTAAATTCCAACAAAAAAAAGGGTCTAATCCAACTAAGTACCTTAAATATAAAACACCTGAAACAATATTCACAGTAGATTAACAGAAAACCAGATCCACGATGAGAAAGAGGATCGATAGATTACCTGAATCGACATAGCTTTCTTGTTAGCATCGAGCTGACTTCCTATAAAACCAACAAAAATTAGGGATAAAAAACTAATAAATCGATCAACAACCCTAAAAAAGAAAAAAAAGGGAATCGAAATGTTACCTTTTCCGGCAGCTTTAGCCTTCTCAGCGTTCTTCTCCCTAGCCATCTTGGCTTTCTGACCGTTTCCTCCTCCCATGGTTGTTCGAAACTTGACGGAAATTGAGAGAGAGAGTTTTGATAGTCTATGAAGACGGGGTTTTTTTTCTTGAGGAGGAAGAGGGCTTCTAGTTGGGAAACGAAACAGGAGGATTTATCGAGGAAAAATATAAAAAACAACCACACGCGCACGTATGCAACACACGAGCGCATCATGTGCATATGTAGTGGAGGTGGTTGGAAGTTACTGGTTAGGTTTGAGTGCTTGTACATGAAATTGTTTATAGTAAAACCGTGGCTAAGTGGGGAGGTGTGGGAGTGTGGGTCCAGGTGGATTGAAATTTGATGGAGAAAAATTGATCAACAACAGCTGCATATCATGAGTGGCTACTACCACATTGCCACTTATAGGGTGGACTACAATGCATTAGGTTCGCCATTTTGGTTCTTATTTCTCCATCACCAAGGAACCAGCTATATGATAGTTTTTGACTCCTAGTATTCATGATTTGATTCTGCCATCTTAAAAATTGAGATTCTACCAATTTGTCCCGGTTATTATATTCCTCATGGATTTTTTCTGATTCGGACTTGGGCCCCAAGTGTCACTCCTTCAATATTTGTACTCGGCAATGGCTTCATTTGGATAATTGCAATTGTTCCCAAAGGAATTGTTTTAATTAAGTGGAAATTACTGCCTGAAATGTGCAACAGTTTTTGTTAATAACTCATTTTGGAGTGTCATGTCATGTCTTAGTCAGGGTAAACATTTTTCTCACTGGAACAAGGTTTTGATGATTTCTCAAGGATCGAGTTATAATGGCACTGGATGTCTCTAGTATCAAACTGACATCAATCCCTATGTATTGGAATGAAATCATAAATGATGAGGCACAGAGAGAAAATCATTTGCAAACCAATCAATTTCTCCCATGGCTATTTTGGGAAGTAGGGCTAAAATGTTTCACTTCTATGGCTATGATTCATTTCATGGAGAGGAGTGAGACTGTTGAAAATGTTTCGCCCCTTTCACTAGCTTTTAAGTTTTCATTGTTGTTGTTTTCTGGGTGAGAGTTTTAGTCCCATATCGCACAGATGCGGAGCTAAGGTTTGGCTTTTAACCCTCAAACAAAGATAGTTGGTCACGACCTTACTTGAACAGGATCTGTTCCATAGGCTCCTACATCGGTATCCTTTAGATCTATCAAGACAGGACCCGCAGTCTGGTTGATGAATCAACACCGCACGATCAGCGCGTGATTAATAAAACCATACTATTATTACTCCTTGGAATATGAATTCCCTGATTCCCGTTATTCAATAAAACCATACCATTACTCATAATGGAGAGGCCCAGTGCAGCACCGCTAAAAGAGAAATCTTTTCTCAGATTGGACAGACAGATAATTTTTCACAAGTATGAGGGGAAAGTTGATAATACATGTCATTTAACATACTGAATATTAAAATCCAAATAAAAGGTACTGTGTTTTCGTTTTTTCAACAATTCAATGTATCAGAAAGACAGGGCTTATTTATGGTAGATAGAAATTACTAATGTTAATAATTTTTTATTTACATGTTGTAAAACGGAAGTTTAGCGGATCATGCATGACTTGCTAGCTCTTCTTCATCTGCCTTCATCCAAGCAGCCTAAACCAAATACACAAATAATAAATACCAAAAATTAATAAATCAAGACAATTAAACAAGTCGCTCCCATTAACGAAAAACAATTAAGCAAATCTCAGTGGCATACATGGGTGACTCGGCCTTACTTCGTACTGCAGTCATATAATCACCAAAATGATAAATAAAGTTAGACAAATCACAATTGACACACAAGATGTAGCCTCAGTCGTTAACTCTCGTCTCTCGGTCACAATCATCATCCTGGATATGTCATGCACATATTTACATGCTCTAAAAAGGTAAGAAGCATTGGTGTTCATGTAAATATCCATTCAAGCATACACTTGCCCCAGCCAATTACCTTTTTCAGAGATGTAGCGCTAAACTGATGGTTATGATTTGACTAGTGATTTGTTGAAAGATAATAAATGAGGCTTTCTTAGATGAACTCTACGGGAAAGAAGAATAGGATTTTAAGGGTTAGGGACCCTTTCGGAAGGTGTTTCTTTTTTGTTGTTGGCTTGGGATGTACCGCAGGATTTGTTTCTTTCTTCTCTTATGGTCTATGTTGTTGTTATTATTGTTTGGCTTTGGCTTTGTTCCTGGTTTGGAAATGGTTCTTTGTTAATAAAACTATTTGTTACCGATCAAAGAATATTACTGGAAGCAGAAAGATAGTAGAAATAACATACCTTTTCCCGTTCAAGTCTTGAGACATGTGGACGTACTGAATTCCCTAAGCTTAAACCTCCCCATGCATCTTGCAATTCCCTCTCCATAGCTTTACGCCGCACTTCAGAGTGCGTTGTCTGATCTCCTGAATTTAGATCAACAGCAGATTTCTCCTTTTCGAGTTTAGATTGATGTTTAACCATTTGATCCAAACCATCCACACTCTTCTCATAATTGATATCGCGCTTTTTCACTTTCATCACTTCCTCCTGACCAACAGAAGCCAGTTTCTCCTTCTCAAGTCTAGATACATGTTTTACTAAGACTTTATCCAGGCCTTCACTATCTGAAGCAACTGCTCCTAATTTATTTTGGTTTTTCTGAATTACACTCCCCCATGCTGATGATGCTTGCAATTTTTCTCTCTCTAATCTGTGCACTGGCTTGATCAATATGGCTTCGAGGCTGTTAGGCATATTTCCTTCTTCACATGAAAAGGCTTCCAGAGTTTCTAGTTTTGCTCTTTCTAATCTTGACATGTTTTTGGTTCGAATCGGGGATTGTTCAGAGCTCTTCAAGGAATTCTCCTGGTGCACAACTGGTTTCAGACTTTGTTGTTCCCTTATCTCCAGTTCCAACTTTTCTTTTACTGTTTCATCAGGTACTTCGTCACGTCTGTTCGAGTCTACATTTTCTTTACCAACCTGCTTCTCATCTTCACATGAAGAATTTACCATGTCGTCGGCAGTTGCAATTTCCTGAGAAGAACCCATAACAGCATGAACATCTGCTGCTGTATTGGTCCCTGTTGGGTCAGTCTTGGCTACCTTGGCTTCCTGTACTTCTCTTTCGAGTTTAGAAACATGCTTCACAAGCAACTTATCTAAACTAGGGACTTCTGCCGCCTGCTGCTTGTCCCTCAACTTCCTGAACTCTCCAAGTTCTTCTCCAGTTCGATTATTAGCTACTGTGTTCTTGGCTTCTTGCACTTCTTTCTCTAGTCTAGAGACATGCTTTACGAGAAACTTGTCAAGGCTAGGGAGATCTGACGAATCAGTGTTTCTCAACTGCTTGCTTTCATATTCAAAAGCTATTCCGGAATTCTTTTTAGCTTCATGAATAGATTTTTCTAGTTTGGACACATGCTTTACGAACATACTCCCCAATTCAGGAACTACATTTGATGAAGTTGCACTGGTATTCAAAAGATCCGCTTTATTCTGACAGCCTTCTGTTTTGTCCTCACTTCCTTCTTCGGCCTTGTTCTTTCGTGTGTTTTTGGCTTCTTGTACTTCTCTCTCGAGCCTAGACATGTGCTTCACCAAAACCTTGTCCAAACTAGGAATCTCTGCTACAACTTGTTTTCTCATGTTTCTGTTCTTCAAAGATTCAACATTGGAGAATTTCATGGTTCCGAATCCTAAGCTGCAGTCAGAACCCGATTCTTGACCATGCAGCTTACTATTTTCAACTTCGAGAAGAGCTGCATTCAAGCCACAAGTTGCAACTATGGTTGCTAAAGACGCAAGTTCATCATCTCGTAAACGTTGAAGCCTTTCAAGCATAACATCAACAAGCTTTACCAAATGATTGATGCCAGGAAGCCCTCTGTCCTTGCATTTTCTCTCTCTTAACTTTGTATCCAGCATCTTAAGGTTGGGATCTTCTGAAGCCAGATCATCTTTGTGAGATTCTGTGTCCAAATCAAGGCCTGATTCGCATTCCGCAGACAACTTTCTAACTTCTTGATCAGCTTCGGTCATTACTGGATTCTGATTAATTTTCCGGAGCAAGTCTGTGAATTCATCTTTGTTTAAAGAAGAAGGACAATTTGCAAGCCGGATGCATGCGGTTTTTACTGCTGCTGCAACTTCTTTATCTACGTCGAATGCCGTTTCAAAAGATGCTGTAACAGTGTGAGTTGTAGATCCTTCAATGTTGGAGGATTCTATCTCGCAGGCCTTCTGTGGACAATCTGGTTTGTCATACATGATCACCCGCAATGCTGCCGCTGCTTCAAAAGCTTCCTCTACAGTTTTTTCTGCCTTACGCAAAAGCGATTCTGCTTCTTTGTTTTGGATCCTACAATGGAAAATACAGAAAAAAAGTTACAGGTGTGACAAACAAACTAAAAATGAGTTATTCCTCTCTCTTTTTCTTCCTGAAACTAAAAAAGTTAACCTGGCTGCTCGAAGAATTCGACACCAAGATGCTTCAACTAAAGCAGCTTTACGAGCCTCCATGGCCTTACTTGCTGCTTCTTTAGCTGCAATTTTTTCTTTAAGTACTCTCGAGTAATGAGGATTTGAATCACACAGAGTCTCATCAAGAGTTGAGTTCATGCCACCTACTTCCTGCAACAATTAACTTACAATATTAATCTTCAGCACTTGCTTGAACTCGATCAGCGGAAGAAAAAAATACAACCGTCAACAAATGCCTAAACAGTGAGATGTAGTGGTAATAGTACCTGCAGAAGCCTTATTTTTCTCTTTAAGTAAGATTCAGTTTTTTTCCGAGGAAACCAATTGAGAGGGGAAGTTTTTCGGTAAGATTTCCTTATTTGTGAAGTAGATTTGTTGACAGAGTTTAGTGTTGACTGCCCAGCCTCTTTTGATGGTTTAGTCTGAAAAAAAGAACAGAAAATATAAATATTAAAATAAAATGGAAATTACACAGCTTCACCTACAGAAAACCCATCACAAGACATTTATCTTGACTTTCATTTTCAATACAGAAAAAGTGGCAACTCTAGAAAATCATTCAGTATTATTACATGGAAAGTCTATTGATGTTTGGATTACTCCACACTCTGACTATTTCTTTATATTGTTCGTTTCTGCTAGGGATCACAAACTATCATCACATTCATACTTTAAAAGTTCTTAACTACCACTACCTCTTGAACCGACGACATTATTTGTGATGCGAAACGTCATACCTGACGCTGTTAACCCAAGAAATTCACCCCAGAACTTATATTTCACAGTTTGTGTTAGAAATTGAAGTAATTGGTTATGTTAAGGTATGGTGCACGAGAAAAGCACTAAAGGCCTTTATGAGCCCCAACAGGTTGAGGTTTCTAACACAAGCTCCTTTCTTCCCTAATTAATCACTGACAGGTACAGACTTAAGAAAATTATGACGAATTCCTGAAGGATCGTCTTGGATTTCAAAACTCAACAACATCAACTGTTGGCTAAAAGTTGATAGTGTACAATGAATGGTCTATAATAAACAATACACTTTTTACTGGCTGCTTGTGAGTTATCATGGGGGAAACTTTTGAAATACAAAAACATGTAAGATTCCAAGGAGGTTTAGAAATCAACCAACATAAGAAGGCTGGTTTGTTATGAAGATGAATTCCACCGCACGGAGACAAATCAACCAAAATAAGATTGCGAGTTATAGCATTCTGCATCACCAATTACACCATTTACTTGCGCACTAAAATGAATAGATTGGAAGTTCCAGAATCTGCTGATCTCGATACCAGAGATTCATGCACGCGAATCAGTCCCTAACCCATTATGTTCAGGTATGCCTGTTTAAATTGCATTAGCAACTAAATCGAACTATTTATCTCTCAAAATTTGATTCTTAACTACTATCGTAAAAGGCATCACTTCCCTTGAAACGAATTTAGCGCTAATAATATGAGGTTTTCAGCATCATGACCTAGCAACTAAAAATCAAATCGACCGTGTTTTCTCTAAAATTGTGATTCTCAATCATTCTTGAAAAATGAGGATCTTAACCTAGAGGAATGCAATTAAAGCTCAAGAGATTCAACAAGTGACACGTTTATCAATACTCGCAAAGTTTACTGTGAATCCACGATTTAGGTTTTCTCAGTCAAAACATAATAATCAAGAGACTATCTACGTAAAATCAAATAATACTGCAAAGAAACTTCATACCTTTCCGAACTTGGAACTAGCCGTTGCAAACTCATCACTATCACTTCCACTCCTCCTCCGCCTCTGCAAATCAACAGAGGTTTCATTGCTTTGCTTATCAATACAACCTAAATCCAGACAACCAAGATCCATTTCAGAACTAAAAAAATCTGATCTAAAAAATAATCTGATTACAGACTGAGAAAAGGTTGAGAGAGATCTGAAACGGGATCGGTGTAAACAATGATTAATAAAATTGGATTATTCTGATTCTCTAGATGAATCTGAGGCGGAAGGTGTGAGAGTTAATGAGAACAAATTAGGGATTAATGTGTTTTTGTTTCAGGGTGAGGAAATCAAGGATTTGCTTTTTCTTGATTTTATTGGAAGGGAGAACTTTAAATGGAAACAAAAAATATATCCGTTGAAAGGAGACTCGTTTATTTGCTTCTTCAACGGACTGACGTGCCTTTTCACTGTTTAAGGAAAATGATACTGTAAATCCACTTATATCTTTCTATAACGGCTCATATAGTCCTATGTGGCATCTAAAACCTTTACTGTGGGCGTTATAGGTGTAGAGACTAGAGAGTGCCGGGGTGGACGTTTATGGTAAACCACGGCATGCTAAAATTTGAACATAGCACAGCACTTAGTCTTTTCTTTCTTTCTTTTGTCCCCTCGAAGGAACGGATCAAATGCTTCCAATATCATATTTAACGGGACTTCACAGTTTTACTCTCTGTAAAACGTTTTCTCTTTTTCTCTTATTTTTTTCATTATTTTCTCAAACTAAATTTTAATTTTTTTTGAATTAAGTTTCATGCACAGATCTCAATCATATTATTAAGACCTGAGCAGCATATATAATACTACATTCAGGAAAAAATTACTATCACTTTTTTAAATTAGCCTATTTTTAGGTTAAAATGAAAAAGTGATAGTAACACTTTTCCAGAAACTGAGGGAGTATATAAAAATAAAAATAATTATTATTATAATAAAGATTATTTTTTTTTGGTGATTATTAATTTTCATATAGCCTTCAAGGCGTCTATATTGATGGCTACGGTCGTATTCAATTATATATTCAAGGGCGATTCACACTGGCGTGACGTAGATCTGAAGATCCATGGTTACTGGATGTGATTCGATTTTAGATTTGTTGTGCAGATTACTCCTCTTTGGAGCCATTAATCTTGATGAAGAAGAAATTTCACACCATCCCTCAAATATTATCGGATTCCCCAATGAATTATATGTATTTTATACTTGGTTTGTATCTTAGAATACACAATCTTTGTATTTTTTCATGTATTCCAATTAAGATGTATTTGATTGATGTACGCATTCATACATAATATATGAAATTTGGAGCTTTTCTTTTAAGAAAAAAATAAATAAATAATTATACACTATGTGTGAATGCGCACAATCAAATACATTTTAATTGGAATACATGAAGAAATACAAAAATTATGTATTCTAAAAAATAAACAAAGTACAATATAATGTAATTTATTGAGGAATCCTACAATATTTGAGGGATAGTGTGAAAATCCTAATTCCACAATTTGGATTTATGTTCTTCTTTGAGAACAAATTTTTTCTTCTTCATTAAGATGGTTAATTACTTCATAGAAGAGTAATCTACACAATACATCGAAAATCATGTCACACCAGTAGCCATGGATCTTCAGATCTATGCCATGCGAATCATCCCAAACATATAATAAAAACGATCATAACAGTTGATAAAAACACTTTTAGAGCTATATAAAACTTAATAATCATCAAAAAAAGAGATATTTTTTATTCTAGATAATATTATTTACTAGTTAAGATTTTAATTTCTATTTTATAATAGATTACTAAATTATTTTAAAAAAGTATATATATGGCGTGAAAAACAAATGATTTATTTTGGGTATGGTATTAAAAAATATGACATTAAAAAGGTCAAACCAGTATAAATAGACGTTAACGGATTTGCGGTTGGCGTCAATGTAATAAATTTAGCGCTCTTTTCATTGATGCTTGGTTACTCTCTGAAATGCAACAGTTATTCTCTGAAATGTCACGGTTGCAAGCAAAAAAATGTAGTGTGAGATCTTTATCTATTTGTTTTGTTTTACAAAAATTCTATATGAACAGCTTTTTTAAACAAGACAAAAACCGTTCATTCATACAAATCCTGGGGAACAGGGTCCATTCTTGTGAATGGACGGTTTTTGTCTTGTTTAAAAAGGCAGTCGCAGTCGCAGTCTGTATGGAATGATTGTTGTTTTTATCGGTCACTCCCACGAACGAGCTAATTCAAATCTTCAATGACGAGAAGCTAAAAGAGAAGATAGTAGATATTCCTATAGACGGCGCAGAAAAGAAAACAGTTACGTAATTGCATAGATTGATTGATTCATTCTTATGTGATTGCTATACAACTGGTTGGTTATCAAAAGTGTTCGATGAGATTCAAGTTTCATCACACTTCACGATGTTGTTTAGTTATACAAAGCTTTGTCACCTGACATATATCAAGTTTCCTAAACCCTGGACCGTCATATACAGAATACAAAATAATTACATCTCCAGCCATCTCCAAGTAGGAATTGATGAACAGCACAATCACAAAGAATTGGATGTCACCCACAAGTCCCCAAATTCAGATGCACGAGCACTGCTGATCGGATTTTAAGCCCCTATCTTCTGGAACTGTTTTGCTTTTATACGTGCAGATAATCGAGATTCTTCACCGCTAGGAACATGCGGATCAAGCTTGCGAAGGTTGATAACAAAAGCAGTAGCTTCATCTTTTCTACCAAGCTTACAATACCAATCTACGATGGAGTTATAAGTTGTTTGGTTTGGTTTACAACCATGTTTGATCATATACTGGATAACATCTATGGCCTCCACAAACATTGAGTGAGCAGCATAACAAGAAACAAAGGAGTTGTAAGTGATCAAATCGGGATCTAAACCTGAGTTTGTCAGTTCCGATAATATCCGGGACGCATCCTGCATTCGACCTTTCCTGGCATACCCAAATATAAGAATGTTGTAAGTAACTAGATCAGGGCCTAACTCTTTTGCTTTTATTTCCCTGAGAACGTCTTCTGCTCTTTCAGGGTTTCCTGATCGGCAATATATATCCATCAAGCTATTGTACGTTGTTATGCTAGGTGTGAAACCACTCTCCATCATGTGATTCAAAACTTCATTTGCTTTTGCAACCATATGCCTTCTGCCATAGATGGAGAACATGGCATTCAGAGTAGATATGTCGAGTGAAAACCCTAATCTTGTCAACTCTGTGAAAGCTCGTTCCATTTCTGATAGAAGATTACTCTTACTGCTAACCACAATGAGGGTTTTCAAGAGCACAACATTGGGTTCCATAACACCAGAATATATCTCTTCTGCAAGAGCACGCATCCGTTCAATCTCCTTACCATTCACATAGGCATGTAGCAAAGAGCAGTAAGTGAGTTCATTTGGTTTACAGCGATCACCATCTTTCATTTCAGCAAGTATTTTCTCAGATTGTTCCCAAAGTCCTCCACGAGCCAACGCAGACAAAACAGTATTATATGTGGTAAGATCAGGAGTGACCCCTGCAGACAGCATCATCTTGTAAACAGACATGGCTTGGTCAAATGACGAACACCGACTGTAAGCACTGATCAACGTATTGAACGTATCCCTCTCAGGTTCAAATCCTGCCCTCTTCATTTCCTTGAGAACTCCAGAAACCTCTGTATCCATACCGTTTTGACCAAAAACAGCCAATAATGTGTTCCAGGTAACAATATCTGGGGTGCAATCACAAGCCCAAATTTCTTCAAATACCTTCATCATCTCAGTAAACTTTCCGCGTTTCCCATGCATTTTAATAAGGGCATTGAATGTACAGATGTTTGGTTTACAACCATCACTTTTCATTTCGTCAAAAACTCTCACTGCATATTCATCCTTTCCAGCTCTTTCAAACCCCGATAACAAAGTGGTGTAAGTAAACACATCAGGTCTAATCCCTTTTTCCACCATTAGCGATTTAAGCTCCAACGCCTCATCCAAGAGCCCATCTTTAGCATATGCTGAAATCAACGCATTGTACGTCACAATGGAAGGAGAAACCCCATTCACTTCCATCTCTCGCAAAACCTCCATAGCTTCCTTAGGTCTTCTAGACTTCCCAAACACATCTAAAAGTGTGTTATAAGTAACCTTATCAGGAGAAAAACCAGCTGACTTCATCTCTTGGAACACAGCCACAGCTTCTTCATATAAAGACCCACGTCTACAACAACTTATAAGAGTATTATATGTATATGAATCTGGAAACACACCCTGCTTCTTCATTCCATCAACAAGATCCAAAATCTTACTCCACGGCACACCCATCTTTCCGTACACATTAAGAATCACATTATACGTTATTAAAGTAGGTTGACAACCTTCTTCTTCCATCTTCTTAAAAACAGATACAGCCTCTCTATATCTCCCATTATTCGAACAACTAGTTATCATAGAAGTATACGCATAAACATCAATCGTAACACCCTCTTTACTCAAACTTTGAAGCAAAGAAGCAGCTTTAGTAACCATGCCTTCTCTACCAAGAATCCGAATAATAACAGCAACAACTGAACCTTTTAATAAGAATTCAGAATCTTTATGATTCCGCATCCATTCAAAAACACCCAAAGCCAATTCACATTTCTTACGAAACCCTAGAGCTTTAATTATACTTAATAAATCAAAAGATAAAGATTCTAAATGAAATTTCTCATTTTTTTCATGGGGATAAGTATCAAGAATTTCATTGACATCATTATTTTCAGTATTAATTAGAGTTTCAAGAATTTTCTGACCTTGAACAGACAATTGCTCAGATGTCCATGGCTTTCCTCTATTCCGGTCACCTGATTTACCAAGTCGAGTTCTTTTTCTGAGCAAGTAAGGAGAAGGTGGAGAAGAAAGATTGTTAGAATACGGGTTTTTTGAATTAAGGGGTTTAGAGGAATTAGGATTTTGGAGAAGAATATCTTGAAGAAGAGGTGTAAATGGAGAAGTAGTACTAGTAGATGGATTGGGTTCGCACTGGTCTTGAAAAATGGGTTTGGCTGGTGGTGGACCTGGTAGAAGAAGTGGTAGAGCCAGTTTATCTGCCATTAAAGAGTTCTCGAGCTTGAGATTGTAAAATAATGGTGGATACTGGATTCTGATGCTGTAAAAATTCTTGAGGTTTATGGAGACGAGGTAGGGGTTTAGAGGGAGTGAAAGAGGGAACTCCTCTTGGTGTAATAAATATCTTATTGTTATCCCCTTTTTTATGACAGGTGGATTTAGCTTAAAATAGGCCCCTGCCCCAGAAAACCAACTTGTGCCCAAAATTCTCCCCATCGCTCATCTGACATAGACTCAATTTCGACCCAAACACCGCATTCTATGCTTTATTATCCAACATCAGTATCATGATATGAAATTTGCAGTTCACATAAGCTCCAAGTTTGCTTTGTATGCATTGCAGCAGAGGTCATGTAATTTCCGTTAGAAGCCTGATATATGGGCTCCAATGTCTATAGAGGGGCTCTAATAATAAGATAAAATAGGAACATCATGAAGTAAAACTCAAAAACCCCTTATCCATAATATTTTTACAATGCCTAAACCACCCCTGATTAGTTAATCTTAATTAAACTAACTAATTAAAAAATTAAGCTAATCATGATTAATTAAACATAATCTTTAACTTAATCAAATGATTTGAATTTTTTTTTTTTTTTTTGAATTTGTGTTTGGTGGGAAGAAAAACTAGATAAAATTTAAGAAAATTTTATCGTTTTTTTTTAAACCCTAGATTTTGATTCAATAAACCATAGTAGCATTGAGTACACCTCTAACTTATACTCTTGATCTTTTTATGGCTCAAATTTGATGAAATCACGATTTGAAAGATTGATTTTTTGTTGTTCAAAGAAACTTACGGTTGGGTTTCATGTCGAACCCAACTGTAACCCTAAGAACATCGAAGAACACCATTTTTTCCCAGATTTACGGTTGGGTTTTCAACCAAACCCCACCGTAACTTGAAGAACAATGATGAACATCATTTTTGTCCAAATTTACGGTTGGGTTTTAAGCCAAAACCCAACCGTAACTAATCTTTAAACCTCAATCTTAAAATTAGATAAATAGATTTTAAGATTTTTTCATTTCTATCTTGTAGAGAATTGAAAGACGAAGCTAACCCAAAAAAAATGAGGTCAATCGGACATCGTATGAAAAAGTTATGATCAAAACGATGAAATGTATCCAGGAATATTTACGGTTGGGTTCGCCAATAAACCCAACCGTAAATTTGGGCTCAATGAAGCCCAAAAATCTCAAGTTTACGGTTGGGTTTATGCTGAACCCAACCGTAAATACTCTTGGATACATTTCATCGTTTTGATCATAACTCCTTCATATGATGTCCGATTGACCTCATTTTTTTTGGGTTAGCTTCGTCTTTCAATTCTCTACAAGATAGAAATTAAAAAATCTTAAAATCTATTTAACTAATTATACGATTGGGGTTTAAAGATTTGTTATGGTTTGGTTTGTTTAATAACGCAACCGTAATTTGAAGAATTAACCAATTACGGTTGGGTTTTACCTTAAAACCCAACCGTAAGTCGAAGAAAAATGAAGAACACATTTTTCTCCCATAGTTACGGTTGGGTTTTGCCTTAAAACCCAACCGTAAGCCATCCCTTGGAGCATTGAGTTTTAAGGACAAATTTGGGTTTCAAAATCAAAAAAGTGAACTTATTCAATCATTTTAACTAGATTGAAGGTAAATTGGGTCATTCAAACAAAGAAAAACTGAAAATCACACAAATAGAGAATCCAATTTTGTGGTATCCAGTAGAATTTACGGTTGGGTTTTGGGTTAAAACCCAACCGTAACTTATTATGTTAGTTTTTCTTACAATTTCAACATGTATTTACGGTTGGGTTCTTCCTAAAAACCCAACCGTAACCCAACCGTAATATGAAGAATAAACCTTCCCCAGACTTACGGTTGAGTTTTAAGCTAAAACCCAGCCGTAACTAATCTTTAAACCTCAATCTTAAAATTAGATAAATAGATTTTAAGATTTTTTTCATTTCTATCTTGTAGAGAATTGAAAGACAAAGCTAACCCAAAAAAAATGAGGTCAATCGGACATCGTATGAAGGAGTTATGATCAAAACGGTGAAATCTATTTGTATCCAGGATTAGTTACGGTTGGGTTCGCCAATAAACCCAACCGTAAATTTGGGCCCAATGAAGCCCAAAAATCTCAAATTTACGGTTGGGTTTATTGGCGAACCCAACCGTAAATATTCCTGGATACATTTCATCGTTTTGATCATAACTCCTTCATACGATGTCCGATTGACCTCATTTTTTTTGGGTTAGCTTCGTCTTTCAATTCTCTACAAGATAGAAATAAAAAAATCTTAAAATCTATTTATCTAATTTTAAGATTGAGGTTTAAAGATTAGTTACGGTTGGGTTTGGTTGAAAACCTAACCGTAAATCTTAATTGAATCTTCATCTCCTACATTTGAAGTTACGGTTGGGTTTTGTTTAATAACCCAACTGTAATATGAAGAACAAATTAGTTACGGTTGGGTTTGGTTGAAAACCCAACCGTAAATCTGGGCAAAAATGGTGTTCTTCGGTGTTCTTGGTGTTACGGTTGGGTTCGACATGAAACCCAACCGTAAGTTTCTCTGAACAACAAAAAATCAATCTTTCAAATCGTGATTTCATCAAATTAGTTAGTGTAATTTAGTTTTATCCGGATTGTCATCACTACTACTTTCTACACATTTATTAGTATTCTTCATCACGAAATTGGGAGTTTAATCGACGATAAAATTTTTGATTCGATGGAGAAATTTGATTAAAATGGAGAAGGAGAAGATATGGAAGAGATGGAAAGATTTTAATTGAAGGACAAATTTATCTTTTTTTATTGGGTAAAAGGTAAAATGGACATTTAACTTTACCCATAGGACATCCCTTAACGGAAAATTGGGTCACCTCATCTCATAGAGGAGCCCCTCTATTGATATTGGAGCCCATGTATTAACCTTCTTGTTAAGCAATTATTGAAGAGAACGGATTTGGACACGGACCACCCAATTGGACAATTTGGACTGCTTTTCCTATTACAGTATAAGTTTGGCACATTTAAATAATCAATTACACAGTGCAACTCCATTTGCATTCATAATTTTATTTTATTTAAAAATGCTTTGTTTTCAGTTCGGAGCAAAAGTACTATCAAACTATCAAAATGAAAAACCAAAAATTAGAACTGAAACGATTTTGCCCCCAAAGATTGAAATGCATAGAAAATGACTTCCGTGTGAAAAATCACCAGCCTTTGCCAATGAGCCACATCCAATCAAGTGTTACTCCGAGAGTAATACCTACAAGAAGAAACAGAGTAAGCCAATTCCCCAATGCATTTTGCTCTGGACCCTGTACATGGAGAAAACAATGAGCATCACAAAATGATTTATAATTTTTTACATAGAAAAATATCGATTCAAGCTATAGGTAATAAGAATACTGTTGACCAACCTTGTAACCTTGGGGAGCCGCTGTAAAGGTGCAGACTGTGAGATAACCATTACTTAAGCCTATGAATGATGTCAGCAAGATCATCCAACTTTGGCTTCCATACTTGCCCGTAAAATCGAAACATGGAATGAGTAAGAAACGAGACAGTGTTGCACCCGGGATGATCTTTCTTGATTGTCAGTGAGATGTGGTGGTAATAGTACCTGCAGAAGCCTTAGTTTTCTAATCAAGTAAGATTCAGTTTTTTTCCGAGGAAACCAATTGAGAGGGGAAGTCTTCCGGAAGATTTTCTTATTTGAAAGTAGATTTGTTGACAGAATTTAGTGTTGACTGCCCAGCCTCCTTTGATTGTTTAGTCTGCATAAAAGAAGAGAAAATATAAATTTTAACACCAAATGAAAATTGCACTGCTTAACCTACACAAAACCCACCACAAGACATTTATGTTTTCATTTTCAATATGATTTTTGGCAACTTTACAAAATCATTCAGTTATTACATGGAAAGTTGATTGACGTTTGGATTACCCTACACTCTGACTTCTATATGTTGTAGCAACATACTTTCTGCTAGGGATCGCAAACTGTCGTCGGATTCATACTTTAAAAGTTCAGAACTACCGCTACCTCTTGAACAGACGACATTTATTTGTGATACAAAACATCACACTTAACATTGTTAACCCAAGAAATTCCCATCAAAACTTAAATCACATAATTTATGTTGGAGACTAAGTACTTGGCGGTTATGTTAAAGGAATTGTGCATGAGCAAAGCACAAAAGGCCTTTAAGATCCCTAACAGGTTGAGGTTTCTAACATATCCTTTTTTACCTAGTAAATCACTGATATGTACAAGCTTAAGAAACTTATGATGAATTCCTGAAGGATCTTCTTGGAATTCAAAACTCAACAACATCAACTGTTGGCTAAAAGTGTATAATGAATGGTCTAATAAACAATAAACTTTATTTGTGATGATGAGTATTATAACTAGCTGATCTTAGATGTACTCAATCTTCATATAATTAAGATTTCAAGGAGGTTTCAAAATCAACCAACATAAGAAGGATGGTTTGTTATGAAGATGAATTCTTCGTCATGGAGGAAAAATCAACCAAAATAAGATTGCATATTAGCATTCTGAATCACCAATTTCACCATTTACTAGCCCACTAAAATGAATCGATTAGGAGCTCCAGAATTTGCTGATCTCAATAAAAAATTCTTGCACACGAATCATTCCCTAACACATTATTATCAAGTATGCCTGTTTAAATTGCATAGATGTACTAAATATAAGAGCAAAAATGCCAGCATTAGCAACTAAGTCGAAATATTTCTCTCTCAAAATTTAACAAGTGAAACATTTATCCATACTCACTAAGTTTACTGTGACTCTTTGATTTAGGTTATCTCAGTCAAAGAAACATAATCAATAAATTATCAACGTAATACTGAAAGAACTTCATACCTTTCGAACTTGGAACTAGCCGTTACAAACTTATCACTATCACTTCCAATCCTCCTCTGCAAATCAACAGAGGTTTCGTTTCTTTGCTTATCAATACAACCTAAATCCATACAACCAAGATCCATTTCAGAACTAAAAATCTGATCCAAGAAAGAACCTGATAACAGACTGAGAAAAAGTTGAGAGAGATCTGAGACGGGATCGGTGTAAACAATGATTGAAATTGGATTATTTTAATTTTCTATATGAATCTGTGCTGATGGTGCGAGAGTTCATGAGACTCGTTATGTGCTTCTCCAACGGACTGACGTGCCTTTTCGCTGTTTAAAGATAATGATACTGTACATCCACTTATATTTTGGAGTAAATTTATGGGATAATATTTGATGTGGGCACGTGGGATAAGTGAAAATGACGAAATTGTCCGATGATTTCAACTGAATTCAAACAGAATCTAGTCTTGTTGCTTGTATACCGATAGTACCCTTTATCCCTGTTAGTTGCAACTAAGCCTACGCCAACCAAAAAATTTTTAGTCTGTTTCTTTCCTTTTCCTGTCATCGTTTAGTTTATATTTTGCCTTGTTAATTTATTTTAACATAATTTTGTAAAAATGAATACAATTAACAACGTAGTATGAAGAAAGATCATGGTGAAGAAAAAAAGAGCGACGGAGCTAAAAAATTTGGTTTGATGGGGATGTATGGTTGGATATAATGAAGCCTTACGTAGGGGCTGCAGTATTGATAGAGGGACTGCCTTAGGATTCAGGGTGACTAAAAAAATCGTCATGGGGTATCCTAGGGGCTATGCTAAATGTCTATATTATCCTTCAATCTATTAAAATCTAAATAAAACAAAACCTTTTTAATCTTAATACATTTTTATTTTCAAAACAAAACCCAACTGTATCTTCTTCTCCGTTTCAAACTTTTTTCTTCTCCATCAAAATTCCTCGTCGATTCGAAAAATTCCTCGTCGATTCGAAAAATTCTTTGTCGATTAAACTCTAAAGTTCGTGATGAAGAATCATACTAAAGGTGTAGAAGGTAGTAGTGATGCCAATCAAAATCAAACTTTTCAACCTAATCAAGAGATTGAAGAACAAATCGGTGGTGACAATCAAAATCAAACTTCGAAACCACAACAAATGGTGTATGTAAGGTATTTAACAAAACCCATGTTATTTTTAGAACCCTAAAATGATTGATTTTCTTGTTTGATTGTTGTTATTGTAAAAATAAAATGGGTTACAGAACAATTTACGGTTGGGTTCGATTGGAAAACCCAACCGTAAATGTATGTTATGAAGAACTTACGGTTGGGTTCCATTCGAACCCAACCGTAACTGGTTTCTTATACATTTTACGGTTGGGTTATTAAAAAAATCCAACCGTAAATAAAAATGAAGGAGATGAAGATGTTATTTTACGGTTGGGTTCGATTCTGAACCCAACCGTAAAAAAATTTGCACTCAATTTTTTTTATATAAGTTACGGTTGGGTTTGATTCTAATTGCCAACCCTAAATTATTCTGCATATATAAAAAATTTTGTGTTGAGGATTATTTACGGTTGGGTTCGATTGGAAAACCAAACCGTAAATTATTCTGCATATACAAATTTTTTGTGTTGAGGATTATTTACGGTTGGGTTCGATATGTGTAACCCAACCGTAAAAAATTTTGAATGTAAGATTTTTTTTTTGTTTGAGTTGAATTGCTTGGAAATTATCTAACTTTTATTGCTTGTATGTTGTAGAAAGAAGATGGGTAATAATCTAACACCAATTTCTCACACTCCAACCCCTCGCCACGGAGTTCATTTAGGGGTAGATAATAGAGGCTTGAGAAAGAACCATAAGAAGAAAACGAATTTTGAGGTAGGGGGTGGTAGCTCTACTCAACAAGTACTACCTCAAGACTTCGAAGATCTACCGGTGTTCAGTGGAGGTGATCTTGTGATTAGAGAACCACCACAAGAGCAACAATGTGATGAAGAAGAGACGGACAGAGAACAATTTGTCCCTCAAGGAAAAGGTAAAGAAATTGTTGTTGCTTCTACTTAACCTTAAAGGAAGGAACCCAAGCCAAGGAAGCAGCCTGAACCGAAAGGCAAGCATATTCCCAAAGGCAAAGACGTGTTGTTGCCTAAGAAGAGGAATGAAAGACCTTGGGGTGAGGCCCCAGACATGTCTGCAATATTATTTGGTTATCCGCATTCATGGGCTGCCAAAGTTGCTGAGACTAGGGTATTAATCTAAAAACTTCTCTTGTTTTGTTAAATTTTTGTTTGTATAACTTCAAGTTAAAAAAGATTTTTTTTATACTTTGTAGGATCATACGCATGTCGTGAAGAAATTGGTTCGTCAAAAGGCTCAACATTGGCCGTTAGCTGAAGAATGTATGGCCGTCCAAGTTCTCGTAAATGGTACAAGGTTAGCTCCCGGAATTTCCAATTCGATGTTGGAATATGACAGTGTCACCTGCACAGCCTTCAGGGAACGTTATTGGCCTGAAACCGATACGTTTCATCTCACATTCGGCGAGATGACAATAACGCCGGATGATGTCAAGTCAATTCTTGGCATACCAGTTGAAGGAAAAGCTGTGTATGAAGATTTTGACAACAAAATGTGTTGGAGTGATCTCTGTGTCCTTTTCAAAGATACACTTGGATGGGAGAAGACAGAAGCCGAATCAAAGTTTAAATTGGCTGCTGGAGATAAACCGGGGGTAGCAACGAAGAAAGGTTTAGGTATGACCAAGAAGATCTTGTTGCGTAGTCTGAGGGAGAAGTTTGGAGGAACCCTGTAGTTGGAAAAGGATAGGGTCGTCATAGATGAAACCAGAGCTATGCGTACAGCCAGGACGTATCTGCTATATATGCTCGGCACCATCTTCTTTGCTGACAACTCAGGAAAAAGGGTTAACGCTCACTTTCTACAGTGGTTGACGGATCTCCAGAAGACGCATGAGTATTCATGGGGAACTGCCACCCTCGCTTACCTACTTTCCAACCTTAGAAAAGCTTCTAGGGTTAGAGGAACTGAGATTGCCGGAAATACTGGTCTTCTTCAGGTAATTTAATGTTAGAATTTGAATGTTTAAATTCAGATTTTTTATTACGCATTATCTTATATTAATATTTATTATCTTCATAGGCATGGGTCTATGATCACTTTCCGAGCCTGACTCCTAAGACGGAGTGGAGCGGTGATTTTACTGGACCTACCAGAAAGAAATTCATATTCATCGGTACTCAGTCAAAGCATAAAGAAGTGCAGCTCGCAACGATGAGAAGTCAACTTGATGCTTTCACCGTTGAAGATGTTGTTTTTGATCCTTATGTGAAGATTGACATAGATGATGATGGAGTAGTTGAAGATTTACGTCAATTATCAAACTTGTCTGGATACAACGGGCCTTTGTACCATCCGTTTGGGTTCGTGATGGCTATGATTGGGTTTTCAGCCAAAACCCAACTGTAAAATTGAATATCATATTTACGGTTGGGTTTTGGCTGAAAACCCAACCGTATATATGATATTCAATTTTACGGTTGGGTTGGAAAGCCCAAACCCAATCGTAAATATTCCTGGATCATTCAAAATTGGATTCTAGTACTTGTGTTGTTTTCGGTTTTTGTTTGTTTGAATGACCTAATTTAACTTCAATCTAGTTAAAATGATTGAATAAGTTTAAAATTTTGATTTTTAAACCCAAATTTGACCTTAAACTCAATGCTCCAAAGGATGTTTTACGGTTGGGTTTTCAGCCAAAACCCAACCGTAAATATTCCTGGATAACTAAATTTGGATTCTAGTATTTGTGTTATTTTCGGTTTTTGTTTGTTTGAATGACCCAATTTACCTTCAATCCAGTTAAAATGATTGAATAAGTTTAAAAATTTGATTTTTAAACCCAAATTTGACCTTAAACTCAATGCTCCAAAGGATGTTTTACGGTTGGGTTTTCAGCCAAACCCAACCGTAAATATTCCTGGACAACTAAAATTTGGATTCTAGTATTTGTGTTGTTTTCGGTTTTTGTTTGTTTGAATGACGCAATTTACCTTCAATCTAGTTAAAATGATTGAATAAGTTTTAAAATTTGATTTTTAAACCCCAATTTGACCTTAAACTCAATGCTCCAAAGGATGTTTTACGGTTGGGTTGGGAAGCCCAAACCCAACCGTAAATATTGACTGAAATTGTCTGGAAGTAAAACTAAAATTGTATTTACGGTTGGGTTGGATTGTCAAATCCCAACCGTAAATCATCCTGGATAGGAAAACTTTTTTTTGAAGATTAGTTACGGTTGGGTCCGATGCTAAAACCCAACCGTAAAACTGTTACGGTTTGATGTTCATCCATGAAATTACGGTTACGGTTGGGTTGGAAAGAACACCTAACCGTAAATGGCGTTTACAGTTGGGTTCGACATGAAAACCCAACCATAAAATTCTCTGAATCATAAAAAAATAATATTTTTTTACGTAATTTCATCAAATTTAAGCCATAAAAAGACCAAGAGTTTAAGTTAGAGGTATACCTCACTACTCTGGTTGAGTGAATCAAAATTTAGGGTTTCTAAAAAAACCCTAAAAAATTCCATTTCATTTCTTCTACTTTTTCTTCCCACCAAACCAAAAAAAAAATAATTTTGATTTGATTTGATTAAGTTTAAGATTATTTTAGATTAATTATTAGCTAATTAGTTTTACTAATATTAACTAATCATGGATAGTTTAGCCATTATGAAAATATCATGGATAAGAGGTTTTTAAAATTCACTTCAAAAGTCCCTATTTCGTCTTCACATGGGTAGCCCCTCTATCAATACTGCAGCCCCTATATAAGGTTTCATAATAAAATATGGTCACAAATTGGTTTTTAATTTTTAATTTTAAAATTTTCGGACACTTACAATTGTTACGAAATAATTAGGCACAATTGTTATTGTCACAAGATATTATACAGAATTTAGTATAACAAAACAATTTAGTAACACTAATATTTATTTAATATTATCACAAATTAATAATTAGTAAAACAATTAAGATTTGGGTGACCCACCCACTTTATAAGTAGCTCCGTCCATTAAGAAACCTACGTCGAAGATTTTGTTGTTGTATACAAGAAATTAGGAACAAAACAGAAAAAGGGCATTTCTGGTACAAAAGGATATATTAAAGATTTTGTTTGAAATTAGGTTAGAACATTAATACTTTATTCGTCCCATAAGCCCGTATCAAATCTTATCCTACAAAAAGAAAATTTAAATTTTTAGAATGGAACCGGTTTCGATATTTTCTTATACAGTGACAACTCATCACTCATTTATCTCCTATATTTAGAAATAATTTAAATTTAACACATAAAAAAGAAACAAATTATTTATGTAACTGCTTTTAATGAGGTGTCAGTTATATAGAGGGGATTCATACCTAAAATAGATAAATAGGCGATCATACTAACTGGTCTGGAATCTCTTAAAGTTTTTCATGTCAATCTGGGATGAAAGGGCAAAAAGATTATGAGGGACTTCCAAGCTATGTTTGGTTGTTTCGAATTGTTCTTCTTTTTTTCTTAGTAGAAACCATATTGGATTTATTAGCTAAAGAGATTAAGGAAATTTGCAAACTTTATGTTTTGTACTTGAAACATATCTTAGCTAGACAAGGTTAGCTTTTTTGAAGATCTTTGTAAGGGATAGTGGGGGTGTTTGGTAAAAATTATGATTATCATTTATGATTATAGATAATCATAAATTAAAAAATAATTATGCTTTTAATTATTTTTTAATAAATTTTAACAAACATATTTTTGGAATAATTGATTATCTTAGAAAAATGCTCTCGAAGAAGAGAGGAAAAAATGATGATCTAAGAACTTTTTTCTAGTCCACTATTGTTTTTTTGTCTCTCTCTTGATAGTTTAGAGAAAATAAAGAAAAAAATCTAATTCATCTTTGTTAAAATAAAATAATTGATTATGATAATTTTTATAAACAACTTTTTTCTGCTTATGAAAATAATGAGTTTTTTCAATTATGATTAAAATAATCAGTTATTATAAATTTTAACAAACACCTATATAATGGATCTTTCTACTTTGACAAACACCTATTATAAGGAAATTTGTAAACTCTATGTTTCTACTTTGAACATATCTCAGCGAGACAAGGTTAGCTTCTTTAAAGATCTTTCTAAGGAATAATGCCCTAAATTAGTTTAATTTCTTTTGATGAATTTTTTTTGTTATAGAAAAAAAAAACTTTAATTAAGGAAATATGCAAACTCTATGTTTTCTACTTTGAACATATCTCAGAGGGGTAAAGTTAGCTTCTTTATAGATCTTTGTAAGAGGCAGTGCCCTAAGCTAGTTTAATTTTTTTAATGATTTTTTTTTGTTATAGAAAAAAAATTAATTAAATAAATCTGCAAACTATGTGTTTTCTATTTTGAACATATCTCAACTAAACAAGGTTCACTCCTTGGAAGATATTTATAAGGGGCAGTGTGCTAAACTAAACTAGTTTAGTTTCTTTTAATCAATTTTTTTATTATAAATAAAAACAACGTTAAAGGCCTTAACCGCACAGCATCACGTGGGTTCTCTTCTATTGTCTGTAGAGTCTGTACCTAATAATGTAAACAACATATAAGTATATGGTATTCTAACTGTCGCACATTCACACTGGAGAGCTTTAAATCTTTGTACTGTATTTAAAAACATAAGCAGAGGTCAAAGAGAAGAAGTCTTAGTTTTGTACTTAAACCCATTGTTAGTAAATTAAAGAAGCACGACACGTGGAAGAGGATCAAGTAAAGAAGCATCTAGATTAAAAAAGGTGAGAAACACAGGATCACTATCAAAGATATCGAATATCGAAAAGACATGAGATGTTTCCTGAGCGAAGAGCTGCATGAGTGACACATAAGATCGAGAAAGCTGAACACCAACGAATAAAACAAACAGCATTGATTGATAGCTGTTCGGGAAAGCAAAAAGTTATTAATACTATATTATTTTATGATCGAGAAAGTAAAAGATAATAATTACTCTATTCTTTTAAAGATCGAGAAAGTAAAAGGTAATTATTATTATATTATCTTAATGATCGAGAAAGCAGATTATAATAAATACTCTATGATCGAGGCCACAGAAGTCTTAAGGGATAAGGAAACACGTGTCGGACATATAAAGTATCGAACCAAGAAGCTGTTAAGAACGATCTGTCATCTATACGATCGCACCAAATAAAGATAAAGTACAAGGACGATAGATACATCGAAACAAGATGGATCGACCCAGAGAAGAATAGATCCAGAATCGATGACTAAGCTGAAGAAAACGACACGTGGTATAAAGAGCGATCAGAAAAATAGATCTATAAATAGAGAAGATCAAACAACGAATAGGAGGACGGAAAAATTAGGAAGAAAAAACCTGAGAGAGGGAGGAGAAGAAATTTTTAGGTACAAACCTATGTGAAGTAATTGTACAATGTTAGCATTTCTGTATTGAATAGAAAAGTGTAAAGATTATAAACCCAGAAATTACAAAACCTAGATGATTTATTGTATTGAGCTTAAACAATTTATGAAAAAGATAATTCTTTATTACTAAAAAAGATGTTTCTTTGTTACTCGTTTACATTTATTTAACTTGTATCCAAGAGTTTGATTGGTTGTTTAGCAAAAGGAATTTTTGGCTTAAACACCCATATTTTGGTGAATGACAAAACATTTATCACAGTGGGTCATAAAATGCATTGATTCGAAGTTGTTTGGGTATTAGTTGCATCACTTAATCGAACACAAGGCACCTTCAGCCAATTTTTACAAAGTTGAAACTTTGCAAACCCTCAAATCACTTACATACGATTCCAGGTACAAATAACAGAATACAAATGTCCAACAGAGAGAAAGCTAGTAATATGCATATCTATTCTGCAGCAACCCTAAGAGAATTTGCAAGCCTACACCAACACCATTACTGCCCCATCAGCACCACCAATACTGCCACGGCGGCTCCAGAAAACCCAACAACATCACCACCACCACTATCTGAAAGCATTCCCATAATTCGTCCAGGTCATCACGAGTTACCATTCAATTTTATCATAATTCAATAGATGTTGTGGAATCTAAACATCATTCCATCTCTCCCGATCAAATTCAAAACGAATGATGAAATACTAATATATTTGGAAACAGACATCATCTGGTGCATGTGGCTGTGCTTTCCTGCCTGCTACCCACATAAAAAGTGGAGGTTAAACTTGGATGAGACTGGTCGTAACAAGGACGGTCAACAAAGTCTCTCCCTCACTCTGGTTTTTGTAACTTATGGCTATGCTTTAGTTAACAATAATGGTAATTCACTTACACTGTTGTAATATTTGAAGGAAGGTAAATTTTGAGCGACGGGTAAAATCAGGAGCGATGGGACAAGAGAGCTGTCAAGCAAATACATGAGAATCAATGTTTCTCTCTAGGACACTATATGAGGTCTTCTGCTTTCTCTATCTAGCTCACTGTTTATCCATCACCAACAAACAGGAACTTCAGATTCTCCCCTTTCTTCCTGCAATAAAATGAAATCTATTTTCATTTTTATTTATTTATTGTTGAGAAAAATAAAAGCTATAATGTCAGTGGTCTTTAAAATAAACAAAACTGAAGGTCCACTCCACGCACAACAAAGGATACATTGGATACATTATTGCCTTTTGAATGAAGGACCTCCTAGTAGGGCCTTGTAGGTTCTAAAATCACACATACAGTTTTCTCAGTTAGGTTTTCTAAGATTGGCTGAGCTCCTCTCTCCAATTCTATAAAAAGAAAAATAAAAGGTTTCTAATATTATTCATCCATCCATCCATCCATCCATCCATCCATCCATCAGTAGTGTACCTAGCAGCTCAGATGAACTATAGCTCTACCTCTACTCTACTTCTGGTACAAATATAAAGAAAGAAAAGTAAAAAAGAAATTCAAAAGATTTGTAGAGTAAGTAGTTTGTTATTCCTCATCATAATTAAATATAAGAACTAAAAAATCTTATATAGTTAGCTTGTTATCATCATCTTTCATTTGTCGATCATAACCTTCTTCATCACTAGTCAGTCTAGTCACTCTACCAAACTTCAACCCTAGAAAAAAAATATCTTCCATTTCCACATCTATACAGTAGCTAGATCTAGAAAACACCATGAAAATATCAAACTTCATGAAAATTAATCACTAGTTGTTTTGTTTTTTTCAAAATCAAAAATATGAAACCATCTTGAAGTTAAAAGAAGAAGCTGCTAGCTTGTTGGTATCTTCAATTCATCAAGTAAGTTTTCTTTTTCTCTCTTTCAATCTTTTAAGTGATGGCGTTTTTTTATAAGTAGGAGAACAAAAATGAAGAATGACCAAAGAAGAGATCATTGATCTTTATTAAAAATCATCATTTGTCAGGAACATTATTATCATATTATTCTATGTAACTAGATATATCACTACTAAAAGAGAAAGAAGACAGGTTACAGTTACACTGTTTCAGGATCCAAGAAAATCACCAAAAACAGAAAGAGGAAAAGCTAGAGAATATCATTAAAGAAGCTATAGAAAGCTAGAGAGAGAGACTGAGACAAAGATCATTATCATATCATAACACAAATTCATGGAACCAATAGGAGATAGCTCTAGTTCAGAGAACAACAACACCAACAGCAACAGCAACATCATGATGATATCATCTGCATCAACATCATCCATGGCAACATCATCATCATCACCTCCAGCTCTAAGTAGATACGAAAGCCAGAAACGTCGAGATTGGAACACTTTTGGTCAATACCTAAAGAATCACAGACCCCCACTCTCTCTATCTCGTTGTAGCAGTGCTCATGTTCTTGAATTCTTAAGATACTTGGATCAGTTTGGGAAAACTAAAGTTCATAACCAAATCTGCCCTTTTTATGGACACCCAAACCCACCAGCTCCATGTCCGTGTCCACTTCGTCAAGCTTGGGGAAGTCTTGATGCTCTCATCGGACGCCTTCGTGCTGCTTTCGAAGAGAATGGTGGCAAACCTGAAGCTAATCCTTTTGGTGCTAGGGCTATTAGGCTTTACTTACGTGAAGTTCGTGATTTACAATCAAAAGCAAGAGGAATTAGCTACGAGAAAAAGAAACGCAAGCGTCCTCCTCCTACGCTTCATCATCAACCAGGTTCGTCATCATCCACAGCTGGATTGCCACCTTCAGGTAGTAGTAGTGGCGCCAATCAGTAAGCGAAAAACTGCGTTATCTTATGCATCATCATCATCAAAAACATCATATGGTGATGCAGAATTCTATCTTTCTATTAGTTAATCTCTCTTTAGATTCTTGCCCTAAAACTTTTAGTTTTGTAAGAGTCAACTACATGGGTATTAATTCACTCTAATCTATTTCCATTTTCATGAATAATTGAAGCATATTTGAACCAATCCTAATGTATAAATCTAGCAAGTATTAGTTAGTTTATGCATTTCTTTTTATGTTTAATTTCTTCTTTTTGTATTTCTAGTTAATCTTATTGCAAATGTTGTTGTTAACTTCATGAATTTCACTTACTAGTATTAGCAGACTTAAAATTCTTACTCATATAACTATTTGCAATTGAATTGAAGTATACTCTTCTTAGGGATCCATATATAGTATATAAATATCTCACTCTGGCGCTTCCTTGCTTGCTAGTTTACATCTATAATCCACATCCCGGTACTGCATGATGCAATATTATAGAGAGGATGCACTTGGTAAAGAGGGTTAGGGTGTGTTATTGACTTTTCATGGTACGGAAATTCAAGTTTCTCAAGTAATTGCTGAGATGAAATCAGCTCTAACCTGTTCAAACCAATGTAGCCATATCTCGGCAGGGACCGAGACAATATTATTTTG
Source organism: Papaver californicum (assembly GCA_023531435.1). Lineage (NCBI taxonomy): Eukaryota > Viridiplantae > Streptophyta > Magnoliopsida > Ranunculales > Papaveraceae > Papaver > Papaver californicum. The sequence goes on along the minus strand of JAJJMC010024047.1, from coordinate 1,086,741 downwards.
GGAAACTTCTCGTTGAAATTTTGGAATTTTTATTTTAAAATCTTATATCCGTATTATTATGGTGGATATTTTGCACAATGTTAAGGTTGGGTTAGGGTTATATAAATATAAGGAACAATATCAATTTTTAAGAAAAGTAAAGAAAAAAAAAGGTTTTTCAAGTTGGATTTGATTTTTATTAATAGGTTTTCATATGTTAAAGTTTGTTTCAGCGAGATCTCTGCCGTCTTGTTGGATTTCAGTCAAATTTTGTCTTGCCAAGATCAAAAGACTCGTCTCGATCAAAGGCCGAAACCTAAAATCTCGACAAAACCTCGGTCGAGATGGAATATATTGGTTTAAACCAACATGTTCCGTTTTTAAATTTGGCTGCCCTACCAAATGGATTAAAATTGTAGTCGCATTGTGGATTAGTAAAACAATGGTTCAAAATCGATATTCCGCTTTTAATAACACGACAGCATGCATATTTTGTTGTCGAGAAAGGTTGGAACACCAGACAGCCCTGATGTGTTTCATTAAATATTTAATGTGACCGTTATAATATGCCATGAGAGATGGACGAGAATGAGGATAAAGTTGTGTAGCGAGACCATGGAAGGTTAACATTGATGGTACCAGTGCCGCGTTTACGTAATTTAGCATATGCAGCAATTGCTAATACTTTTGGGATTCGTCAAGGTGTCGAGCTTGCTCAAATGGTTAACGTAGAGAAGGCCAACAATTCATACAAGGTGAGTGCAAGGATATCATCTCTACTTTGAAGACCAGAAACTCTGGCGTGCCCTTGGAGAATCAGGAATGATATGTCATAACTGTCATAAAAGCTCAAGTCACTCCTTGCACTATATTCGAGTTTATCGGTAGATAAGCCAACATTGTGGCTCTAGACTGTGGTAGATATAGAATGGGGAAGATTCTTTGAATGTTGTCCGGTAAGAAGAATATATTGACCTAAACCTTCATGATGCTCATAAAACCGAATCCAATATCTTTCATGTTTTTTACTAGAACTTTCATGTGCCCTAGGCGATAAATTTGACCTAGGGCAGGTGTTTCACACTAGCTGCACGGGTATGCTAAGGAAACCCACATGCCTGTTTTCACTTAGCTAAATCCCTTGCAAAAGCCAATTAAGCGGGTACGAGATACTCACTCTATTTTACCGGAAATTATCAGAAACAAGTCAAAATGAAAGCAACACAGAGCCATTTAGCTTCTATGTTCATGCAGGCTGAGCACACCAAATGGAAAGTTATGTAGTTCTGGCAATATACCTCTTCTGTTGGCATATGGACCCGAAACAACATGCTCAACAAATACCAACGTACATCCTGATTGTAAATAGGTTCAAATGCATCGCTATAACACATTATTCTGGCATGCAGGTGTTATACAATAATACATTAATACCTTAGCAACAGACTCCCATTCCCATCCCATATGCTATCATTATAATTTGTGGTATTATAATAGAGTTCACATTATACCAGCAATGACACGTTGACCGCGGGTTATATTCCGTGATCTGTCTCGCCTTTCACATAGATAGGATCCACATGACCTAAAAAACCAGGTCAAGAGGCGTAATATAATCCACAGTTAATATAGCATTGTTGGTAGCTTGATACACTGTAAACTCTATCTTCCCATAAACATCTGCATCAAACTTTTTTTTACTTGGCATCATCGAAGGTTGTCCTTTTATTTTTAATATAATTACGTTCCCTTTTATTTGGAGCTACTCCCATCTTGACAAAGTCATCTAATATTGGATCTGCAACAATGGAAAGCACTAAACATAAGAAACTATTAAGGTTAATAAAATCTCTGATTGATGCACACGATGGACAGAACTACCTGCTCAGTAAATTGTCCTTAACAAAATAGTCTGCGGGTTCTCCTCAAGAATGAGAGATGCTATACCCAACAACTGAGATGTGTCCAGGATAGAAATGCCCGTTATGACTACTATAAGCACAATACTAGTCACCCTCAAACGAACTCAACAACAATTGATAGGGAAGGGAAATAAACAAGCAATGTGCGCAAAACAAAGCAAGAAGAGGGGAAAAGAAGACATGATAGTAGTTGCTTCTGGAGTGAGTTCAAATGGAGAAATTAGTTTTATTTTATAGGTAGAAGAAGAAGATAGCTTTAATGACAATTCAATTCCGTGTATGAAGCACGGGCATAATGGTTAAAACGGAATTAAAACGGCCAAAAAATATTCTCTCTTTAAATCAGCTTAATTCTAGTCGGGTCAGACGCCCCCACATTTAAAACAAAATTTATTTTGGTTTTAAATTCTTTAAGGAAAAATATTCCGTTCAAAAAGGTAAGTCTTGGTTGGCCCGCAGCTTCAGCTACGCTCGCTCCCGCAACCATACTCATTCCCGCAGCAGTAGCCACAGTCACAACCACTTCCTCATTCAGATAGTCTTGGTTGGCCCTGGACATATCCTGTTTCTCAGAATGCTCTAGAGAATCAGCTCAATTCTCATAGGAAGCGGCCCACTTCCTCATTCAGATAGGTGAGTTCTATCAAGAGTGTTTACTGCTACACCCCACTTCAATCTTAAACTGAAACTATAAAACTCATTAAGACTTAATAAAAAGTCATCCTCCACATGCAGTCACACTACCACGTCTACACCATAGGGAAAGGACAAAGAATGAAATTCTCTGATAGTGTTTCCTTTAACCACCATAAATTAGTTGTCTCATTCGAAGCCTTGATCTTGGGATCTCTAGTCAGCAAGGTTGAGTATCCTTCACGGCAAGTTTATTTAATGAGCTTAAGCCCCATCCCCCTCGATGCATTACTAACTATCTCCTTGGACAAATCTTTCGTCAAAGGGTCCGCGATATTCTCCTTAGACCTCAAAAAGTCAACAGAAATAACGCCAATTGAGATTAGTTGGTCCATAGGCCTCAGGTTGGTCCATATAAATTTCTTCATCTAATTCACCATTTATAAAAGATGTTTTTACATCCATTTGATGTATCTCTAAGTTATGAATGGCAGCAATAGCAATTAACATCCTAATGGAAATAATTCTCGTAACAGGTGGATAAGTGTCAAAAAAATCTACACCTTCTATCTTTTTATAGCCTTTAGCTACTAATCTAGCTTTGTATTTTCCCACAGTTCCATCTACCTTACGTTTCCATTTAAAGATCCATTTACAACCTATGGGTTTACACCCTAGAGGTAAATCTACAATATCCGAAGTATCATTCTGAATAATGGAATCCATTTCACTATTAGTGGATTCTTTCCACCATGGATCTTCAGAAGAAGTCATGGCTTCTCTATAAGTCTGTGGATTAGTCTCAGCTAAGCATATTATGAAGTCTGGCCCAAAAGATTTTTCAGTTCTAAGTCTTTTACCTCTTCTAGGCTCAAATTCAAGTTCATCATCCTCTAAAGGTAATGTATGACTAGTGGAAGGGACATCTAGGGGATCAACACATATCATGCGAGATTCAGATTTCAATGGAAAAACATTTTCAAAGAACACAACATCCCTAGATTCCATAATAGTATTCACATCAATTTCAGAAATTTCAGAACTCACAAACATAAATCTATAGTAGTATGCTCAGGATACCCTATGAAGACACAGTCAACAGTTTTGGGTCCTATCTTGGTTCTCTTAGATGGAGGAATGGACATCTTAGCCAAACACCCCCACACTTTAAAGTATGTATAAAAAGGTTGTTTACCTTTCCATAACTCATGTGGAGTTTTGTCTGATCCTTTAAATGGTACTCTGTTCAAGACATAGCAAACTGAGAGGATGGTCTCACTCCACAAGTTCGCAGGTAGTCCTGAATTAATTAACATGGAATTCATCATCTCCTTTAAGGGTTTTTTTCTTCCGTTCAGCCACACCATTAGATTGTGGTGAATAAGTAGGGGTTACTTCGTGTATAATGTCGTGTTCTATGCAAAACTCTCCTATAGGAATTACATACTCACCACCACGGTCAGACCTAACATTTTTAATGGTAGCACTCATTTGATTTTCAACTTCTAGTTTATATATCTTAAAGGCTTCTAAGGCATCATCCTTACCTTTAAGTAAATATATATGACAGTACCTCGTACAATCATCTATAAACGTGACAAACCATTTCTTACCACCTCTAATTTGAATTGATTTCATGTCAACTAGGTCTGAGTGAATTAATTCTAAGGGTTTAGAATTTCTCTGAATATTTTTCTTATATGATTTTTTAACATATTTTGATTTTACGCATATTTCATATTTATGTTCATTATCCAAACTAAAGTTGGGTATGCAGCCTATGCTTGCCAGTTTATTCATTGACTTATAGTTTACATGTCCAAGTCTACCATCCCAAACATTCAATGACACACAAACATAAGCAGAAGAATCAATTTATTCATTTCAACAGAGTTTACATTAAGTTTGTAGAGACCCTCAGTCTTATAACACTTTCCTACATAAAATCCTTACCCTTAGTGAAAATAACTTTTCCAGATTCAAAAACAAGTTTAAAACCCTTATCATCTAATACACCACAAGATACAAGATTTTTGCAGATGTTCGGAACATGAAGAACTTCATTCAATGTGAGAGTTTTGCCAGAAGTGAGCTTTAGCCCAACTTTGCCTTTTCCCACAACCTGTGCTGCAGACGAGTTACCCATGTAGAGTTTCTCCCCTTGCCCTACCTTCTGATAGGAGGTGAACATATCTCTGTTTCCACAAACATGCTTGGTAGCACCAGAGTCTACCCACCAGTCTTTCACATTGGTTACCAAATTGACTTCAGACACCGTGCCAGAAAGCTCGATCTTGTTGTTTTCAACCAAATTATCATTGTTTTTCTTGTTATTAAAGTCCTTACGTTTTCTAGAGTGCATTTCCATATGGCCAGGAATGCCGCAAACATAACACGCACCTTTAATTTTACCAATGCCAGATTTGGGTTTTGAAAAAGTACCTTTCTTGTGATGACCAGGGTTGCGGTTGCTGCGGTTGTTCTTTTCAGTATTGGAAGACTTGTGTTCAATTACATGAGCTTTGTTGGACATGTCCCTTGCGGAAGATACGTTCTTATCTTTGGAGCACAACAATTCTTCCACTTGAATCTTCTTACCCAATTCAACCATACTGACTTCACCAGTTTCATGTCTCAATCTTCGTTTGTATTCAGACCAAGAAGTAGGTAATTTCTCAATCACAACAGACACTTGAAACGTTTCATCTATCACCATACCTTTAGCAATAATTTCATTGATAATACGATGAAGTTCAAGGAATTGATCAACCACAGATTTGTCATTTGTCATTTTGTATTCCAGGAACCTGGCTACCAAAAACTTCTTACTTCCAGCAGTTTCCGCTTTATATTTTGCTTCTAAAGCAGCCCATAAATCAAACGCAGAAAAGTTTTCTTTTGCATTATAGAAATCATATAGAGCATCTTCTAAACAGTTCAGAATGTGATTTTTAGCCATGTCTGTCTAACCCAACTCTCCAACTCCATTTCATTTCCAGCACCATTCAAAGTCTCATGAAAGGATTTCAAAACTAACTCATCTAACATACGGAAACTCAGAAAGAATAACATCTTGGATTGCCATCTTTTGGAATCTTTTCCATTGAATTTTTGTGGTCTGTCAACATCATTTTTACCCATTGTTACAGAAGAAATAGATATTGTGTTAAGATTGTTGGATCTGCAACAATGGAATGCACTAAACAGAAGAAATTGTTAAGGTTAATAAAATCTCTGATTGATACACACAATGGACAGAGCCACCTGCTCAGCAAATTAGCCTTAACACAATAGTCCGCGTGTACTCCTCAAGAATGAGAGATGCTATACTCCAACAGCGGAGATGTGTCTAGGATAGAACTGCCTGTTATGACTAGTATAAGCACAATACTAGTCACCCTCAAACGAACTCAACAACAATTGATATGGAAGGGAAACAAACAAGCAATGTGCGTAAAACAAAGCAAGAAGAGGGTAAAAGAAGACAAGATAGTAGCTGCTTCTGGAGTGAGTTCAAATGGAGAAATTCGTTTTCTTTTATAGGTAAAAGAAGAAGATAGCTTTAATGACAATTCAATTCCGTGTATGAAGCACGGCCATAATGGTTAAAAAGGAATTAAAACGTCCAGAAAATATTCTCTCTTTAAATCAGCTTAATTCTAGCCAGGTCAGACGCCCCCACATTTAAAGCAAAATTATTTTGGTTTTAAATTCTTTAAGGAAAAATATTTTGTTCAAAAAGGTAAGTCTTGGTTGGCCCGCAACCTCAGCTACGCCCGTTCCCGCAATCATACTCATTCCCGCAGCAGTAGCCACGGTCACACCTACAGCCGCAGTCACACCCGAGCCTGAGCGTGCGTGCTTCAGTGTGAAGCACCGCACATATGTGAAAAGTATGTTTGCTTCAACTAGCCCATAGCCTTAATCCTCTCCCAATCACAAAATAGTCTAAACCTCTAAGGGTCCTCCCTTAGAAGCAACTTTTTAGGTAATAAGGAGAGGAATCATCTTTAGTTTCTCTAATGTGAAACTAAAAGTTTATTTACAAAAGTAAAAATGAACTAGTATCCCCTAATGATTACTTGGTCCTAAGATCCATTCCCTCTAAAACTAAAAATAAAACATTTATAAGTTCATTTTCTCCGACATCTAACAATTAGGAAGAATGTTGTCCGGATAAAGTTTTCACCGACACCAAATATATGCTATGTGTACAACACGTGTGCACATACTCTTGTCCAGTATAATCCAGACTACATGGGAAATCAAAACCTTAAGTTTTCTTTTATACCCCATTACAATATCTTATGACAAAAAAGCCCCAAGTATATTTTAATTATCCAAAACTTCCTTATTCGTTACATGAGATGTTAAATTGGCACATGCAATTGGTTACACGTCCAATCAGACTTTTTTTTTGCTCTTGAGTCTTGACTTTCTAGTTGCAATTAGGTGAACAGTTTTTACCTCTACTTCCTATCATTGACCCTCCGTAACACCATTTAGCGACGACTATTTCCATATCAATTTATACAATCTTCTACATCAAAAACGAAAAACAAAAATTTACAGATTTTGATTTCTTTCCAAATCATATTCCTCATCAACAAATCATAAAAAATCTGATTTTAAGACAAGTATTGATCATTTTAAAATTAACCACAATAAAACACCATATAGTGAATCTTTATAGAATCCTTCACACTTAATGAAGTTATACCGAGGGTTGTTTCCATTTGGGAAGAGAAATGAGGTATAACTTATGGGTTTTATATATCTTGATTTATCACGAGGGTTTGAAGAATGAGCAATTATTCTTGTTTATTATGTTGGTTTACCTTCATTTGAGGAAAATGATTTTTGGGGTGACTGAGAGCGTCCATAATGGCTGGACTATACCACGGACCAAATCCATATTCCCTTTTGGTTCGTGAAAACCCAGCCACAGCGGGACGAGGCAATATGATTTTTGGTACAGAATTAGCACTGTTCAGGACCAAGTTTAGTCATTTTTCCGGACCAAACCCATTATAGTCGAGTGCTCGTGTAGGTAACCGTCTGATTCTAAGCGGGCGTGTAGTTAACCATTTGATGGCAGGCGTTATCCTAGCGTACCGCTTGAAAACACGGGCGTTAACCAAATCTCCTCCTGATAAAGCGTTCACCTAAGGTAACGCCTGATGAAGCGTGCGTCTAGGATCACGTCCACCAACAGGCGGTAACCAAATCACCGCCCCATCCAAACGGTATGCTAGAGATACGCCCGAGTGTGGGCGGCACCCTAGACGTCCGCCTACGATTTACTCTTATGAGGCGTGTGGCTAGACGTACTTCCCATTATGGGTGTTACTCTAGAGTAACGCCTGAGATATGTTACCGTTGAGCGTTTTACCGTTTTTTTTACCGTTGCAACGGCTATATTTTGACACCTATATATGGAATACTAATCCATTTTCATTTTACTAAACTCATTGCTATCTAGTTAGTATTCGAAAATAATTAAGTTCTTTTTCATATATTTTCCTTCCAAATCGATTAGAATTATGGCACCAAAATCACGAGGTCCAAATCTTACTACGTCTGAAGATGTAACGATGTGTAAAATTCATTTGTCAATATCTCAAGATTGTAGTCTTGGTGCCGATCAATCAGAAGAAAGATTATGGTCTCGCATATTATATGGGATGAAAGAAGTCATACTTTCGATGCCACAGCGCAGTTGGACCTTCCTTCAGAAACGATTTCAGTGAATAAGTAAAGATGTGGCACTTTTCTCTGCAAAGGAGGCGGAAGTGGAACGTGAACACCATACTGGATTGGCCCCCGAAAATAAGGTAACTACTCATTTAATTTTGACGATTACATTACTGTTTTGAATTGTATATCCTCCACTAAGTTAAATTAAAAAAAAAAAAACAGATTGCAGAAGTAAGAAGGCTTTTCAAGGAAGCTAATGGTGGCAAAAGTTTTAAGCATGACGAGTGATACACAATTATGTTAGAAAATATAAAATATTCACGACGATCGACAGTTGTTTTTGATTCATCACAAGCTGAGGAAGATTCCGAAAGCGATGAGGAAAACCGGGAAATACAGGAAACAAGCCTAGACAATTCCAGTGGCTATGAAGACATATGAGATATACCTAACACATATATCCGTCAAATGGAAAAAAAGAGGCGAAACGACAGAAGAAAACAGGGAACGCAAAATCGAGTGGCCAACAGGAAATGATTGAAACTATTATTAAAGAGCAACAAAACTTCAGCACCAAATATACAGAATAAACAAAAATGAAGATGGCGCAGAGAGAATCCGAGTTTGCAGCAAAACTAGCTGAGTCTTTGGCAAAGTTTACGGCAAAACAAGCTAGGAAATAAAAACTTGACGCAAAGAAAGAAGCAGACGAAGAGTTTCGTATAATGATGATGGATGTCTCCGGGATGGATCCGGTAACAAGACAGTACATCGAACTTAGGAAGGCAGACATTTTGCAGAAAAGGTTAAACCAACCTTAAAGGATTCTTGGAATACCTTAAACCTAAAATTTGCGTTCTTATTAGCATTGTCATTTTAAGTTTCAAATTTTATGAACCAATTGTGTTATTTTCAGTTTATTTTTAATCGATATATTTTTATCTTAAATATATCCTAATTTCATTTTAAATTTCAATTTTTTTAGTTTTTAAAAACTCACATGCCTTCAACATTATCCTACGACTACCTTTATTCAGATCCAACTGTCTGATTTTTACATTTCTTTAAAAAAATGATCGTTGCAACTCCTGTTATAAAATGACCGTTGGCATATCCTACTTTCACCACCATCACCTGTAAATTCTCATCTTCTTCTTCAACAACAAAATTCTTGAAAAAATTTCACACAAAACATATATAATGGAGGGTTCAAGCTCATCACCAATTACCAAGTGTTTTCTATGTATTTCTGTTGGTCATGTTGCCAGAGATTGTCCTTGGGAAGGTACAAAGTGCACACTAACCAACTGCAAGGGGTACATGTTTCTTAGAAAAGCAAAAAAAGGAAAAAATGGATTTCAACCTTATGTGAAGTGCAACTACTGTGGAGTTTTCATCTGGTTAGATGCTTATGTAGCTTCACACCAAGGTATTCCACCACCTATTCCACCAACTTTACCAGATGATGAAAAGTGGTTAAAAGAGAAGCAATTTTACTGCTACTCATGTGGGGAAGCTGATCACATGGATTATAACTGCAGAACCAACCTCTTACAATGCACAGATCCATGTTGTGATGGTAAGATGAAGCTGCTCACTTCTACAAAACCAGAATCTATTGGAAACAGATACTACTTATGTCAAACATGTAAGAAGGTTAAGTTTTCAATAAATATGTAAGCAAGTGTTGGAATATGTATGAACCTAGTAAGATACTGTCATACTATAAGTAGGTAATAAAGAAAATAACTTAGCAACTTCATATTTGTTCACAAACTACAAGCAACTCTATCATGGTAAATTAAGAGATTCATATTCGTAATAAAAGTACTAATAAGGTTCAACACCATAAACAACAACACTTTAAAAGATAAAAACATCTAAGTAGATAATTCATTTAGTTGGGGCGATTTTCATTTTCTTCAGAAGAAAAGGTTGCTGTCTCCTTAAGCAGTCGTAGAACTCCTCGTTGTTTTGAATACTCATCAACTCCCCAGATTCAAGCGAACGGGTCACTGTCCTGACCAACACATCTGTTCAATCCCTTATAACAGACATTCGGTTATCAACCACTGGTGGTTGAACTTCCTCATTCACCAAATCAACAAAGATTGGTGGATCAACAACCATACCACCTTCAGGTTCAATCCATATTTGATTCCAACCATTCGAATTTCTAACAACATATATACCAGTTGTGTTCATCTTCATAATCTGCGTAAATTTTACGGCTAAATAAAAATCAACATAATAGAGTTTCCATATTTCATAAACAATAATATTATTCAATTAATCAAAAAATTATCCACAACCCAACTAAAATTAACTAAATACTTAAATCAATTTTTACTTAAATTCAGCAAATTCTTCTAACCCTAGAATGAAACCCTAATTCTCATTATCAATTATAACTTTAATTCAATTAAAATTCCAAAAAAAAATTATACCCAATTTTAAAACACAATAACTTCAATACCCCTAAATTCAATTCGATTAAAACACTATAACTTCAATTCTCATAATCAAAATCAAAGTACAATGTTAAACAAAATTTATTAAACATTAAATTAAAAATTAAGGTTATCACTTCTAAAAGTAGGACTCGGTCCTTCACTACATGGTAACCTCGGCTGTTTGTGTGTGAATACTTTAATATTCCAATAAGTAGGACTGGAAGGATTCAAATATATATGCTTTATGAATTTGTTTCGTTATTTATAAAATAGGATAAGAATTAGGGATTTATGTTATACCGGTCAAAGTGGTCTACTGTCTTTGTCTTTGTCTTAAGAGCATCTCCGTTGGGAGTATAGGACCCTTGAAAAATTGTACAATTTAGATCTCAAGGATTTTTAAAGTTTTAACAAAAAAAGATCTTCTTCAATGAGAACATTAAAGGTAAATATGAGGATGACATATGGTAGCTATGTTACTTATGTAGGCATTCAGTGAAAACGTTAAAGGTGAATATGAAGATGACGTATGGTAGTTATATAGACATTCAACGAAAACGCTAAAGGTAAACATGATGATGACATATGGATAGTTATATTGACATCCTATGAGTCATCCTATAGTTTAGAGTATCTTCAGTGAATTTTAATGTGTTTCCTACGTGGTTGTTATAAGATGGGATAGAGTGTTTTAATATGGACGAAGGTCTATCTTTTTCAAAATAAATGAGGATATATTTAAAGAAGTAAAATTTACACCATGGGAAAGGGAAAAAACATACTAGACGGATGAAGATCTCTTGTTTGAGAAAAAAAAATTCTCTTAGACGGGTGGGTAAGTATTTACCTATTTTAATAATAACTAACCTAGGTAAGACCCATGTTTTGAGGTTTTAATATTGTAAAAAATACCAGACAGGGAAACATCACCCGTCTAATGTATACTATTGAGCACTCCTTTGATAAAAAGAATGTATGAAGGAGTTTGGGTGAAAGGGGGTGTTTCCTTTACTCATATATAGTGGCATCTAACTTGAAAAGTTTTAATCAATTTCTTTCACTTTGAATGAGATTTCTCTATCGACAAGTAGACATCCTTTTAAAGTGTAAACTATATAATTGCCTATATTTTAAGAATATGAGAAATATTATCTCCAAATGATAAATGTTTTAGAATATTATTGTAATCCACTTGTATTTATCAAATTTGGTCAAACATTGTTTATTTTGTAATTATTAATTTCAGTTGTTTTAACTTTAATTTGATCGATTAAGATTTTTATTACATCCTCTAAGAGAACCATTAAAATAAGAGGATGGTTTAGAGGATGTGATAATAACTGACTCACCTTATTATCCTAATATAATGATTTACATTTACATTGGAGATTTTTTCTTTTCTACAATAAGTACATTAATCCTATACGGTATGAAATATATAAACTCGATAATCTCTAGTTAAAGATACTCTTAAGAGATTTCCTTGGAGGTTATAAACATCCCAATCACCCCTATCCATGGTTATTAGTAGAAAAATAAAGCATTTAATTTTATTATCAGTTGTTTTTAAAGTGCTTAAATAAAAAAAAATTTGAGATCAAGGAGATTTTGATCCCACATTAATTAATGTACCCGATAAGACAAACTCTTAATTACTGTTGGATGATCTTCTTAAGAGTTAAAGAAACAGATCGGAGAGCCATCACAGGGACGGGCCTATGAAGGGGTTAACTGAGGCTCCAACCCATCCCTTAATTTGGCCCACTATATATATATCTTAGGATTATTTTTATTTTTAGCCCACTATCTATATACATTTTAACTCATAATTAGTTTCAGCTTATACAAGTTTGTTTTAGTTGATTGAAATTTACCAAACCTACTAGCTTATATGTGTTAAATAGACTCAATTTAAACAAAAAATTTAAAGGTTTTTTATGTAAACTTACCCTTTTTGTTTTGTTTTAAGCTTAGCTTGTTATTGCTGTGAGTTTTATAAGAGTATTTTTATGTTATGCGCTGCTGTGCTGAGTAAAAAAAGCAGTTGAACGTTTGGTAAAATATAAACCAAAAGTTAAAGCTGATTAAAAAGGTGATAAAATTGTGTTTGGTAAAATATCAGGTTCAACTATTGTTATTAAAGCAAATGACGAAAACCGACATATCTATGAAAATAGTTTTATTCAAGTTTATTGGATTTAAAAATAATTAAATTTTTAACTTTTAAGTATTTATATAATATTAAATTTACTAATAATTATTATTATCGTTGAAATATTATTTTTATTTATTTTTATTTATTACAGATATAATTTCCAAACTAAAATTAAATATTTATTTAATATTTGGTCTTACTTTTATTATAGATAAATTAAAAAAATTAATTGAAATAGTATATAAAATATAGATTGAAAATAACAAAAAAAAATCTTTATAGAATAAAATATATGGAATAAAAATTGATGGTATATAGATTTAATGGTAATTTTTGTCATTTAAAAAATAAAATATGGATAGAAAAGAAAAATCAGATATGAAAATTAGGTGAGACCACAACTTCTGCTTTTGGAACTTATAAACGCTTCTTCTCCAAGCTTTTAAAAGTTGGTAAGTTATAAAAGTATTTTACATAAAAAGCACTTTGGAAACACAAATGTTAAAAAATATTACTATATTTATGTTTGAAAGTGCTTTTAGAAAAATAAAAATAATATCAAACTCACCCTTAACCTTTATCTGTTTATCCATCTAGTATTCTATAAGTGAATTAAAGTTGTCCGCTAATGATGCAATTCGTTAAATTTTTTTTTTTGCTCTTACCAACCAATGATATTCCAGCTCTATTCAAGGACAAATCTTGAATCTGTCCCTCAGCCATCATTAATTGATTTATATTTGGGAAGGGTTTAGTGATCCACGGTTCAAATGGGGTTTTCTTAACAAAAGAAAGAGCTTAGCAAATTGACAAGCGTATATCTGCAATCTGGCGAACAGTAAAGTGGAATTGAAATGAACCGTTAAGTCATATGCCAATGCAAGACCACACCACAGCAGTGTAACCAAAGTGTGGCTAAAAGGCCACGAAGACTAAAATAAATAAATAACACTTGTGAAAGAACAGAGGTTAGTTAGTTGAATTGGTGAAGCCAACGTATTCCCGTTTGCCGAGCATATATATGTACGCGGAAACTAGAAAAGAAAAAGAATTTAAAAGGCATGACTATTACGTTCTCGATAGACCAACAAAATGTACAAAAATAATTCAAAAAATAAATAAAAATAATAATGTACAAAACTACAGAACTAAGCTTTCCATGTTTGGTCCACAGATGCAAAAAAAAAAAAAAAAAAAAAAAAAAAAATCAATTGTTATCAGCCAACTTGTTAGTATTAGATATTTATTTATTTATCTTTAAAAATTTATATTAAATTTATTACCATCTCTTTCCTCTTTTGTGTCTTTAGTTTGGATGAAAAAAAAAGAGACCGTGTAGATGAGAAATACAGTGCATTTCGTGTCATTCGGGATAATCACAATCCCTAGTTAATCTTATAACTTGACGTATTGATATATCAATAAGATTTAGGAGGTGAAATAACATGTCGCCCCCTAATCATTGTAATTACGAGGGAGTTAAACAACATTCTTGGCTATGGTGCGGATGGGCTCCGACCGGCACTGACACCGACACCGACAGGCAAACGGTGATAGCTTGGCCATTTCTGAACTATGTTGCGACGCTGTTTTGGGCTCATTACATGTCTATATATGTTGACATTAGTCCAAGAATGTCAAGGTTCGTTTTAGGAAGAAAATACCAAGATTGTTACAGGAGATTACCTGTTTTATTTGTTTTAGTGCATTGAAAATAATAGTTCTTTATATTGGAAGTAAGATTTGTTGTTTTTAATACGAGAAAAATCAAATTCTAGTAGAATTAGAAAAAAAAAGGTATTATTTCCAATAAAATAAAATAATTTTTTATTAAACCCTAAAATATATAGGGATATATATGTCAATAAAAGTCTTACTAGATTTTATAAGAGGTTATCAAATTCATATAATTAAACCGTTGTTTTTTCTCAAAATTATTATAAGTATAACTTTTTTAAATTAATAGCCCCTAGATAAAACAAATCTGTTATTTTTAACGAGTTAAGATTTAATTTGTATGAGTATAGTTGAGACAATATTATTTTTACTAATATAAAAAAATTATTAATTTAACGAGTATTAATTTTAAAAAGTCATACCGTAACAATTTTTTATGAAGTTTAGTAACCCTAATTATAGTAACCATAAAAATTAATGGAACTAGTATATGTTATCTGTTTATGTTATATTCAACAATAATCAAATACAAATGAAATTATCGGTTGTTAATTCGTTCTAGTTGACTTAATTTGTTATATTTTCATACTAGACGGCCTAGATGTATGCCATTTGCAATGCCAAATTAGACTAGGCAGTACAAGAAATGGGATTAGTAAAAATATTTTTTTATAAGGTTTGATAGGTGCATAAATCATGCATTTAAAGTAGTTTTTCTTGACCCTTATGTGCTATATTTGAGTGAATTATTAGGTATTCTGATTA
>JAJJMC010024047.1:1038997-1071450 GCA_023531435.1 Papaver californicum | reverse complement strand
CAAATTGAATGAGCATGCATTGATATCTACAACTAAACTAGAGTTTTCGATCCGGAATTGTCGAAGGACTCTAGTTACAAGTAGTATAGCATATTTGTTAACAATACTTAAAATTGCCATGCAAGTATGTGTAGAAGCTTGACCTAGATTAAATCCGAGTTGCGCGATGCATCGGATTATTTAGAATAACCTCAACTCACAAAGACCATTGCTTTCATTGGGTTAAACTTGGTGTTTACATCGAGTTATCTGGTGTTAAGAATTCAGAGAGCGGCGCGATACCCTCCCTGATGATATTAGGAGTTTTGCCGGAGTAGCCCTGCGATAGGATGCTTTAGGGTTATTGGTGTTACTAATGCATGAATGTTGAGTATGCTTTGATTGATAACATGTTGGAAAACGGACGATGAATTCTCTAACCAATGCTTTCTTTCCCTGATACACGTTTTTATTAATTTTACTTTAGTTTGCTTAGTTTAATTTAGTTTAAATCACAACACAACCCCCCTGTTTACTCATGTAACTGAAAATAAATCACAATCACTACCTCTCTGTGGGAACGAACTTGTTCTTATTTGCTATACTCAAATATATTTTGGAAGAGTAAGAACTCGATTATTTTGGGCGATTGACAACCGACCAGGTTGTATCAAAAAAATCACGGAGAAAAAATGTATTACATCAACGTCAATATGCTTGTTTAAATGAATGATAATAAAATTATCAATTTTAACGTTATCTCTAAAATGCTTACATAAAGTCTGAAAAAGGTAATGCCAAAGTCAAATTCTGATTTCCATGGTGCATTTGTGAAAAAAAGGCAAATACTAGATGGTGTTTTAACAGCTAGTGAATGCATTGATGTAAGATTTAAACAAGAGAATCCATGCATTTTATGCAAAGTGGATATAGAAAAGGCCTTTAACAGTGTTAGATGGGTTGCTTTATTCAACATTTTATAGCAGCATGGCTTTGGGAGGAAATGGAGAAACTGGGTCTAGTAGTGTGTTCCAACTTCAAACTTATCAGTTTTATAGTGAATGAGTCTTTTTCAGAAAAATTTAGTTAATTTAGAGAATTGAGGCAAGAAATCCTCTGTCTCTTTTCCTCTTTTTATTAGTGGATGAAATTCTTACCAAATCAATTATGCAAGCTACTTACATGGTAAGATTGAAGGTTTTAGAGTTGTAAATGAAGGTGTTTTAATATCACACCTTCAATTCTCAGATGATACTATCATCTTCCTGTATGCAAACATAAAAGAAATAAGGTTGACTCTATTGGTTATCCTGATTTTATTTGAAGCCTTGACTGGATTGGAACTAAACCTGGAAAAAAGTACTTTGGTAAGTATAGGATCTAATGGCTACATAAAGGACCTAGCTAAAGAGATTGGTTGCAGGACAGAGATATTGCTGATAAAGTATTTAAGCTTACCACTTGGTGCAACTCCTAAGCCTATATACTTTGTATGAAAGTCTCTGTTGAGAGAAAGGAACAAAAGCTAGCTCAATGGAAGACCAGATTCCTTTCCAAGGCATGAACCTATCTAGCTTAATTACCTAATACTTCCTATCTGTTGACTCTCTCTGCTCTGGTTGAAAAAACGATGTTGAACATAATGTAAAGATTTTTGTGGGGGACTAAAGATAACAATATCAAAATATGCTGGGTATCATGGGATAAGATATGCAAGCCCAAATAGATGTTTGGGCATAAGAAATCTAAGATCTACTAATAAAATTCTACTATTTAAATGGGTTTGGAGGTATTCACATGACAAGAAACCATTGTGGATAAAAGTAGTTTAGCAAATAACTAGCAAAAAAGAATCTACATTAGTTTCAGTGGATATGAATATTGCTCAAGGGGGAGGTCGTCATAAGGGGTTATTGAAAGTGAAGTCATTATTAGCAGATATGATGAAGATAATTGTTAATAATAGTAAAGGGTTATACTTTTGGCATGATAACTGTTTAGAGATGGGCATTCTCAAGGACTTATTTTCCAGTTGTATATAGGGTGTCGGTGAGAAAATGGAATAATGTTGAGGAATGTATTGATGAACAATGTAACTGGGAGTTGATGATAGGGTTTATAAACTAGAGCTCAATATGTACATTTGATGAGAACCTTAATTGGTCCTCCAGTTCTGAATACCCAGGAAGACTCTGTTTCCCTCTTTGGTGGGACAACTAAGAGATTTTTATTTGAAGCTTTATGCTAAGAGGATGGGCGAGTGATATTTAAACTGGTAAATTTATTTGGAAAAAATATATACCTCGGTAAGCATTGTATAATTCAATCCCGACTTTGAAGAACCTTAAACATTGAAGAATTCTTGATATCTTGTGTAATCTATGTAGCAACGAGGAGGAAGATGAAGATCATATATTCTTTCATTGTCCATACACAAGAAAAGTTTGGGTTTACTTTACCAAGGCCTTTAAAATCTCATGGTGTGTTCAAGAGAATCTACTTAAAAAATTGAGGTTTATAGGTGCAATGTTGCGCCAGGGAGAAGTTATAAGATTTGGAAAAAAATTCCTTATGTTGTGATTTGATCTATTTGGTTAAAAAGAAAATCCAGAAGTTTTTCCAGGAAATCAAAAGTTACAACCGATGTCATCCTCTAAGTCAAATCTTATATGATATACTGGTTATTTTACACTGGTATATTTAGTTATGTACCACTAGATTGTATCATATATATAATGGAGATGCAATTTTATCTTGGTGCTAAATTATAGATGATAGCTATATTTTTTATCGTGTATTTAGATAAAACTAATTTTTTTTCAAAAATAAAATAAAAATAATTGTCGATTTTAAAAAATCTCTTTGATTAGATTAGATGACCGATGATAATCATGATATATATGTATATTAGTTTTTATAATATGTGGACTTTTTGGTATTGTAGATAAAAAAAATCATAAATAAAAACTAGAAAACAATATAGATAAATATCCTATTTTCCAAATTATTTTCTAAAGAAATTTAAAATGCCTCAAATTTCTTTGTTACAGAAATCGACGAAACTTAAACCATAGGTCGACTCTTGGACGGATCTTATATGGCCATGGGAGATTTGAAGTTTGTTAATGCATTTCAAGTTGTACCATGGTCCATGAACGCCTTTACATCGAGTTTAGTGGAAGGGAATGGAAGTAGTTAGTTTCCCATGAAATAGGAATAGAGAGGAAATATTCCCAAAACATAAAGAAATCTAAAACCTATTAGAATGGTGGTTTTAGAATTTCTCCCTCTTCAAAGAATATGATTTACTTCCTACTATCTAAAAACGCCCGTAAAATTAACATATAACCCTGTAGGCGTGATATTTTGGACCGATGTAACACGGTTTGCTGGTAAGCACAATAACTTTCATGTCAGTACTACTTCCCAAAAAGAAGACCATGAGACAAAACGAATAACAAAACCACTCAACTCTCTATGCCATCGCATGTCTTTATCCAAATCCAAAATTAAATAAACTCCACGTCATCCCATAGCCATATCCGATTCATCTTAGTTTTAACCTCATTAATGACGATGATTCGAAAAACCAAACACACATGTAGGTTCAATGTCCTGGGTCCAACTCTGACCTGTTCATTCATATTATACTATTACTTGTTTTATCCAACAAGTTACATACATTACTAGTACTGATTTTGTAATTTGTGTTCATCTCTTAACAGTGTTTTCTACAGACAAATCAACCAAATCATATTTGTCGTATTACATTTAATCTCATAAGGTTTCTAAAATATTACCCCGACAAATTTATCATATTATGAACGCTTTATGTTTTTCATGTTTTTTTTTTATTTTTTTTGCTCAATCATACGACAAACTAAAAGGATTATAAAAAAGTTATGTCAAAAAAGCCCAAACAAGAAACAGGGCAAAATCAAGCAAAACAGAGGAATACAAAAATTATTTGCAAAATCTATAATGGACTACATCAGGTATTTCAATGCGATGAAGAAAATGGGGCCTTCCTATATGTATAATTCTTTCACAAGCTACTAAGATTGATCCCTTTTTTGCCAAGGTATCCGCTGAGAACTTCAATTCTCTAAAGCTATGACGGTAATGAATCTCCTTCGATTTCCTACAATCTTTAATCCATCTGGAATATATAAACCAAGGAATGTTATGAGATCTAAAATCATTTACAACAGATCTTGAGTCAGAACTGATGATAATTTTATCTTATCCCAATAAACTAGCCCACATAAAATATACAAAAATATATTCTCTTCAATATACAATTAATTCCAACCATGCATTCTAAATTAATTTATTCATCCCTATCACAAGTCGAAGGATCGGTATATGAAAAAAGAATTTGGATAAATTGATAGCATGTTTTTTTTTTTTTTTTGTCATACAACAATACTTCTACAAACCACCAAACTGTTAGGCGAGATATCGCCAAAAATAAGCTGCAACCGAAAAAAAGGAACAAAATTTAATCAAGATATAAGAAAACGACACGAGAAAAAGTGTTTATAAATTATATCATCAACTGTTCATAGTACCGATAACTTAAAACCGTCGCTACATTTTGTATTCTAGTCTAGTATTAATGTATTATCAGGGGCTGACGAGTAATCGGAACATCAATTGCCCCATTTTATCCTTTTCCTACCCTAAAACGTGGACCCCACCAATTTATAATCAAGAATATGCTTTGCTCTTCTCTTTGATAATCCTCTTTCCCCTTTCTTTTTCCTTCTTCCTCTTTACTTTCTTGCTTTTTCCCCGTATTCATATCCACCATTACAGAGAAGAAACAAAAAACCTAAAGAAAGAAGAAGTGAGAAATCTGTTCAATGGATATTTTTAAAGAGTTTATGTTAACTGTTTTGGTTTCTATGAGTTTAGCTTTCTTAATCGCTAAGTTAGTTTCAGGAGCTTCTTCCTCTTCTTCTACTGGTAGTAGTGGTGGTGATAATAATAATAATAATAACAGCGTTGTTGAACAGGAGAATATTTCTGTTTCTCCATTAAAATCAGAGAAGAAGAGGAGTAAGAAGAAAAAAGGCAAGGAGATAGTTGATGGGGAGAAGTTA
The DNA here is from genome assembly GCA_023531435.1 of Papaver californicum. Lineage (NCBI taxonomy): Eukaryota > Viridiplantae > Streptophyta > Magnoliopsida > Ranunculales > Papaveraceae > Papaver > Papaver californicum. Next base: position 1,066,366 of record JAJJMC010024047.1, on the reverse strand, counting down.
GTTGTTGAGGAAAGGAGTTTTGTTAGTAGTGAATTGAAGAATACAGGGTTAGAAATTGAAAATAAATCTGTTGAGATTAATCATGTTTTAGTTGATAAAATTGATTTAATTAGTAAAGAATTATCAGGTGAGGAGGGTAAGGGAGAGGATTTAAAGGAGGGTGTTAAGTTTGTTGAAATTGTCGGTGAAGAAGAGAAGAAAGAGGTGATGAAAACTAGTGCTGATGGTAAAGTAGCAGAGAATCTGGTTCTGGAAATGTCTGAGAGTGATGAAAAAATTGGTGTAGAATTGGAAAATAGTGATGTAGAGGTTGAGAAAGAAAGTGGGTTAAAGGAGGAGAAAAGTGGAACGGGTTGTTTGGTTAGTGATGATGAAGAATGGGAAGGTATAGAAAGGAGTGAGGTTGAGAATTACTTTGCTACTGCTTCCACATTTGTTACTTCTGGTGTTAACTATCAAGTTTTGTCAAAGCTGAGTAGTGATGTTCAGATGCAATTATATGGACTTCATAAAGTGGCTACAGAAGGACCTTGTTATGAACCTCAACCTATGGCATTGATGGTTTCAGCTCGTGCAAAGTGGTAAAAGCTTTTTTTTATCTTTCTCTGTTTATTGATTAGCTAGGGTTGTTGAATTTACTAGTGTTTGCATGTTCGATGATATATCTAAATCGATTTGCATATAATGTGTGTTTATTTTAATTTTTAAGTATCTAGGATAGGTTTTTATCGGATCGTGAGTTGTTTAAGGTATTGCAAGATGATCAATTGAACTCACACCCATATCACAGTTACTTAAGAAATTAGAGAAAGAAATTTGTAAATTAGTGAAGCAATTAGATTAGTCAAATGCTGAAAATGGTATGAGGAGAAGTAGGGAAAAAATGGGGGAGTGAATAACCAAAATCTCATCAGTCATAGTTTTGGATGTTTAGTCTTTTTCCCAACAATGCATATCTAGAATTGTAATCTGCAACTGGTTTTTCATTTTCCTTTTCCCCCAAAAATAACAAAATGACAATTCGAAGTTGCAAACTTGAATATAGAAAGAAGGGTGATGTGGGCAAAAGTGGAAAATAAATGCCATGATCTAATGCCTCAGATGACAGTGTGACAGGTAGGAATGTTGCACCAAGTGGTAGATTAATTGCATCCAATAAATTTCTCAAGGACTTCGCCAGCTGGTCCGCATAAACCTTGTCAATAAAGAACAGCAGAAAACACCAAGGTTGAGACCCTAAACTCATGAGTGTGTGGGTCAAGTGGGTCCTAGTGGACCCTGAACCCCATGGTTAATGTATGCTGCGGTTCCCTGCATGCGACAATTCTGCAAGCCATATAGCTTCTTTCATTCTTCGAGTGTATGTTTAAAGTGAAGCAATGAGCTTGCCTAATCTGTGTTGCTTGTTACTGTCTTTCATGTAACAATAAAGTGAAAGAAGAGACAGATCTTACGAGGAGGATTCTAGGTTTCTAAGCTCAACCTGTTTCTGTTAATCTTGGATTTAACTCCATGTGGTAATACCATGTACATGATTTAGGTACAGACAAGTCATCATTTAAGGTCTTTGTTTATGGCTTTATGCATATCGATATAAGGTCTAAATTTCAGTGTATGTACTCTCCATAATAATATGGTTTAGATACTATCTGTAATAACATGGTTAGGGAGCTACCATGTATGACTATTTCTTATGTTTTGCAAGGCATGCTTGGCAACGACTAGGAAATATGAGTCCGGAGGTGGCTATGGAGCAGTACACAGCTCTTCTTACAGAAAGCATCCCTGGGTGGACAGGCAGAAATGCTGAAGTATGTCCTGTACTTCTAAGCCTTAATGATATGGTGTCTTCATTAGCTCCCATTCATATATTGGAAGACTAATGTATGGGTCTTGGATAATGCTTATTACAGGGAGAGAGTAAACATGACCAAAGTAATGATTCTTCAGAAACAGAGGTATCAGGAGTGAAACACCACAGCATAACTTCATCACAAGACTATCAACCTGCTTCGGAAGATGAAAGGTAGGTGTGAATTGACTTACCTTTTTTTGGGATGTATTCGGTTTACCAATCTGGTGGCTCTTTTATTTTCCCCAGAAAACCAGGAGATAGCTCATCTGCTGAAGGAAGTGATGGTACTGGGGGTGCGAAAGTTCTCTAACTAGGGTACATGATTATTCTCATCTCCGTTATGCTTTTCTAGTTTCTCTCTATATCCTGGTTGTCAAATCTTAGGTTTCTCTGTGCCCGAAAATTCGTTGTGGTTATAATCCGAACTCGTAAATAAATAAAGTGTACATGATATTGCCAATAAGTAGTTAAAAGGTGAGAAAATTATCAAAAGGGAAACAAGTGAGAAGAATACAGAGAGCGAAAGAAACAACAAGTCTCTATATAAAACTTGAGCATCCATCTACTAGGCTCTATAGATGCAGACTTTGTAGTATATGTTATACGTATGTGATCTGTGTTGTTTTGCTCTTGGCTCTCTGATTCATCATGGCAATAGCTTCTATACTACAGACATACTTCTGTGCATTAAATATTTTTGTAGTACACATAATGTTGGAACATTAGTGATGCAACTTATTATCCAGTCCGAGATCCAGCACACTTCAAAAAAGGGCAGTAAGTGTCCGATGATAGATCCTTGGATTGCTAATCGCAAAGTTCTGCATTCCGCTTAGTTGCCCATCTCTGTTAGTTCACTCTAGTTTTGCTTACATAAATAATCAAATTATGTGTATTGGATAGTACTGTGATATCTTTGGAGTGATTCTTTGTGGAGCTTGATATTTTTTCTACTCTTCATGTTTATTCCATTGCGTGTGTAATCTAGCAAAAACTCATTTTGTGGTAGTACCTCTTCTTAGTTTTTCTCCTTTTATCTCCTTTGTTCATAGATAAACATAAGCAGCCCACCTTATCTTTGTGGATTTTTTGAAACAACGAGTCAGCAACATAGTAAACTGTTATACAATCTTAATCCCTAACTGCTGAACGACTTTACAAGTTTCAGTGTTTTTTTTATCCTACTTCATATTCTTGAGTTCATGTACACATTGTAGCACTCATTCTTGTATATCTGTCCTGCTCCTGCCTCCTGCACACAAATTCACTGCTAACTTATGAGGTTTTGTTTGAATGCTGTTACTGTGCTATTTCAGTTCAGAACCATTTTAGGGGTTTGCAATGAAAAGAAAGGCGACTATTCCTGTGCTGCTGCTTGTTATCCTATCTCGAAACATGGGAGACATTCTCCTAGGATTTTCTGACTGGGAAATCAAACTAATAACCATGGCCGTGACCAGTGTGCTTTTGAGAATTGGAGGTCATTCTGCTTCTTAATTCTATTAAATATGAATGATTGTATATATATGCAGTAAATATGTTCTCTAACTTGGTCCTTGAAAGCTTATGTTGATAAAAGTAAGGTAGACGTTTATTGACCTGCTGGTAATTCTTAAATTCATCTAGATTCAGTTTCTGTTCTTTCCTCGTCAGAGAAGTTAAATTTAGAAACCTCCAGTGTACAGAAACATTCTGATCCGGAGTTCACGAGTGTCCTGCATTGGTCGCTGGGTTATCCGAGTAGACGATGTTTGCCAAAACTTATGGCACTTTTTTTTTATTTTCGCTGTAAAGTTTGAGAAAAACCTGAGTTGCTCAATACTTCAACTTTTAATTTCCTTCCTAAGATGTCATAGCCTTGATATTAGATGGTACGCCGCGTACGCAATAAGGCAGGAAAAAGGCTCTTCTGACTAAAAAGATGATCAATTTAGAGATTTATTCATAATCATTAAAAGCAATACTAAGTAACAAACTGAAAACACTCTTTTAACTTACATCCCCAGACAACGACAAATATAGCTTCACTTTTGCTGGCCATCTATGTAGGCCTGATGTGAAGTCCTAGCAGTGGCATCCATTACTAGTTAACAATGCTCACATAGGGTAACAAATGCAAGGGCGAATTTTGGATACCCGGATGGTCTGCACCCCAGCAACAGACGCAGTCCTCACGGCCTCAACGATTAACAGGACATAATCTGGGATTCTGTCTCTCCTCTCTATAACTTTAGGGAAGACCTCGAATCAGGATGGAATCAGATAAATGATATGATATCTGAATTGGAATGAGTCAGATTTAGATCCCGAGTCAGATCCAGAAGGCGAAGTTACTTCAAGACCAGGTACTCGTAGTAACGACCCAGCAATTCTCCTAGTATACTCCTGCCACCAGTATCTGATTACAACTTCTATACATTCTGGGTTTAATCCAAACATCTTCTTAAATGGCGATCTTAATCAAAGTCATATTCTAAAGAGTCTCTAATTATCTTCTTCTTCTTCTTCAAAATGGGGATCGTGATAGAGAATGAAATCTGGGAACCTAAACCCTCACTCTATGTGTTCCTTTTCTTCTCTTCATTCTTATCAATCTTCCTTCTTCCTTACTTTTCTAATAACCCCAATAGATCTTCACCTTCACCTGATCTCCCTGGTACTATCTCGTCATTAACCAAATCTTCATTTCTTCGTTTCCAAAGAAGTTTTTTGTTACTCTATTCTTTGGCTTCAGTAATTCAAGGTCTGCAATCTGTATTTGGGGAGTTTGAATATGCTTATTATGGTGTTACTAAAGATCAAATGGTGGTTACTCTTTGTATTGGGTCTGCTGCTGCTATTCTCATTGGTACTTTCTTGGGCATGATTTCTGATATCATGTAAGTTTTACTTATTTCTCCGTCAGTGGCATTTGTTGTAATTTGTGGTATCAAATTCTAGAGTAAATGTTGATTGCTATATAAGGTAGTATATGAAATCGGCACTGCTATAACAAAACAACTTCATTTACTCAACATTAAAACCCCTTCCCGGCGGAGAATGGAGAATGGTCTGTTTGAGAATAAACTATAGCGATAATGGTTCGTAACACTAGTAAGAAAAACATGGATAATCTACTTATGGAAACCTTTTGGCTTAAAAGATTACATTGGCTAAGGTGAAGATTTTTTAGTGAAGTAATTTTGGAGTGGGTGAAAAAGATTTGCTTGTTAGTTGATTTTATTGGGATTAAATTGTTTTTTTTTTTTAATTTGATTATGTGGAAATTAACAATTGTTTTGTTTTATGTAGAGGTCAAAAGAAAATATGTGTATTATTTGGAATCCTTCACATTTTTGTTGGCATTTGGAAGAAGTTCACAATGCACCCTAGTGCTTGGATCGTAAGCATATGTACAGCTCTTGCTTCTTCTGTATTCTCATTCAGCTTCGAGACATGGACTGTTACTGAACATGATAAGGTTTGTGCTAAGTGAATCACTATTCTCAACTTTGCATGACTTTAGAATGCATCTTCTGATTTTGTTTCTATAAAAGCTCAATAAACTGTGAAAAATGTAGTTCCAAGGACTGATACTTTTTCCTTGAAACCTCTATTACATGTAAAGGTTTCAAATCATAAAATGGCATCTCAACTCTTTTAACTGTATAACTTTTGCCAAACTAGGTAAAACAGGGAAGACTGTAGAAATGATATTTTTTATCCACTTTGTGACATCCAACTTATTTTACTTTAGTGTTTTAATGTTAACATGGAAAGCAAAAACCATTGTCATATACCAGATCATTATAACCAATACGTTCTTTGCTGCAGTTAGGGCATAGGCAGGATTTACTGAGCGACACGTTTTGGCTAATGGCATTCTTTGAATCTGTATCTCTTATTGGAAGCCAAATGATTGGAAATTCCCTTGTTGGTATGGATTCTAAGAATGGAACTGTTTCCGCTTCGGTGACAATTGCATTTCTTGCATTCGTTTGCACTATTTATATCACTAGAGAATGGAAAGATAGTTCACGAACAGCTGGCTTTGGAGACTACAAGGTGGCCTTCTCGGCAGTCGTTCTTGGTGGTAAGAATCACACTATCCATTAGAAAGCGTGCTGCATTTTCTCAATTAAAGTTAAACTGAAAGCTCGAGTGCTTCCTAATGTGAATGCAGTATGCAAACAGGAAATACTGAACTCAAAATAGTGCATGCAATTTGAAAATACATGATGCATGAGTGTGAGGATCTATTAGTGAGATGCCTAGACTGTTAACCTTCTCTCCAGGCCTTATATTTCATTTACTAAGTTGCTTAGTTCTTGGCAGATAAAAGAATATGGCTATTGGCATGTGCGCAAGCATGTCTTCATTTCTCCATCTCAATATTCTGGATTCTTTGGGCACCAACAATAGTGGTATGTCCCTTTCTGCAATTGGGTTTCAATTATAATCCTCTCTCTCTCTTTCATCTTTTTTATAGCTAACCTAAGTGTATAATATCTTCTCACTGTCACTCGTAGCTTCATACTTGCTTACATTCCTGCTCCTGTTCTTGGGGTTTCATAGCTTATTGTTGGATCATCTCCCGAGCAAGCTGCTTTACATTAAACTATGAAAATAAATGACTCTTGGTTGAGCTTAGGCTGGGTATTAGATGATGGAGTTGTATTGAGCATGCCTATGGAAACTGCTTAGTGATATTGGAGTCTCTGTACTGGAGTCATTCAGATAAAAACATTATAGTGCAATTTTGGGTTCTAACTTCTGATGTTGCTGCTGGATAATCCGGTGACGGCCTAGATGCAACTCAAAGGCTAAAATGCAACCCAGGGATTACAAATAAATTGAATACCGACATTAATTTTTAATTTCGTCAGTTGTCAGCTTCTTAAAATAGTTTAAAGCCTTTAGATACATTCTTTGCATGGTTTCAGGCTGATGGACGGGAGGTCAACCTGGGACTGATATACCCATGCTTGCTGGGTGCAAGAATGCTTGGAAGCACAGCAGTTCCGTGGTTCCTTAGCGGTGGGCCATCACCAGTTCGAACAGAGGATTGCCTCATTGCAGCGTTCATTATTGCAGGGTTGACCTTGTCTATAGTTGCATTTGATTATCAGGTACTGTGGCCGTGAACCAAAGCTAATTTGAAGCTATGAGGATTAGTAAATTGAAATCTTAATGTTTTAATTTCAGGAAATTGGAGTTCTAGTGACTCTATTTTGCTTGTTCCATTCCTGTGTGGGGCTAATTTTGCCTTTGCTTGCAAGATTAAGAACAACGTAAGCACACCACTCTCTGCTCCTTTCTTAAATTGCAGTCTGTAGCTGGTGTGAAGGATAAACTAATTATTACTAATATACTACTTACCCAGGTATGTGCCAAATCAGTTACGTGGGGGAATGATTAGTCTGTCTCTAGCTCCAGCAAATGCAGCAGTTCTTTTTGTTCTTATTCAGGTAATATGCTCAAAGTATAGGATGTATTGAAAGAATGCTTACTGTCTTGAATGTCTCATACACATGGCCAAATCACAGCATTATCTGTGAAAAATATTATTGTAAGTTTCCTGTGAAATTTCCTCTATATTGTAAGGCACACTAAACCTTGAATAATCCATTGTTCTCTTGTGATTACAGGGAGGCTACAGTCGTAACCTTGAGAATTCAACAATCGTTGCTTTCGCAGCATTAGGGCTCTTCATAGCCGCAGTTTGCATGCACATGTTGAAGCGTAGTGGAAAACAACCCTACCAAAATTGGCATGATTTGTAAGTTTGAAGGGGAGAAGTATTCAGCCTCGTCTTTCCCACAGTTATTCTCTTTCAAAAGCAAACAATCAACACCAATCATAATCAATGAGGAAAATAGTCAAGGTTAGCTTTTAAGTATATAGTTAGTGGAGCAGCAGCTACATGTATGGGCCTAGAAGTACGTCAGATTCAGATGTAAAGACATTTGGCTATTACTGGTGAAGACCCATCCAAATGCCAAGGATTGGAAGAAATAGGACAGCAACGCCTTCGAGTCCCTGGTCTGGAATGAAGCATGTCAGCACCACTTTCGAGTTTTGCATATCTTGAATGAGGAACATCAGTCCCAGTTTTAGATCCTGGCATCTTAGGCTGTAGCACACGGTCCAGAGTGTGTTATGTGGTCCAAACTTTTGTAAATTATTGATATGGAAAATTTTGGTATATTCATTTGAAAGTTTTTATCTCACAAGTTCTTGCCATAAAGGGTCTCCTCAACAGTCTTTTTTTAAAAAAAAATTTGAATTCATAAAGAACCTAAACTTTCAAAATTTGAAAGGGATAACAAAGAAAAAACAAAATTCATGTTGTAGTTTCCCCTCTTTAAATAAGGCGCACATAAAAGCCAATCATTTGTTTCTTGATCCCTGATCCACTTTGTAGCTACCATTTCTGTCAATTATCACGGGAGACAATTCCCATGAAGTGACATCTGCACAAACATGAAAGTGGAAACATTAGAGAATATCCGAATGAGAACATTGTATGTAGCTATCTTTAAATAGTGAGTCTCCTGTAATAGTGTGTTTAAATTTTAACAAAATGAAACACTTTTTCTTCCGGAAGTGAAGTACATAAGCAGAGCTGCAGGGAAAGAAAATAACGAACAAAGAACACTAGAAAAATATGACAGTTGACAAGGTGCAGAATCGGTTACCTGATCAATTGTACCATTTTAGGCCAATAAACTCCTTCACTGCCTGGGTCGTTCAGGTGAGCATCACTCAGCTACCAAGGGTAGCACCATGCAACTGTGATCTAACAAGTAAAAGAGTAGACCATCCCCTCGACGAGGCTTCACTTTTAAGCCTATACACTCCTCCACAGCCTGGGTCGTTCAGGTGAGCATCACTCGGCTACCAAGGGTAGCACCATGCAACTGTGATCTCCATAAGTTTGCCTAGTTGGTGAGCCTCTTTGTTTTTAGAATTTTCATATCTGATTATCTTGGATTTGAAAGCCTCATTGCAACAGTAGCAACTACTCAATACTTGCTTGCCTTAAAGTTTTTTGTATTAGTAACACTTAAATTGGGAGGAGAATGAGCTGTTGTTTCCCACATTCATGACTGGTGAATACAAAACAGTTAGCCATATAAGTATGGTGTTGACCATTGAAGTACTAAAAGTTCACGAGGATGGGTTTGATGCACCCATGATTGAGTAATCAAAAACTCAGGACTCAAATTACAACCCTCTGTGCTCCCCTAGTCAAACAAGAGACATATATCAAATTAAAGTATTGATATGACTAACCTGCCTGAACACATTGCAGCAATCAGTAACCCACTTTTGACCAAGTCGAGGGATGTCAGAGTCCATCAGTTCCCTTATGCTGAGGGAGAGAGGGAGGGAGGGGAGGGAGTACTGCCGATATCTGAACTGGATTTACTATTGAGAATCTCAACTTCCACGCAGTGGACATAATCGTCTCTGCAACCAACAAATATTCGCCCACCAATCATCAATGGTGAAGAAAAAATGTCTCCTGGTAGGTCTATCTTTGCAAATTCTTGCAAAATTGGTCCCATCACCTTATTTTCTGATTGTTCACCCTCTCGTAAGCTGTTTAAGTTGATTCTAAGTACATAGATGCTTCCTGAACTACCGCAAATACAGATTAACCTGATATAGAAGTGGAAGACAACACTTAAAGACACTTTAAGTAATTACAGCATAGAGAATCAAAGGTTATTTTAATACCTGTCTGATGGATGTGATGGATCAGATATCAACTCCATGCTCTCATCAACAAAAACGGATGAAGTGATCGGATCTCCAGTACTGTATTTCCACACCAAATCTCCTCCTTCCTGAAGCAAAAAAACTAAGTGACCAATAAAAATTTGTCTTGAAAATCTGTAAATAATCTTCCACCTCACCACAACCTCCATCAAAACTAACTGTATGCCACAGGCCCACAACCAAGTAGTATCATCACCCATTGCCAATTTTCACAAAATATTAGAGACTAGAATTCAGGTTCTAACACTTCTGCTGGTTTCTTATCGATGTCAGAGAATTTGTATTCTCAGAATACATTTACACGAGGATGTAAATACAATCCTAAGCTGCTAAGCAATCCCAGTATTATAATTTGTAAGTACTCTCTCTGTCCCACAAAAAGTGGGTCTTTCCCTTTTTATTTTTCTCCAAAAATAAGTGACACTTTCATTTTTTATATGTTATTTTTTCAAACAAATCCTTACTAATAGCTACTGTTGTTTAAATCTATGTTGTGAAAGGCGCCGCCTAGACCAAACTTAAACTTCAAATTTTCTCTAAGAACTATATACAATTTGATAGTCATGTTTATACTTGTTGCATAGATCTTTTAAATAGATTTCTAACGATATAACATTTACAAATACCCGTCTTTTAGTTTGTGAGATATATCATTTGAAAGTTTTAACACATAAGGTAGACAAGGAAAAAATACTAATAAATCATTCTCTTTAATATTTTCCTTATACATGTGCAAATACCAAAAGTCCCACTTTTGCGGGACGGAGGGAGTACTATTTATCACCCTGGGACAGTGATCCAAAATGAGCTGAGAAAAGCAGCAATTGGTTCTACAGTAAACAGGTTAAGTTTGGTCAAGTCATACATGTACCTAAGCCTTACCAATTCAAATGAGTAGACACTTCCATTTCTGGAACATACGAGCACCTGAAAGATTGACCAGCAAGCAATCAAAAATCATAATGAAAAACAGAAAGATTGATATTACACCAGTAATAATAGCCTGCCATTATTTTCTCACTACTTTGAATTCTGGGAAAACTTATCTAAACATATATCATTAGTTTATCACGTCCATATCGAACTGGAAAAGGACCACACCTGAGAAGGGAATACACATGATAAGCATGCTCCAGCAAATATTGGACCATCCGTAAGTGCCTGAAGAGAAATTAATAGTACTGTCAGTCACTGGAAACTAGTATCAAGCAGGTAGTGTAATTGATGTGTTGAGAAAACAACCATGATAGCTTATAAAATGATGGGTAGTGCCTTCCTATATGTTCCTGTATATAAACGTTATGATTTGTAAAGGAGGAGAGAATCACAAAGCTAGTTGTAGGAGAACACATTGAAATGAAAAAAAGCTGTGATACTTGTTCCAAGAACAAAGAATCTGTCAGGAGTTACAGGTAGTTGACCTTAGAAAATGCTTAGGAACTTGTTTGTTCCCCCCTACTAGTACATCCCAACCACAAAGTTGATTTGCATTTGGTTAGGCGTTATGACAGTTAACATATCGGGACTTATTCCTAATGTCTAGTACAGCTTGCTAATTGCAATCTCATCATCCTTGTTCTTTTTGTGCACATATTTTCCTTCTAAGGGGGTATACATTCTCCTAGACCAATTTGAGGTAATGGGGACTCAAGATATTAAGGTTTTAACAAACGCTGAAGATCTTGTATCAAACTAATCAAAAGACTAAAAGGCCTCCTAAACAGAGAATTTTGTGGCTGATAGAGTCGCAAATTTTTTGTAGAAACCAAAAGTCACCTACTAAGTGGTGTTTTTCAACCTTTCTTGGAAGTGTAAGAGTGTAAAGGTACTGTAGCCATATCCTTTGCTTTTGCATTAGAAAGTTGTTGAAGAGCAAAAAGGCAGATATGTCACACTTGTCAGCAAATTATATTAAGCAGAAGTAGGCGCATATAATGTATACACACCTTCCAGACAACAGATCCCTTTGAACTTAATGCCACAACATGTCCATCCACCAAGCAGCAAATAACTGTAAAATCGAGATTGGTTTGATGAGAGAATCTCATACTGGCGATGAGAACAAAAAAGAAGTAATGGTACAAATTTGCATGCAATAAATAAATAAGACAGAATAATTAGAATATCATATCGACAAAAAAGAAGGAAACAAATCTGCATACATTAAAGAAACAAGAAAAATAACTCTCTAGTGGAAAACTAAAATTAAAAACAGAACTTCTTTTCGAAGCAGCTCATATGCAGTGCCAGATCTTGTAATTAACAAATGAACTACAGTATGAATACCGTTGCCATGATCAGAGCTGATGGAAAGAGATCCAAACACTGGTACCTCCAACTCGTACACCCATTGGGTGCTAAATGGTGAAGTCTGTAATAAAAGAAAAGAACAAAATAGTGAAACACCAATCAAGGAACATCTTAAGACAAGTAAATTTTCACCCCTCATCAAACAAAAAAGTCTATAAAACCCAAAAAGAAAAGTGAACAAAGTGTTGAGTTTTTCACGTGTTTTATCATAGGAAGAGCTACTAGTTCCACTGAGGAGCAAGAAGGATGTTGTATTAGTTCTGCATACGCATTCTCAGCTGCGACAGACCCTATGATACGTCATATCTCATAGCTTTCCCATGGCAATACAGACACGGTACTCAGCATACATGTCACAACTCACACGCTGGCAAACCAGGGTCTCCAACCAACATTAAGAATTTCCGTCCAGTACGTTGCTAATTTGGCTCTCATAGACAGATATTACGACCCACTATAAGAACAGGAATAAAGCAAGAAGAACTGACGTCCTGAATCACCTAAAAAAGACCATGAGCATTTCTATCTTGCATACCAGAACTGATAAGGCTGTCACACGCCCCTTAGTAGATGCCACATAAAGCATGCCTCGGTCCTAAAAGAAGAAACAGCAAACATTAGCCGCTAGACAAGTAATAATCAAGAGAGATGCAGCCTATACGGTATTGATTCACGAGGGGAGATATTTGCTGCCATTTCGGATCCAACATGTAGAGTGGACCCTATGAAAGCAAGATCTCTCACTAATGGACTGTGGGGACGGCTAACACCCCACTGATGGGCCATCCTAAGCCCTTAAAATCTTGTATCACCCTCACCTTGGACCCAACAACATGTTGAAAACGCATTGGATATTTAAATGATATAACTAGCAGTTTAATTCCAAATAAAACGATCTACACAGTAGAAGATTTATGTGTGTACTTACTGAAATTAGTTAGATGTATATCCTAAGCATCTCTTACAAAAACCATGAGGGAATGCAGCATTTAAGTGAATATTATGCTTTTAATATCTGTATTTGGCAATTGACTTTCAATCCCACAGATCACAAGCTTTATAGTGCAAATGCCATTCTCATTGGACCCATGCACAAAAGTGGAGTAAATATAAAAAATGCCAATCTAGCCTACTAAACCAAGCCCACATACTAGAGGAACATAGCATAGTCTTTATGAAATAAAGGTCGTTGGGGTCAATAGTTATACTCTCTACAGAAGGATTTTATTTATTATTTATTATTATTTTGATCTATAAAGATTTTGGGGCTGACGAGTTTCAAACTCGGGGCATTGGTATCATCGTCCAGTAACTTTACCATTATACTACAGTGACATTGGCAAATAACGAAGGATTTGATGTCCTTGTCTTTCCCTAATTCCTTGTCACCAACTTATCTTTCTACATTAAAATTAGAGGGTGCTTAACATTCTACACTCGATAAAAAATAGGGAAGGGTAAGGCTGGAACTACCATCTTACAGAATTAACAACAAAGAAAGAAATAATATGTAAACCTTGAACTTCAATAACAAAGAGTACTGGAGGCTGGTAAGATAATATGGAAGCCACCTTGGCAAGGATTTGCGGAGCATAACGAGCATGTGATTTCTATGGATAATATTAGTATTTAGTTATTTGGTATTTATTGAGTTTTTATTGGCTCGACGAATGATCTTACTAGAGGCGCTGTCAATCCAGTAAAACGTACCATATCTATCGAAGGCGAACCGTAGATGCTGCCACCACACGAGACGGTATAAACACATGTGTGGTTCTTGTAATCCAGAGCATAAAGATTTTGATCATAGGACCCACACCTGCAGAGATTTTTTTCTGAAACTTTTAGGGAAACAAGTAATACAGTTCTAACCTTGGGGTCATAGGATTATACTTATGGCCAAGTCTAAATAAATGCAGACACATACTTAGAATATATTATCCTAACTGTAAAGAAGTAATATACAAACAAATATAAGGTGGTTTCATAAGTCTCTGTGATCCAAAGTCAATCAGAAACCCATGCTAAAAATCAAAGTGTAAGTGTATGTGGCTGGAACCTAGAACATTACCAGATCAGGTGTCTGCATTTGTCCATAAGTGGCTGTGACTTGACCTTCAAATTTCAATCAAGAATAGCAATTAAACAAAAACGAAAAGAGAGAAAAAGATAGTATACGTGATACAGAAACGGTCAAACTTAGGTAAGAAAGGGTAAATGAAGAAAGTTTTATAAGTCTAATGAAAAATGATGAATCACCACAGCATTATCGTTTAGGATCTAAAAATTGTCATCATCTCAACTAATCCGAGATGACATATATTTGACTATATGCAGCTCCAAATTTATTTCTGAGAGCTAACACTAATACCATGTCAATGCAGTGTCTAGCACTTTAGGAGCACAGCCTGATTTGCAACTACAAATAGAATTAATACTCAGTAATTAAATTATGCAGTATACGGTTTATTTGTTTCGAGATTATTCTTCTTCTTTCTATTCTTTGAGATAAGGTCTCTGTCCCCCTCTTATTTTGTTTTTCTTTGCGTTTTAAGAGAAAAATATTTGTGGTTAAGAAAGAAAAAAGAAAAAGTCAATTTCACCACTGTAACAGCTAATGAATTGCAACATTCCAGTGTCTCAAATATTTCTTTGAGTTCTTTTACAAATAAACATCTCATGAATAGCTAAATCTTAGAATGATTTGATCATCTTATTGGTACACTGCTAGTTTTCTAGCGAATTTTGTTAAGAACCTCTGAGATGTGTCAATTTAACCTGTCAGAATTTGACTCAGAGAACTGGAAAAATCTTATTCAAGGATTTTCAGCTGAACCTTTGGAGATGGCCCCTTCTGCAATGACTTGATCCTTAACAAAGTATAACAACCAGCCGATAAATATAAGAATGTAATATTGTAGATGCTATTCAAGATTGTAATATCTTATCTTATGCGTGTCTATTCTTCAATTGATTTATTAAGAATATAGGGAAATACTTTCTCATAGATATGTGTTCCTATGGAAGGAATTATAAGGAAAGAGGAGATCCTCTGGTACCTATAACAAACACAAGGCGGATGCAAGCATAGGCAACCCAAGAGCATTTCATGAATATAAATGATTTGAACTATGCCAGACATTTGCATAACATATAAATTTGTAGATAATTAATTATACATTAAATGTAAATAAGAAAAGTAGCAGGTCATAAATATTCAAACAATTATAAGCTCTCTGTACAGTAAACTCGTACCTCACCCTGTGTTTGGAACGCCCAAGAGATGATGCCAGTCATAAAATCAAGAAAATAGATTTTTCCTTTGTAACAGCCAACAACAACCTAAATAACCATCAAATGGTGAATGAGAAAAGATCCAAAATCATATTATACGAATCAAGTATTCAGGTAAGGCTATAGAAAACAGATAAACCTGAGAATAGTCATCAACAATTGCTGCTGAACACTCAATTCGTCCCTCCAATTTGACCTCCCATCGAGGGGCACCACTGATCAAAAGACATTATTATAGATGCAGTTTCAGAGGTGGCCCAAATACTTCCACTATCGAAAGTAAACACACTGTTATTTTTGATAGAGATCAGAGATAGGTTACCAATGTTGTTCAACTGTACCAAACTAACCAAAAACCTTTCATGACTCTAAACAACCAATGATAATTAGACTGAAAAAGCTAACATTGATGAGATGAAGTTATTAGCATGAATACGCATAAAGATGTGGTGAAACCAAGCAAATGTGCGTCTCAAAAGATCATACAAATTCATAGAAGAAACGAACCAACATTAAGGAAGAAGTTGTAAGGAACATCTTATGGTGACTTTATTCTTTCAGGAGGCTTAACTAAATAAGCTGAAACATTTAATCAACCCAGAACATGACACCATGCTCTCAAAAATCATTTTTGCAACCAACAGTTCATTAGTCCTAGTGATTCACTCAAATAGCATTAAAGGATGTTTCATCTTGCTGGTTAAGTTGACCGTCTGATGTTTGAAAACTAAGTGTGGTGAAATATAGTTGTTTTCCAACGTATACTTAGAATATTAAGCAAATAATGACAAAGCAGCACAGATACTCAATTTATAGTGGTACTATATCAACTGTAAACAATATGAGCATAATATAGTGTATACCAGTACCAAGCGGGGACTGTTCATACCTCATGGCATCAACGCATATAAATATATGCGAGTGGGAGCCAATAAATAAATAAAGATCTCCATCCTTCAAGACAACCAATGGTGAGGCATCAACACATGACCTCAAATTAACCTTCCACAATGCACGCATAGATCCTTTTACATATATTGGAGCTTGAACTGCCCATCTTGCTTTGCATACATCATTAATTTGATTCTTCCCTCTACATATTATCTTGTTACAACGGCTGAATGAACATGTAGTAGAATTGCAAAAACCTGAAGTCCATGGGTTCCTTCCTATCAAATCCATGTACAAATCTGAATCCAACTTCAAATATTTAGAACCAATAGGTGAACCATCATTTTTCCAGGACGGAACTCTCACTGAACTTTCAAGCACCTTCTTGTTTTGTATAGAAATTAGTGAACCGGAAGAAGGATACTCAGTGATCTTTTGCCTTTTCAACTGTTGTTTCTGATCACCATTAATAGTTAAATCACCTTTGCACGAAATTCCATTGTCTAGTAGAGCCTTCAGAAGCTTAGATGGATTTGGGAAGACATATAACAATCTCATACTGATCCCCAACTTATGAGCAACTTGTGCTGCAGCAATAGAATTACCACCCATCTCAAAAAAATCAGTATCATCAGCGATTTCTCCAACCATCAAAGCATCACAAAATGCCTGTCAGAGTATATAAAGATCAAAAGCAAAAAATGGAATGTGAAATTCGGTTCATAAGAGTTCTAAAATGAGGGAAAACTGAAACATAAGAACTCCAACATTGCTTAATGTACTGACTTCATGAAACTGTAAGCTCAACAGACCGGAATGATATGGAGACTTTCCTTGTCACACAACAGTCCAGATCACTAATGCTGGAAGCAATACATATGAAGAGACACATCTACTCTTGGTTTAAATGTAAGCATCATATACAAGACTCAACAAGCACCATTGGAGATGCTCTTACCTGCCTAAAGAATCATTACAAGGACCTAGAATATATGAAATAGAAGTACCTATATAATCCAAAATAATTATAAAATCAATAGTAACTATTTTCTTAAACTTCCTATATTATTTAAGCCTTTAAGGTTACCACTTCACCTGAAAAAACTGTATTTTTCTGTATCAATGATTTTTTTTTAATAGGTGACTTCTTTATAATTTTTCCTCCGTCTTCTTCCACCATTTTTTTTTGTACCATGCCACAACAACAACAAAAAACGCATAAACCCAGCATACTCCCGTAGAATAGATAGCTTTCTTCAATCTATCGAAATTACCATCATAGCATTTGTTTTAATTATCGAATTTGGAAGTCATAGTGTTCTATTGAATTATGTAACAATGCTGAAATATGATCCCATGGTTTTAAGGGTACTTGGGTTGGATACTTCGGCCCTGTGTTTTACTAAACCAGTAAAACTTCCATCTAAAGATAATACATAATGGTTGTAACTAGCAAAGCCTGGAGCCACAAAAGCATATTTAATGCATATTGCCAGTTTTTGGTAATCGATGAATATTATAGTCACTTTCCAGTTACTGAGTGGATTTGATAAACACTTAAGCTGAGTTTTCCTATAAAAAAACAGCAGAGAATGATTAATGACTCAATGATCTGTTTGATCCAAGTTTTTTTGTTCAGGCATAGCAACTTGATAAGACTTCCCAGGAGAAAGAAAAGGGCTAGGAAATGATGAGTTCCTAGAACCTCTTGCACCAAAAAGCTGCCTCTTCTATTACAAGGACAAAATTACTATGTTCTTCAAAGAAGCTTTTTAATAATAGAATCATAGCCTCAAATAAGCATTTTTGAGTGGAAGAGGGAAACAACAGAACAAAGTACAAGTAAATGGTACATATAGATGAGTTAGGGGCACACCTTTTTCACTACTTGCAAAAGACCATGATCAGATGGAGCAGCATCAGCATGACTTTCAGACAGTTCTACGGCAAACAGAGGATTGGAAAGCAAAGCATAATCTACTTTTCCAGTGGAAGACATAGGCAATGCATCCATACACATGTAACGACTAGGAATCATTGCTGGAGGAAGCTTTTTGCTTAACCAACTTTTAACACAAGAGAGCATATCTATGTATGATTCTATCTCTCTTTTTAATACTATATAGGCTCCGAGATGGCTAGATCCTCCTTGACCTTTATCAGAAATTACAGCAGCGTCAACCACATAGTGATGGTCCCTAAAAACATTTTCAATTTCCTCCAAAGCAACTCGTTGCCCATTAAACTTTATTATGCGATCTTTTCTTCCCGAGAAGACTAAATTACCAGAATGCAGCCGTTTGGCAAAATCACCAGTTTTAAAATATAACTGCTTTCTAGTATCCTGGAGTGGAGGACCTTCAAGAAGTCCAGAATCCTGAAGCAATGTTACATAGTCCACAGATGGAACGGCGGAATTTTCAAAGTTTCCAATTGATGTGCAGAGGCCACCAACATAAATCTCACCTTCATTGGCCACATTTGGATCTCCAACGAGCACAACATCACAGTTAGCAATAGGTATCCCAATTGGCACGCTGCTTAGCACCTCAGTCTCCAAAATCATTGGCAAGCTTCTACAGTTAAAGTATGTGCAATCACCTGAAACCTTCAAATCCATTTTCATGTGTTAGTAATGATACCTAGAATCAACAATGTACAGTATAATATGAAGGACCATTTGAAGTTCCCTTTGTGAACCCAATGCCATGTACCACAAGCTCACACATATAAAATGTGTACTGATGAGCTCACCTCTGTACTTCCATACAGGTTCAAGATTGTAGTTTCTGGCAAAAGTTTGCAGATTTTTTCCCACAAACATACAGGAAAAATTTCTCCACTCATTATTAATATACGTAAGGACTTCTGGATGCGATTACCAAGCTGGCCTTCTTTAGCAAGAAGAATTCCTCTCATCACCGATGGAACAATAGTCAACCTTGAAATACAATAAGCCTGCAAAAACAACAGAATAAATTTAGACCACAAAGTAAGGCATTTAATGTTTGCCGTACAGTACTTTAAGGGAGCCAATAAAGGATAAAATCAAAACTTAAGCAGAAGCTCCAAACTTTATGAGCGCAAACCAATTTTGACATGCCCATGGATAAATTAAAGAACCCAGAAATATGTAACTCTAATTTAATTTAACCAACACTCGATATTTCACATTAAAAATCTTCATCCTTGTGTGACAAGAATGCAACATCTCTCTGCAGAACCTCATGTTTGATATTTCTAACTTAAAGTCATCACTAATACATATTACATTGCAAATTAATACCAATTTGTTGGGAACAAGAGAAATTAAAAAAATAGCTATAACTCAACAAAATGTGTGAACATACCACAATAAGAAAACTAGCAAGAAATCACATACCCATTGAAATGTACCTTTACAAAATCAACAATACAAAGTGGATTTGCTTTTATCTCCTGACAAGGAGGTATAACCAATGGGGCACAAGTAAGTATAGCACCAAGAAACTCTTGCAAATGGTCCACAAAGCTGATAGGTGTCCTGAACAAAAATGTCTCCTCTTTGTGTACTGGAAACGACTCTTTCATCCAAAAATATCGGTTCAGGAGACCTATATGTGTGGAAAGATGTCAACAGGATTGATGTATAATGCCTCTACATATAATACTAAAACATCGAACCACCATATATCTGAAGAGAACTCAAACTAATAAAAGAAGCTCAATTAGTTATTTCGTTCAAGCAGATATCTAGTAACCCACAATTCTTTAGATGAAACATAAGAACAATTAGATTAATATCTCAAGCAGAGCAGAAACACGTATATACCCTCAATCCTTAGCAGATGACCACTGACAATTCAAATAGGCCTAGTAATACAGACACGAAAACAAGAAACAAAAATCCTGAAAATAGTAAATACCAGTTACTGGATTTTGAGCTTATAAAATGCCATAACCAATACATTCTTTTGTGAAAATTACAAGATTACTTACCTTTCTCAGTGCCACATACACCTTTTGGCCTCCCAGTTGATCCAGATGTGTACATCAAATAACAGAACGTCCGTTTCCTTGTGCTTTTACAAGGCCAGACCAAATCCGACTGACTCAAATCCTCTTTGAAAGTTTCTTTAGTAGACATATAAAGAACAGGACAGTTGATGTCATTCGCTAAAAAATCCGATTCATCAAGTTGATTGCCCTCACTTTTCCCAATTGAAGATTTACACTTCACAATAAGACCAACTTTTGCAGAAGACAAGATCGACATTATCCTATCTTTCGGCCACGAAGTATCTAGAGGCAAAAAAGCCTCCCCACATCTTAGAACAGAAAGAACAGCAACTAAGTATTCCACAGAAGGTACCATGTGTATTCCAATTATTTTGGGAGAACTAGACATTTCTTGAAAGTCAGGCGTTTGTTCTTCAACTAGGCTTGCAACGTAAGGAGACTCCAAATTTGTACTGTAATCCGCCTCCCTGCCACAAAAATTACCTGCAAGATTACCAAACTTAGGGTTTAGGGTTTAGCAATCCACTTCAAATTCAAGCTACAGTTTTAGCAATCCAAGGAATTAAAAACGTATAATACAATGAAAACGCTTTAAAAATCAACAACAACAAAACAAAACCTTAACCTATTGTTGTTGGTCTGGACAAGTTAGGATCATTACCACCATCAAGCACACGACGAATTCGACGACTTAATGATTGAACTGAACTTAAAATATCTGAGAAGGTAAATAACTTATCTCCTTTGTAAATCAAGTTAGTAGGAAGAGTAAAATCGCGATGACCATCAAAAAATTCATCTTCATTAAAAGTGGAGTCATCATCAGTATGGATGATCTTTTGATGCAACTCTCTGCATATTTGAGATCCACCGAAAGCATGTATAACTGCGATGGTATCAGGATTTTCAGAAGCAATTCTGAAGAATTCATGAGAAATACAACAACTGCGGTTCTTTTCCATCTCTTCTGCCATGAGAAGGAAATGTTATCGTGGACTGGGGATACGAATTCCCGCAATTATATATCTATATACCAAAGGTGCCACATTTGGGATACCCCACGAGCTGGGCGTACAAATTTAGGGATGCCAGGATTAAACCAAACCAGGCTAATTTAAGGTCAACCCATTTTATTTAAGGTCTATCACTGATTCGTCTTTGTTTAGTCAGTGTTAATAATTTCAATTAATAGTTAAATTAATTAGTATTTGAAATTAAATTATAGTTAGTGTTAAATGGTAAGAACCAGAGTATAACTTTTATTTAAAGTTTTAAAGAAAAAAAAGAATCTAGGATTTTATAATTTTAGTAGTAAAAATGAAATTTTATACTGACGACGAATATTCTAGTGGTGATAGGGTGCATCTACATATCATCAATCAAATTATCGTGATTTTGTCCTATCAATTTGGATTATTTGTTGGATGAACAAGAACATGTAAACCAAAACATAGTTGAGGATTTTATTCAAGCAAATGAAGAATCAAACCCGAAAAAGGAAGATCGTAATGCTTCCAACCGTACGTGCTAAGGATCTTGAAATATGTATGTGTAGAATGTGGAGAAAAAAAATTAATTTTGAATTATTTTCTGGTCTACGTATAACCCATAATCGGAGGATACGATGATACTGCACCCGTTGATTCTACATATTATGAACTACAAGAGGCGGGTATGGTCATGAACAACAACTAGTTATAGTTTATATTTGGTAGGATTGGTGAAAAGATCGGTTGTTATGGACTCACATATCGGCCGATTGTAGCACTTGGAGATTTTTCCAAAAAACACCAGGTGTACAATCAGGCGATGTATGTTGTTGTGTGAGTCGATTGTAATCGAGAAAGTGGCCAGAAAAACTACACTTGGTTGAATGTTAGAATCGACATACACGTCAGTTCACGTGTGTCGATTCCAACACTTGGGGATTTTTCCAAAAAAAACAAGACCAGGTGGAATCGGTAGATGTTTATGTTCATAAAGGTCGATAGTTAAGAATCGGTCGACACGATTGTTCCTTATCAGTCGATTGTGTTGGCCTAACTTTTTAGTGTATGTTAGATATTGTTGAAGAGCTCGGCGACGATCATCCTGAACCCATGTCGCAGATGTGGCATGATACTTCTGCCCACTATTATACTGATTTAGTATGGGAAAACATGAACGATGCAAAACAAATTGTGGAGAAAGCCATGGAAATCAAATGCACATTAGTCTTGGTCCGTCGTTCAAGGCGTGATCGTTTAAAAATTGTTTGCAATAAAAGTGGCAAGATTGAAAGTCACAGGGCAAATGACGAATTGTATGTGAAGAATACGCCGAGGGTCTACATGACTAAATCAAACAAGCATGAATGTTCGTTTAATATTATAGTGCATAGACTCAATGGTGTATGTAAACTTTATAAAGTCATGAATGGTTTTCATAATCATGATGATCCGGAATCTCTTTGTAAACCAAGTAATATCCTTAGGAAGATTAAGGAGGAGGAGGAGGATAAAAACTTGTTTATTTTGAGGAAAATTTACGCGGCAAGAGCAACCATTAGGAGGAAGTAATGGGATGCTAGAGTGGTTATGGAACAATCTTAGTGGTTATCCGAGCAACACAACTACACAACAAGGAAGCAGGTAATGGACGACAAAGTGACTCGTATTACCTTGGCGCATCCAAAGATGATCCAATTGTCTCAATGCTTCTATCAAATTTTGTTAATAGATTGTACTTACAAGTCAAGCAAGTACAACATGTTGTTGTTAAAAATTATTTGCCACACTTCGGATAAACAAACTTTCACGGTGGCATGGGGTTTTATGGATTGGGAGAATGATGTGAGTTTTATTTGGATGTTAGAAATCCTGAAGGAGATTTACCATAGCGATCAAACGCCAAAGGTCATAGTGACATATAAAGATAAAACACTAATGAATACCATTGAGTTAGTTTTCCCGGATAACAATCATTTTTTTTTTGTACATGACACATACAATGAAACATTATAACGTATTGCAGGGTTCATATCCAGAGGCCAAAACCACATAAAGGTACTGGTCGTAAGGAGGCTGAAGATGAGCATCTTAGTAAACTAACATGAAGAACGAGAATATAAGGGAAGAAGAAATGCGCCAAATAGTACGCAGATAATTGAGTGAAATGGAAAGCTTTTCAACATCATTGGGATTTGATAGTACATACGATGTCTTAGGAAGAGTATAAATCTCATTTGGAGAGTTTCATATTTTTTTGGAAAAAGGTTGTCAAGTAAGTTTTGGTTTATTACTTGACACATATGCACGTCCCTAATGGTCGATTGTGGTCATAAAAGGGCAACAAAAAAATGGGATTTGAAAAGACCAACAATCGGTGTTTAGACAAGTACGTACATGCCGATTCCACAGTTAAATATTTTGAAAAAATGTTGAGCTAGTCTTGAAAGCAAACAAGTCTTCATACAGAAAGGCAGACTTTAAACCATTTACATAACATCTAAGTTCACTCACGTATAAAACAAAATAAGTCTTCAAATAATTACAACCCCAAACTAAACACATAAAAAAGGCTTATTTCTATTAAAGGAAACATGTCTTAAAACCACTTCCACAACTTAGTTATCAGCAGAAACAACATTATCAACATTTGTAGCATCGCCGACATTATCAGCACCACTACCAGCAACGACCGCTTCTAGCTTCTATCTCTTTAAAGATTGGCTCATGTTCTCTCCACAATGCAATGTCGTCTCTTTTTATGGTCGCTACTTGAATAAATTTATCAATTTCCTTCATTGCAATATGATCTAGGAGCACCTTAAGTTTCTCCAATTTGGTTTCTACACCGAAACCAAATTTGTAGAGGTTATGGACAACCTTATGTTGTGGTTGTCTATCAATATTGCATTGACGGATACTTTCATAATTGTTCTCTTGTGACTGTCCATATTGGCTATACAAAAAATAAATTCAATAACAAAGATAAGTATGACTAAAGATTAAAAAAAATTAATAACAAGGATTATTCATCAGTAAATCCAAAAATGAATACAACATAATCGAGCATACTGATTTTAACCGTAAAAGGCAACAAAAAAAATGAATACAACAAAAATAAGTGGATAAGACACGTATTTATCCATCAATTCCTACTTACTGATAAAACTCAAAAAAATAAATACAACATAATCGGTAGATAAGACACATGATGATCCATCGATTCCGACTTGCTGAGAAAACTCAAAAAAATGAACACAGCCAAAATCAATGGATAAATATGTGTCATATCCACAGATTTTTATCTAAGAAAACTAAAAAAAAAATGAAAACATTAGAATCGATGAATAGGATCTGTCGTACCCAACGATTTTGGATATGCTATTTGTTTACGAAGAAAATCAACACAAATCAACGGATAAATATGTGTCTTATCCACCAATTTTCCTGCATGCATGTTCTTCATGTCCATGAAGAATATAACCAGAATCGAAAGGGTCGACCCTCTAGTACAAGCAAGCCAATCCTTGCTTGGGACCATAAGTTGGAGAGGGCCATAATTATTTTATTTTTACTGTGAACCCTAGTGAAAAAAGAAATTTTTTTCTCCCCACATGAAACTGAAAAGGAAGTTGTTCTAGCCTTCTAGGGTTTGGATTCTTTAGAAAACTCATCAAGTACGTATGATATATGATTTTTTATTTTAATTTTAAGACAATTGAATCAGTGATGATTTTGATTATAATCTGATCTGTAATTGTAGTCCTTGTTACTTTGTTGTTTTTTATGGTTACTTTGTTTGTGTTAGGTTTTCTAGTAAAAAGTAAAAACTCTTATGATCGATCTTTCATGTCATGTATCATGTATTGTATAGTGTGTTATTGTGTTGTGTTCATCATGAAAGAAAGTAATAAACGATAATTGCCACTACCACATTAAGAAGTCATTGACTCTGATGAATACCTGCCTAATGCTTTTTTACCTAGCATTCTAGCAATTAGCAAACATGTATCATATAATCCTAGTTGAAGAGAAAACGGAAGAGAAACGTTCTTATGCTCTGCATATTTTTGTTCTAGTTGATAGTATCATAGAATCTTGCTTACTTAAGGAAATAAAAGAGTGAAAGTGTATGCATATCTTCCACTCCACCTAGCAGATTCATTACTACGTACCTCACAATAAACATTAAACCTTGATCACCTTAGTTGCTAAGACTTGTTGTGGCTCAAGTGGCAATTAAAGAGACCAAATACAACATATAACATATGTGCGTACAACTGACAAAGTTGAGGCAGAGAAACTACTATATTACCAAGGTATAATATACTGGAATTAGCTGAACAAACCATATTCTCAAATAATAAACTTGAATTTATAATAATGGATTAAGTAAACATAAATGAAAAATCTTAGTTGAGTTGTTAGATATAAATATAATTTTATGTTGGGATTGTATTAGGTTCAAATGATTGAGCATCCACTATATAAATCACATTCATTTTTCATGTACTTACTATATAATTTTATGGTATCGCATATGACAGATGTATCGTTTTGCAAAAGGTTTAGTTACTGAAGGCAGTGTTGGTGTCTGTCATGTAGTGCTAATAAACACTAGGTGCTGAGTTTCCTAGTTGTTTTTTTATCTTATTCTATCACAAGTACTTGAAATATTTGAGATTCACTAAATCTTCTTTCTTGTTCCTGTCAGGAAATATTTAAGATTCTCAAAATCTGCATAATATGTATGAAGTCTTTACTAATTACTAGCACCTGACTAATTGGAGTCCGATGTCCCTCATGTTCTGACAGTCTGACTTCTAAGTGTCATTGTACACTAATATTTCCAAACTATGACCAGTTGTTGTTCTTGATCAAAACTTATACAATGTGTTATTACAAGTGTGAATTTATCAAATAATATTTCATTGATGTAGGTCCTATGATGTTGATACAATGATACAGTAATTTAGGATACTTGCATGCCATTATTGTTCATTTGGTTCTTAATTCTTTTGGTGTGATCCATTCTTTTGCTGCAAATTTGTAATATTATTGATTTTCCCTTTATTTTTTCTACAACTAACAAGTTAAGAGCTCAAAGAAATTATATTATGTCTCCAGTCCAAACTAGAAAGCATGAACCTGGTGACAAAAAAAAAGAAAAGGAAACAAAGGCTCGATGACTTAGAGAAGTCCCAAGAAGGAGTTATTGTTAAGTATGTCAAACCCACGACAACAACAAGTATTGAGAATACGTCCGAGAATAAGAATTCTACTACTAGCAGCAACAACAACAGCGACGACGATGCGATTGCAGATAAAATAATACCACAAGAGCTGATTATGAATTAGGTAACACCGAGCCCAATATAATTGAAAATGATGAAGTTGATAATGAGTATCAACCTTTAGATATTTTTGATCTTGAAAATTGGAATGTTATTGATCAATCTTTGAGAGATAAGTTGGTTCAAACGATCCTGTGAGAATTTTAAATCATAAGTATCCAAAAGGTAAAAGTGTGAGGCGTTTCGCTAACAACTATTATACTCAAATTGCTATCAACGGGGAGAAGTACAATATGAGTTGTCTAGTTTACTCAATAAAAAAAGATAAAGTTTATTGTTTTTGTTGTAACTTGTTTAATCTTCATGGAGTAACAAATCAGTTAGCTAATGATGGTATTCAAGATTGGGGAAATTTAAGTGGGACTATACGATATCATGAAACCCAAACCGAGCACTTGACTTGTTTGCGTAGTTGTTCTGAATTGGCGATGAGGTTGAAAACAGCTCATACAATTGACAAAAGTATTTAAGAGCAGATTAACAAATAAATAGAGCGTTGGAGAAAAGTATTGCAACGAATAGTTAGCCTTGTAAGACAACTTGTTAAAAGATATTTAGCATTTCGTGAAGATAATGAAAAGATTGGTCAAGAAAGCAATGATAATTTTTGGGCTTTATTGAATGGGCAATAAAATTTGATGTAGTGATGAAAATGCACCTTCACCGTTGTAGATAACGGATTTTTAACAAAGGGTAAATTAGTTAAGCCGCCTCATCCCAACAGTAGAAGCGTAGAATAATAAAATTTTGTATATGCTACTGACACGGATTCAAAGACATAAAATTTATATTTTATATTTTGCAAGAGAATTAAGATATCAAACTCTCGTTACAGGCATCTTACACTGATCCTTCAACTCTCTGAAAATACACACACACACACACACACACACACACACACACACACACACACACA
>JAJJMC010024047.1:986618-1038987 GCA_023531435.1 Papaver californicum | reverse complement strand
ACACACACACACACACACACACACACACACACACACACACACACACATATATACCTATTATATTAGAGCCTCACCCGGTTGAGCTTTTAATATTTTATATATATAAACAATATTAAGTATTGTACAACTCAGTGTTTACTTCTCTACATTGGTCGGACGACTTCTAGATGAATTAATCACTACCGTCCTCAAAGTATCACTGATGTTGATTACAATTTCTTCCCAAATGATTTCTGGTTATGTAAAATAAATATGCAGAACACATCCTTGTTCCCAAATGGATATCAATGTTCCCAGATAGATTGCCTACTAGTATAGAGCGAATTATGATAAATTCTAGTGATATATTTCCCGGCTGAATTCTTAGAATTATCTATATCAATACTTAAACCCTAATTGGTTAATATTGATTTATCACAATTCACGACAAGTTGCACACGAATGCACTAGGTTGAAGCATCACAGTCTTGTATAAGCATTAAGTCGTTGTCGCACCAAGTGCAAAGTGAAAGCTACAATTGACCAATCCATAATGTTAGTTGAGCTTGAATTACACATTTTTAATATTCGTCGCACCAGAATCTCAATATTGGTCGAAATATAATGAAACCCTAATCTTGGTCAACGTCTAGTTTCTAACATATCATCATATATAAACGTTCCAATGAGTAGAGAATTGGACAAAATGTTCTAAACGACAAATATTCCCCTATAAGATTAATACGACATACTAAAAGGGCGTCCTATTTCGATCAACGGTCTAAGAGATATGGCCTAAGCCCTAGATGAAACACGAGCTGAAAAATTGTCAGAAAATTCCTGAAAGGTTGCTGTTTGCTACGTTTGACTACCAAAACGAGCTCTAAACCTAAATACTCACTCTCAAGGAGATAATGACAAATTTTTAATTCTGAAATGGGGTTAACCATCAAAAACAAACATTGTATGAAGAATCTATAACATTTTTACTAAAGAGTGATGTGTCTGAAATTTATAATGACGAAAATCAATGGAAGATCTCATTTATTCACGTGAGAATGATCATAAGACCTTAATCATATAAGGTATTTAATAATATAATGCTTTAATGATATAAGACTTTAGAGCAAATAAGACTAACTATAGAGGAAGGGGATAAATATAATAAAAAAAAGAAAGAAAAAACGGAGTCATGGGACCGGCGCTAACCAGTCAACCAGACGGTCATCTCGTGGCCGGTTCCACTCTTCTACTTTCTTATATTTCTTATATTATATCATTCCAACCTTACTTAGGGTTTCCCTCTTTCTATCAAACTCTTTGCTCTTTCTATCAAAAGCCTAGTCTCCCTCTAGTTTCAAAACCATAAGCTCTGCATATCTATATAGAATGGTCTCACTACCATATTAATATTAACATATTAAAATATTATTTTAATATTTCCTAAATATTTTTCTTCAGTCTTTACATCATAATTATCTTTTAAATATTATTTCCAAACAATATCATAGAGATCATATAACATGCAAGACGATGAGGAATGGTCCAGTGACCACTGACCCATACTCAGTCCACCTGGTCAGACTTCATATATCACATTCTTCATCTATTGCGACTTTCATTCATCATAATTAAGGTTTTATTATTTTACTTTAATTGGTCATGTTACCAATAATTAAAATAACATGACCACTCTAACACAAGTAAATGGTCATACACTTAATGATCATCCGCTTAATGCTCATTCCACTTGATCCTCATACACGAAAAATGTGTAATATCAAACACTGTAAGCCTATGATCGATCTAACAATCTCATCAGACTTATTTTTATTAATCCAATATGATTATCTGGATATATTTTGTTGTCTCAGATGATACGATGATATACCACGATTATTAATAACAACATCAATTAGACTCTTTACGTCCATGATCTATTAAGCATCACTGTTTATCTCCACATACACACTACGCTTTGAGTCAACATGCTAAAACTCATCAATATGTTAACACTAACAGTCTAGCTAGGTCAATAACTGACCAAACAATACACGTCTATAAGATAGACTTAGTCATGTTCAAGACAACAATCATGTCACATGGGGGGATATTCATTAGGGTTTTGGTCTGGCGACCTACAACAGATACAGTTTAGTAATACACCCACGATGAGAAAGTAAATAAATCGTGTTGACAGTTGAAGACATGAATATAATAGTGCTTGTACAACCGCCAAGTCCCACTAACATGACAGAATTGGTTTTCACCATGATCACCATGTCTCTACTCTTCAACTCTTTTGCAATTGTCACCACTTACGAGATCAATGTGTTAACTTCCATCGCTATAAATAGGTTCTTCAACCTATTGACAAGAGGATAGTCATCAAACAAGACAATTATCTTAGAAGAGAGCACGAATAGATGGTCACAGAGCTATCATCTTACAAGATCCTCATAAAACTCAGATTTTTTTATTTTTATATTCAATTCAAATACATATCATCATTGACATTCAATCTCATTGATCTAAATGCCTTTCTCTGCTTCCCTCCCTACGGATCAACTCTTCTCCTTCCTTTGTGACTGAAACAAGATTGGAATGATCATTCCTTGATTTAAGCCAATTTTGTACAAATTAATCTTTCGAATATTAAAAGTACTTATAGAGTACAAATGTTTAGGGTTCAGACGAATTGCACTGATTAGCATCTGCCTACTCCATCACTTTTCCCTTTTTTTTCTTTAATCATTTTTACCCACAAACAACCAGATACAAAATAAAGAAATTTGTTATCATTACGATAGTCATAATATTCAAAATGAGTTGATATTGATGTTAGCCGCTGAGACGAAAAACATGATTATTAAGAAGATACGGGAAACAAAATATTATTCAGTTATACTAGATTGTACTCCTGGTATTAGTCATGAAGAGCAAAAGACTCTTGTGATGAGGTGTGTGGATACTTATGCGACTCTAGTAAAATTGGAAGAGTTCTTCATGGGATTCTTAAAGGTGGACGACACAACTGGTGAAGGTCTTTTTGAAGTGCTTATGGATACTTTGAGTGTTTTTCAACTTGATATTGACAACATAAGAGGCCAAGGATATGACAATGGTTCTAATATGAAAGGGATACATAAAGGCGTACAAAATAGGATGATTCAAATAAATCCTAGAGAATTTTATTCTCCATGTGGTTGTCATAGTCTCAACCTTACAATTAACAATATGGTCAAATCAAGCGCGATGGATGGTAATTTTTTGGGTGCAATTCAAAGTATTTATGTGATGTTTTCGGCTTTTTCAAAGCGGTGTAAGGTTTTCCAAGATAAGGTTAGTGGTTCAAAAAACATCATGCTGAAAAAATTATCGGATACAAGATGGGAGAGTCGAGTAGAAAGTGTTAAAGCAATACGGTGTCAAGCTCTATAAATACTAGATGCTTTGGTTTATTTGACAGAGTACTGTGAAGATGAAGATGTGAGGCATGCTGCTAGGAACACAATAAACAAGACATGGAAAATTTTGAATTCTTGCTTAATATAGTTATTGGGAATAATATTTTATTAGCCGTGAATAAGGTTATTAAACTACTCCAAACTGAAGATATTGATATTAATTATGCTATTCAACAATTAAAG
Organism: Papaver californicum; assembly: GCA_023531435.1. Classification (NCBI taxonomy): domain Eukaryota; kingdom Viridiplantae; phylum Streptophyta; class Magnoliopsida; order Ranunculales; family Papaveraceae; genus Papaver; species Papaver californicum. Next base: position 1,035,358 of record JAJJMC010024047.1, on the reverse strand, counting down.
GGCTCGTTTCCTATCTTGATATATACCGAGAAAATGTATTTTAAAAAGAGATGGCTGAAACTGAACTTATTGCTGCTAAAATGGGCATTCAACCTTTTTTTTCAAACAAAGTGTTTTATCTATAAAAAGTATCCATTTGACGAAAGTGCAACTAACGAGGTACATCTACCACCTAATGAATCTTTTAGAGTTAACTACTTCATATACATATTGGATCAAGCTCTTTCTTCAATAAGTACTAGGTTTAAGCAATTTTAAATCTATAAAGAGAAATTTGGATTCTTATTTGATATGGATAAGATATATTCTATCGATGATGAAAGATTAAAAGAATCATGTATGAAGCTTGAAGTTTATTTGCAACATGGCTCATCGAAAGATATCGATGGAATGGATTTGTTTTTGGAATTGAAAATGCTAACATGTATTGTTTCAACTTCTATGAAAAAACCCATAGATGTGCTGAAGTTTCTAAACATTATGGATGACCCTTCTTCTTATCCCAATCTGAGGGTGGCTTACAGGATCTTGTTAACTATATCGTTTATCGTTGCGTCTGCAGAAAAATCGTTTTCTAGTTAAAATTGATCAAAAATTACCTCTGATCCACTATGTCACAAGAAAGACTAAATGGGTTAGCTATGTTATCTATTGAACAAGCATTTACTTAAAACTTAGATTTACGTATATTATTAATGAGTTTGCTACTAAAAATGTACAGAGAAAATCGACTTTCGGACAATTATAATTGAATGATTTTATGGTTAACAATTTTATTATAATTTTTTTCATATATTCTTTTGCTAACAAGGGGCCACAAAAAAAAAATCTGCATGAGGGTATAAAAAATGCAAGATCGTTCCTGAGAAATCGATGGATACAACAGATTAGTTTTCAGTATTTTGATTCACAAAAAATAACTTAGAAACGTATAAATCAATGAAAAATGCTATTAAATTAATGGGTTTATATATATTTACCTTATAGAACAAATGGGATGGGAGATCTGAGTATATAGAGAAAAAAGTTAGTTTATGGTTTTCAAAATTTGGAAAGCTTAGATGGAAATATAAAGTTGTTTTTCGTTTTAGGGTTTTTAATAAATTTAGAAAGTGGATGAAAATAGAAATGATTTGTATTTATATTATGGTTTTAGTGTTAAGGTTAATTAGGTAAACTGATAAGGTTTTTTTTTTTCAAGTGATAAAGGTACTAAGTTACCCTTTATTCCTAATAAAATTTTAAAAGAAAACGTAAAACCTAATTAACCTTATCATATCCCTCATATCCTCATCTGCCTCTCGTTTTTTTTTTACCCCATATTCAAACGGTTTCGTCGTCGATTAATTGTTGATTCCAAAATTTCATCGTCGATTAATTACATATATAAAAATAAGTCAAATGACCTATACCTGATACTAGAACCACGATTGCGTCTAAACAAGAAGTAAAACAAAAACTCAAAGATAAACTATATGTAATTGCAAATCAAGAAGAAGAAGAAGAAGATTCAAACAACTAAACTCTTAGTGAAATGGCTATGATGAGAAAAGTAAGTGATTCTCATTCGTTTATTTAGTGTATGAAGTCAGATTGTCAACTTGTTCGGAAGTTGTGTTCTATCCATTTGTCTTTTTTTGACTTGTTAATAGGATGAATAACTTATTTATAATAATAATTGTACACACTAACCTCGTAGGAAGGGGAATTCGTGAAGTATTGGTGGTGTTGATATCGTGGAAAATATGATGAAACTGTGTCCTTCTTGTCAGGGAAGACTGGACGGTTACACACCCACTACTCTTATACTCTTTCAACCGTTCGCACATCTTGTTACTTTCTCGTAGTGGGTGTAGTGCTACACCGAATGTCGTAGACCGCCAAACCAAAACCCTAAAGTTTATCCTCCATTTGTGACATGTTTGATGTCTCGTCTAATTTTAATAGAGTTAAATACTGGTTTTGTGAATTCAGACGTAACTTGCTTAGTCAATCAGTCCATTTGTAACTTGTCACACCTGACTAGAAAAGAAAGCCAAAAAAGAGTTAGCAAAACTCCTAAAGTTAATTGGTCTTCTGACCTCTGAGGTTTATGTATTAAAAACAAAAGTTACTTCTCTTCAACACAAGATCAGACAAAAAGGCACACAAGTGGATACCTTGATCAAAGAGAACAAATCTCTCTTAGTGAAATTGGAAGTTCTTTACAAAGTATTAACCAAGAACAAGGATGTATGCATATTAATACTTTGATTAACTCTCAAAATTGGATTGCAGACTTTTCTCCTTTTCAGATCCGACATGTAAAAGAGATTCGTCATCATCTTGGATATGAATTTGAGAGGTGTTAACGTCAGTGGTAGCCTTGGGAGCGTATCTTGATTGGTCCGTATGGTGACGCTAACACGGATGCTCTGGTGACGGGTGATCTGTCAGAGTCTTGAGGATGGTTAACATTTTCTTTTGAGTATTTACCATATCGATTTGATTTCTGGTCAGTAATCCTTGTCTTTCCATCAAATCCACAATACTCGGTGGATCTGGAGTATTCTTGTTTCTTCCAGGAATCTGGCCAAGGAGAGAGTTGGCAGTGGTCGGAGTAACACCAGGTGTAACAGAGGTGATACCGGAAGTAACCAAAGTGATCGATACCAAGAATAACCAGAGTGGAACCCTGGTATTGACAGAATGAGAATTAATAACCCAACCATATTTTAAGAAGATGATTTTTCTGTAACCGAGAGATTGATCTCTCAAGTGTGGTAAAATATTATAGGGTAAAGACAACGAAAAGTTTGAGGGGTATATCATAATGAATACGATAAATCAAAATCGTACAAGGATAGCCTAAACCAATGAATATCCATTCAAGCCTTGCTTCGGTCACAAAGGAAGAGAAGGGTTGATCGTAAGGAGGGAAGCAGAGAAAGATGATATTAGAGTGTGATGAATTCTATTTGAAGAATATAAGCCTTTGTGATTGAGTTTAAGTGTTTAAGATAGCATGATGTGACTTCAATAAACTTAGATCGTCTATTCATAGTGTTGATCTCACACTGATGGTATCATAAGAAATGGAGGAAGTGGAAGACTAGATAAGTGGAGAACGTGGTTGAAATCATTCCCATGATTTTAAGGAAGACTCTAGAGACCGTACACATACTATTCCTTCATCCAACAACGTTCACATGACTTGATTCTCTCTTATTATGGGTGTATAGTTACACCGCACATATTGTAGACCACCAAACCAATACCTTGATGAATATCCTCATGTGACATGTTTGATGTCTCGTGTAAAATTAATAATAAAACTCAAGTACTGCTACTATTGTTAGTTAAGTAATAATGACTCATTTGGTAAACATGTTGAGTCAAAATATAGTATGAACATATATCAATGATAACTAAGTCTGATTAGGTTGGTGGGTCTAGTAGAGCCTAACGAATATGTTAAACCATGTACAGTAGACTGCCAGTGCTCATGAGTCATTGAGCTTTGTGATGCCCTTGTGATCATTAAGTGGTATGGAGCATCTTATGATGCAATTAGTGGTGGATGATATCAAATATGCATTTGGTGACTCGGACACCTGCTAGCAGCGGGAGCACTCGATAACATCAATGTGAAGTGATGAGTAGCCAAAAATGAATAAAAAGCACATGCATAGTAATGGTCTGATATTGATGCCTGAGAGGCATAAAAGTTGTCATTGATGTACATGTATCATCAGATTTTCTGAAACTAGTTATGAATGATCACATTGATCATTGGCATCAACTCAATAATGGTGCAAGGCATGGGCATCACCTTATGGATTATGCATAATGGTGGCATCCCTTGGCAGATCGTGCCACTAATCTACGGATGATGCACGCTCATGATGTGTTATCAATATAAGTTCATGGTACCTTTTTATGAGTGATAGAATATAGTTGCATCACTTCGCAAGAGATGGCATTATAGTACAAGCTGATGCATCAACTTGGTCGATGGTTCATAATAGTGGCATTGCTGGTCCTTGTATATACATGATGCCAAGTACTATTAATTTATCTAACTAGAATATTCAGTTACTTTCTACTCGTAGCTTGGGGCATCAATTGGAGTTATCAGTAGCCAATAACATCATGTTAGGTAACTTAAGCGTTAAGGAATACGCATTTCACGAGCAAGGTGGAGAATTTGGTATTGCACAAAGAAGGAGAAACAATAGCCTTGCATAGGTGGGGTGCTAGCACTTAGGATAACATTACAATTTTTCCAACGCCCTGCATTGTCCAGCGCCGAGCATGGCGTGCATATAAAGGCCATCACCGAGCATGGTTAGCGGCAAATATTGTCCAACGCCGAGCATGGTCCAACACCAAGCATATGTTGTATGTGCATAGGCCTGCGACATTCCTCTTCCACCATTAGCACTTGGTACCATTGGTATTTGCTCATGGTGGCACGGGTACTCCTTTCTGCGAGAGCATAAATGAATTAATATTTTTGGTCGGATCACGACAATGAAGACACTAGTACCTGATGACAAGGACTTCAACTGGGGAATTATGACACTTAGATTAGGTTATAATTTCCCTATACTAATGGATGTCACATCTAAGAGCTTTGATGTTTATTTGAGAATGAAGCTAAGAAATAAAATATCGTAAGAGCTTGTTCCGAATATATACATATGTATAATCTGGAGAATGTATGGGAAGCATTGCATATCAACATCATCGAGAACCCAGTTTTGGAATTTAAACAGAGGTACTAAGTTATATAATACATATATATATATAAATATTGAGGTACTTAGTAAATTATTAATTATATATAAAATACGTTCGACTGGGTGAAGCTCTAGCATATATATATTTGAGAGATGCTGAGAGTTCATCTTAGGTGAATCTCTAGCACATAATGAGAGAGATTACATGGACAAGTGTAGAGCACTATAACCATTGGTTGAGTCTATATAGTCACAATTCTTTATGATATTCAGACTATTCATGCAAACTGTGTATTTTTCAAACGGGACCAGAATTTTTTTTTGATTTTTTTTGGTGGCCAAAAACCACCATCAACAATTGTGAATTGTTGAGATTAATCCTACATTACATAGAAAAATTTCCTGAATAGGATCGAAGCCCTAATAATGCTTACGATTTACGTGATGAAGGGTATTGTTTCGGCTTTAGCTGCATCATCAAGCATCATTAATAGATGAATCATCAATCATACCAAGATGGCGGTTAGGGGCTGTACCACATCATCAAAAGACGAAGGTACTAATGATTTCTTTATGCTTAATGATCAGAATTATCATGTTGTGTTCTGCGAATTTGTGAACGGAAAAAATTGACATTATCAGTATATTGCTTTCAGAGGAATTCGTAGTAAAAGACGAGGATATGGAATCAGAAGAGAATATGATGCGTTTATACGAGAGGTGGATGAAATACCAAGAGATCTACAGAAGGAACGGGGAAGAGAACAATAGACGCTTTCAAGTGTTTCAGGAACATGTGAAACGATTCCGCACTGCTAACTGTTTCGCAGACACGTTCCGTCATGAGCAGTTAAGTTAATATCGGATTTCGGTTCGTACAGATTGAGAGTGATACACTGATACACCTTTATATGGGGATATTTCGATTCTAAATATCGATAAATATCATTCTACATATTTTATACATATAATTATTATATCAAACGTTTTTTCTATATTGGACTCATTAAGATACAAAACTAGTACTCATTTTACTAAAATACCATAAAAAATATGAGTAACAATTGAAAACCCTAAAACAATGATAAAGAAATTCGTTATTATTATTTTTTTTTTTAAATAAAAATAATTAAAAATCCTAATTTCGGCCGTACCGGTCCATTTCGACCATTTCGATTAAACCGTATTGGCCAATATTTTCGTGAAAAAATTGTTCTACCGGTATAGGCTATTTCGTATTGGGTGATGACCGTTACCGGTAAAAACGACGATATTTCAGCCGTACCGATTGAAATTAACTACAATGGTCGTGAGTTTAATAAAATACTAATAAAACATTGGGATTTTCGTTTATGAAGACACCACTCTCGAGAATGAGGTAATCGTGGAAGCTAGTTTCCATCGGTGTATATGTGAAACTCAGTGTTATTTGCTCCTGTCAATAGTTTTTTGGAACCAAAATTATTAGCTTTAGTTGATCTGGACTTGTGACCAACATACTGGTGTTTTCTTGTTGCAGTTGACCTTGCTGTGGCGGAGTTATATGAGCTGGCCTTGCTGTGGCGATGTGTCTAGAAATCTACCAGCAGTTCTTACGCTGTAACAAAACTTTTAGAAGTTTTAAAGGAAAATTTTGGTATATTCATATATTGAAAATGAAAGTCGCAGTTTTGTCCAAAAGACCATGATGCTTCTTGATTTCTTACCTCACGAGTTCTTGGCTTCTTGCCGTGTGCCATAAAGAGTCTCCTCAATGCTATGTACATTTTGAACTGTCTGACAATAATTTTTTTCTTTTTTACTTTGAATTATAAAGAAGCTTAAGACTACTAAATAGGTACAGATATAATCCGGAAAGGAATAAGAAAATTCATGTTGTAGTTTCCCCTTTTTTTATTAGTGCACATAAAAATCAATCATCTCTTTCTTGATCTCTGATCCACTTTGTAGCTACCCATTTCTGTCCAACTATCACCGGACAACTCCCATGAAGTGACATCTGCAGAAATATAAAAAATGGAACTTATTATATATCCAACAGAGAACGTTGTAAATATTTTCTTTTGTTTTCATACACCTAATTTAACACCTTGTGTCTTTGAATACATCTAGTACTAGTTTTTAGATTTTAATAAGTGGAGCTGCAGGGAAAGAACATGACGAACAAAGAACACTAGAAAAATATAACAGTTGACAAGGTGCAGAATCGATTACCTGATCAATCGTACCATTTGGATATAACGAGTAAAAGAGTAGACCATCCCCTCGACGAGGCTTCACTTTTAAGCCAATACACTCCTCGTAATCATAACCAATATTCATATTCAGACCATTCTGCATTTCAATACGCAAGACATTTAAGTTGGTTACAAGAAAAGTAGAAGAAATAAAAGCTTCTTGAATATCTTACCTCAAAGGGAAACATCGTTTCACCACCTTCTTCCACATCAGAAAGGTATAATAAGAAAGAAGCTACCTGCATGATAAGTTTGAAGCTTTGAGCTGACGATTGTCACAACCAAAGGCATACTCATGATTTGAAATAGGAGTCCTTAAATAAATCTTGGGACATCCTAGTGAATGGTTAATCTTGAGATCAAGCTGATGGTATTAGATTAATTTACATAAGACATTAAAACTTGCTCGTTAAAATTAAAAAAACATCAATCCCATATTTTTTTCCCAATCAGCAGTCCAATTCCTATGAAAACAACACAAGGAACTACCTTGGACATTCAAGCAGCTCCTAATGTAGTTTATACTTTATAGGCGTTTAACATTAAAGGATTACATTATAAACTTATGAAGAAAGAAAGAAACCTATTCTTGCTTAATGAAAGAAAACAAATACTGGAAGTAATTGAAAAAAAATATTTGAACGAAGACAATACCCTTTGGCTCTTTTGTGGTCCATACTCAGTCGGGTTGAATGCATCATGATGAGATAAATATCTCTGTCCAATCTCATAACGCAGAACATTGAATGCCTGCAACATGGTGATATCCTCGAATTACTCAAGACTATTTTAGAATTCCCTGAAATAAAAGGTAACTAATTCAAAATACGTCTGAGAAATCTATACCAACAACAAACCATTCAGCTTTAAGCATAAACAGAATTCAGAAAGCCTAACTTTTGAAACCTCTGGCGCCATTTTCAAATACATCATCATTTAACTCGAGATTAAGTTGAAAGCAGAGAAGTGAAGCTAAAGTTATCTAAAACAGATTTGCAAGTTACTTTACTAAAGCACTTCCAACAGAAAAATTCTACTATTCAGGGTTGTACAAAGATTTGAAAGAGAAAAGCACTTGCTTATTCAAGTTGAAATGCAGCAATAGGCTTTAAAACTTGCCTGAATTGTTATTTAACACCTTAAGTAATGATGTTACTTGAAGATAGTCTCCTGTGAGGTAAACTGTAGAGCCAGTTGCATTTAAACATAAGGGTTTCTCCTTGCTGATTTAAGCATATGCGGTGCTTACATATACGCTAAGATCAACCAGATAATATGAACTGCAGAAGGGAAAGATAATCTAAGCGTACCTCTCCATGGCTTCTCGGAATCATTGTAGCCTTGGCAATCTTTTCCTCAATGTGGCCCAAGGTTCCAGATGGGTCTTCTGATGCACTGATAAATGTGCCTGAACTGTTTTGAAGAAATGTATACCACAGGTTAATTTCAAAAATGCAATAAGCCAGTCTATGAGAAACACACAAGTAAAGAAGCATCCAGTCATTAGGCTGTCAATTGTAATTGCATTACGACATACCACAAACAAAATACAAGAATTTACTGTTGAAAACCTAAGAAATAATAAGACAAAATTGAGAAATATAACAAACACATTAGAATGCAAACATTAGAAAGTGGCCCTTGCAGTAGTGAGTACAATAGTTGAAGTGCCTTTCGGTTAATAATTTAAGAAAACAAAAAGGACGAGGGAGATCTTCCGCATAATGCTATACTTTACAAGGCCAAAATGTTGATTAACTAAAATGGGCAATCTTCTCTGTGTTCTTCTAAAGATCGGATTACTAAACCAAGTCAAATCTTTTCTAAAAACTAACCATCACCATAAGATTAATGCAGTATATGAGAAATATCCCATGTCCTGGGGAGGGGTATTTAGTTTGCTCTGTGGTTCTGCTTTGACTAAACATGTCGCCCGGACATTTCTGGAGAGCTAGATCTGCACTCTGTGACAGGTCTCTAGCCAGATTAAAACGGAGACCGTGAATATGACGGTCAAAGTGGGGATAATGTTGGTGAGCACATGGGTCAGGTCATGTATCAGAGAATGGACACCTTTGTCTATGAGAGAGCTGAATTCCAAATTTGCTTAGAGTGGGGCATTCCGTTCGGTCCTCTAGATCTGGCTTGAACTTAACATGTTGCCAAGACCTATGAGAGTTTAGATTTGGACTTCCGACCGGTGCCCTCACCAAACCAAAACCTTGAACCGTGAGACTACGACGGTCAAAGAGGGACAGTACTGGTGGACATGAAGGTTTTGTTGTGACACTATGAAATGCTTACCTCAATGCAGCTGACCTTCAAAGTACAAGTGCTACGAGAAAAAGAAAATAGTTACCTTGTTCTTATTCCCTTGGTGTTCTCAGCAGTTTCTCCTTTCCGCAAAGCCAAACTTGATGGTCTAAGATTTGCCTTGGCCTTTTTAATTATGTGATCACATTGTTCTGCACTTGCAAAACCAGGAAAGTAAACGACACGAGGTTTCCAGCTCAAAACCTGCAATGGGAATTAAAGTTAGAAACCCAGAGTACTCTAATCAAAGTTGATAAACTAAGGCGAGATCATGAATAACTATAATATGCATCAAGGACAAGAAAAACAAAGTGTACGACCAGCTGAAACTACTTTGATACTACATCTAGAACAAGCAAAATGCCAAACTTGATACCCGATCAAAGAAAATTTCAACCTTAATTAAACCTAAAACAAATGTCAAAACATAAGTAACCCTAGTCCACTTTGCACTGCAGTTTCTTTGCATCACTGTGTGGTGTCAGCCAAGCCAGGTTGCCTCACCTATAAACTACCGTTCCAAAATGTTCTCAACGCAATCATCAAGAAGACACTAAGCTAAATGACAAAAATAGAGACTCATGGAAATGGCACACTCTTCTCTATATGTATAGATCAAGAATGAATTAAAGTTTCATATCATATTCATATATAGATTGAATCTAATAAAAATAACAAAAATTACAAAAATAAAAAATAAAAAACCTGAAAAGGAATGGAAGAAATAAAAGAATCCCCGGTATTTCCATTAGAAATTGCTTCAAACACTTTATTCTCTTCTTCTACCGCTACAGATTCAAGTACCCTCGATCTAGTTACATCTCCATCAATATCCTGGAACTATTTTCAAAAAAGAATACTTCAAAATAAAGATCAAACAGTAAAACTAATACACACAAAAAAAAGCTATAAAAACAAAACAAAAAAAAAATTTAAAATTACCTGAGAAAGTAGAGTGGATCCAAAGAAACCAGCTAGAAAAAAAACAGAGCATGATAATAAAACAATAGGTAATCTCAGCTTTGTTCTAAATAATCCCCCCCAACTTCCTCTACTTGTTATTTTCATTCTAAAATTAGACTTCCTGACTCTCTCTTCTTCTTCTTCTGTTTGATGAATCAGTGAGGTCAAATTGGGTTTGGTTAATTATTGTCTAAAAAAAATCACAAACGCGGGAGTTGTTTTGTTTGTTTCACTAAAGTGGGGGGAACCAAAATTGGCTTTAAAATATAATTACAGTAAGATTCAAAGTTGGTTTATCAAAAGTTTGTCTTTCTTCTTTTAGGGGTTTTTAACTTAACCTAGGAATAAATCTAAAAAAGGGTAAATACACGACCTTTATTTTTATTTTTATTTTTATTTTATTTTTATTTTAGTACTACAACTATTCTTGATGAGGTTACTTATGGGTAAGATATGGAGATTTGCAGAACTAATCAAAAGTGGTTGGTGGGAGAGGCCCGTCAGGGGCATTTAATGGGCAGTACTGAGTTGATGGCAAAACCTATAGAGCTTGAAATAAAATTCTTTTTTTTTTCTTTTTTTTTCTTTTCTTTTTTCAAGATGCACCCAAATAAAGTTCAGGTTATTTTCTTCCAAAAAAAAATGGTTTTTTTCGAGGATACGAAGATGATCCAAGATTTTTTTTAAGTCAAAACATATTTTGAAGTTATTCCCAAAATTAACTCGTCGAAATCTCTTAAGGATTTTAGACCTGGTTTTTTGTGCAATGTTATCTATAAAGTTATTCTAAACTGCTTGCAAACAGAATAAAGCCTTTTCTTAATAAGACCATCTCACCTTATCAATCGGCTTTTGTCTCTGGTAGGCAGATAGCCGATAATATAGTCAATGCTCATGAGGTCATCCATTCGATGAGAACTGAGAGGAAGAAAAATAAATATGAAAGAGCATATAGGGTTAAAGACTGACATGTCCAAAGCTTTTCACAGGGTAAGATGGGCTTTCCTAGTCCAAAAATATGAAAAAAAATGAGTTTCTGTAAAGACTGGATCGACTTGTATGCAATGTATGAGGATAACCTCGAGTGATATCCTTGTCAATGGGTCTCCTACCGCCTTCTTCAAACCTAATAGGGGCCTAAAGAAAGGAGATCCTCTATCCCCATACTTGATTATTATATGTATGGAAAACCTCTCCAGGCTGGATGCTGAGGAAAATAACTCATTAATAAAGTCAAATTTGCTAAAGTCTCTCCTTCTATCTCTCACCTTTTGTTTGCTAACGACTGTTTCATTTTCACATAGACATGGAAAAGGAGTGTAAGAATCTTGGAAAGATACTTGACCTATTTATCTAGGGTTCTGGACAGTTAATAAATTATGAAATCGAGTATTTTCTTTAGCAACTCTGTGGATAATAAATAAGCTACATAAATTCTTCAAATCCTAAAAGTGGGTAGAACCTAGGGTCTATCTTTTTACCCACAAATCCGAAATTAGATGCTTTGAACCGCTCATAGACAAGCTTAAGACCATGTTCAAAGGTTGGAAGAGAGATAACGATAAAACATATGGCTGACCTGTTAGCCATCTACCAAATGGCTTGTGTTGTTATACATAAGCTATCACCAAGAAAATGGATGCTCTCCGTGTAAATTTTTGGTGGGGTCACTCAACCAATAACAATAAAGGTTGGTGCCCGAAATCCTGGAAACCATATGTAAACTAACTAACAGGTGAGGTCTATTCGAAGAATTTGAAAAACTCAACCAATCCATGCTTGCTAAGATGGCCTGGAGAATGATAAAAAATACTAGCTATGTGTGTTCCTATGTCCTAAAAGTGAAGTACTCCAAAACTACCTCCCTATTGTGTATCAAAAAAACAAACTAAAATTGATCTTGGCTGCGGAAGGGACTGTGGGATGGCATTAAAATCGTAAAAGATGTAGCCACTTGGAAAATAGAGAGTGGAGGTGGACATCCAAATGTGGAATCATGACTGGATTTCACTTAATAGCCCTAAAAGTATCCATCAAAGTGATATTAAACCAACAGTGGTCAATACATTAAAAATAGTGAGTGAATTTATAAACCAGACAACAAAGGAATGACACTTAGACTTCTTGAGTCAGGTCATACCAACTGTCATTGTTCAAAAAATGTTCAGTGTTGACCTTAAGCAAAACCCCATTCAGACAGATAACTTAGTCTGACCTCTCAACAAAAATGGATTCTTAACAACAAAAAATCGGTCTATGAGTACTTAGTGTGTGGCCGGGATAATGAGTAGATCAACCAAAAGTATGGAATGGAATCTTATGATGTAGTACATCTATCCTAGATTTAGAAGTTAAAGTTATTTCCTTGTTTAGTATTTCTTTTCTTAAGAACTCTGGTTATTTTAGGTATTAGTAAAAGCCTATATAAACATGCATATGGGATTGTCCCAAGGGATATATTTTTATCAAATACATTATTATCAATCTTATTATTATTCGTTTAACACCAATTCTTTTTATCTATTCTTTCTCTTGCTTATTATTCTTCTTATTCGTATGTTTTACGTCTCTTCGTATCCCTGACAATCTCCGTATTGCATTCTTCTCTTATCATTCTACATTAGTTGGTATCAGAGTAAGAATTTTGCAAATAAATAAAAACCTACTTTTCTTTTCTTCATTGTGTTGGATAATTATGAGTTTGAAGAAGTACATGAAGATTATGGCGAACACTTTATAGGAATTGCTCGTTCTATATTACCCGCGGAACTTTTTTTTTCCCAAAGAAATAATATTTTCAAGACAAGGTGTTTTATTGGGGAAAAGGTTTGTGATATGATTATTGATGGTGGTAGCGCAGAAAATTACATTGCTTCTATTGTAGTAGAGAAGTTAGGACTACCAGTTACTCCACATCCTAATCCTTACTCAGCTGGATGGGTTAATGGATCTACTTCTCAGGATATTACATCAATGTCTCGTGAATTTTTCTTTTCCTGGGTATGAAGACTCGGTTATATGTGATGTTATCAACATGACTGCTATACATCTTCTTCTTGGAAGACCTTGGAAGTATAATATTCGAGCAGTTCACAATTGTTATGAGAGCACATATACTTTATTCCATAATGGTAGAAGGAAGACTTTAATTCCTTCCCAGTCTACTGCAATCTTCAAAGAACACAGTGATAAAAGGACTAATGCTTTATTAACTTCCACGGTAAGATCTCTTCAATCTCATATACAACTTCAAGAAAAAGATCACAGCACCGAGAATAAAAAAGATTCATCAATTAAAGACAAAACTGGCATGATTTCCGCGACATCAGTTGGTGGGGAAGAGATGAAAGCTACTTCTCAAAAGGACGAAGAACTTCATATTCCTAAGGAGGTTTCGCATCATTCACAAGTGTTTAATAGTGAGTTATCAAATCTTGATAAAGTTAATTTGGTATCTCCTATGTTGATATACTTGCTTTGTCTACGATTGAAAATAATCAAGTTGTTGAGAATTATCAAGTTTTTAATGATTCAAATACAACAATGATGTCTCATATATGCCCTAGCAAGAATAACCTTGTTGAATCAGCTTATGGAGATTTTTCCATGTCGTCGTGTATTTCTGCATGTGTGTGGATATCGATCTCAGGAAGATATCACTATAAAAAATTACTCTGGAAGAATTCGTGGTCGAATATTCTCAAACGCCGAGAGAATATTGGAAGTAAAGTTTAGAAACAAGACTTCTTTCACTTGGTTTATTTTAAAACCTAATGGGATTTTTGTACAACGAGATTGGTTTAAGTATGACAAAAAATAGAACGCTGTATCATACTCAGAATTTGCAGAATATGATATCAACGATATTTATAGTGAAAATAACCCTCTTGGAAGCTATTATGCAATTTGTAGTTATTTGCAAGGGCTTGGACCGCACTGGAAAGTCGAATGGAGTAATGGGAATTGGTTAAGTGGGTTTGTTAGAAACGCAAAATACTGTGTCATTCAAACAACAACACGAGTAGTACGGTTGGGGAAAGGAAAGAATCACATGGCTTTCATAAGCATAACAAGATTAAGATTACTCAGAAACAAATATATGAGCATGCCAATTATGAGATCGAAAACGAAATAAAGTTTCTATCAACCCTCAGAAACTCAAATCTTGTTAGATTGCTTGTACACTGTTCGGAGAATAACCAACGCTTACTAGTATATGAGTACGTGGAAGGATCCTTGAGTGACGCACTATCCGGTGATAATGAAAATTTGAGATAGAGGCTCGATTGGCGCACCAAAATGAGGATATGCCTTGGAATAACAAATGGTCTTGCTTTCTTACATCACAAGGACGAATCAAAATCCAAAATTGTTCAAAGAGATTTTACGCTTTGTAATATTTTTGTCGATAGGTTTCTTGATCCCAATATCTCTTATTTGGGTTTAGCTAAGCATTTTGGAGAAGATAACACGCACTGCAGCACTAGCAGGATCATGGGAACACTAGAGTATATGGCTCCATAATATTTAACTTATGGATCAGTTACAAAAAAGGTTGACGTATTCAGCTTTGCAATATCTGTACTTCTACTTCAAACACAAAACAAGTTGTGTGATATTTAAACAAATGATGATTGGTTAAGAAATATTTTGATATTTGAGGCCAGGGGTTTACATAGAAGGGAGATTTATTTAGATGATTGATGAAGACATGAAATCGAGCAATTCAGTGAAAAGAACAACCATGTTATTGGATTTGGCAATCTTATGTACTAATGATGATCCAGGGTTAAGGCCTACTACGTCAGTAGTAATGAGCATTCTTGAAGGAAAGACTACAATAAAGACCCCTCCTCCAGTTGATCCACCGTATGCGACAACAGTCTTTTGTTAGGAGTACATGTCTGGGATTGAAAGTGCTAACCAAAGTTGTGAGAAACTGCAAGGAGTTCATATTATGATCTTTATTTTTGATCGTGGCCAACTATTAATACAGACACCATATGATGATAAGCTGCATGGCCTTATTACCAAAGATGTGTATTGGGTCAACCGAGTAGAAGTTGGAGATAGAAAATTTGTAGTTACTAATAGCGTGGTTGACGCCAATACCACCGCTAATGATATGACTTCTGTGTTTGATCGCGGTAAATTTAAACACACATCTTATAATGCGTTGAGCAATATTTCTTGGCTACTTCGTTTTATGATCTCTAAAGCTATGAGTTTTGTGTTTGATCATGGTAAATCGTTGAACGTGGAATCTACACTTTCCATGGAGGAAAAGTACTCATGTTATGTGATGACAACTCGAAGAAGAGTTTTTCGCAAAAAAGGAGGACTGATGTAGGACATCTATCCTATTTTAGAAGTTATAGTTATTTCCTTGTTTAGTATTTCTTTTATTAAGAACTTTAGTTATTTTAGGTATTAGTAAAAGCCTATATAAACATGGAAATATAATTGTCCCAAGGGATATCTTTTTATCAAATACATTATTATCAATTTTATTATTCGTTTAACACCAATTCTCTTTATCTATTCTTTCTCTTACTTATTATTCTTCGTATTGGTATCTCTTTCGTCTCTTCGCATCCCCCATCTGTTGCATGTGTAACAACATCGTCGAGATTCACCTTCACACCCTCCTCTCGTGCCCTTTTAATAAGGCAGCTTGGTTTGGCCTAAAATCTACAGTAGACTACACCAATATTATGAGTATAAAACAGTGGATATACTATTGGATTAACAATGGTAGTAGTAGTCCTGTAGATAATTTAGATTGGGGTCAATTAATTATATATATGCTATTACAACTTGGTATATTGAGAAAAAATGGTGCTTAAAGTGTTTCCAGAACACTACGCCATCACCTGAAGTAACTATAACTCTGATCAGTAGCCATATCAAAGCTCTCCATGCTAGCTCAGCCAAATGTATTCACAACATATCCCCAAAATACAACTCATCTTGATCATATCCTTTTCAGACATATACTTGAAAATATTCAACACTTTGTTATAGTAAATGGCAGGCCTCTAACCTTGTTAATCTTGTAATCGTCATAACATACGAAGGAGGAAAAGTCCATGAAATTATCTAGATTGGTATATGATTTTCGTTGTTTATTACTTCTAGTTTGATTTAGTGTATAATTATCTTTGATATACGTTCTTGTTTATTCAACAGCCTTTTTCTTCTGATATAAGGATTCTCAAAAAATTTAAAAATCATATTATACAGATTTGAGTGATTCCGAATATATTGATAAAATTATTGATTTTCCAACGTTAACAGACATCGTTTTATGAGAAAAATCAGATAGTGGAATTAAGTGCATGTTGTTACTTTTGAAGATTAATAAGATTGAAGACTTTGAAGATTTGTGGAATTTGATATTCTGATCTTGGCGCGGTTATCCGCTTGATTTGATTGTCTGGGACAAACAAGTTATTTATTTCGAGAAACGTAATTATTGTAGATCGATAATTTTTTTTTGTAAGTTATCATAAATGTATGTCTTGTAATCGAGTGGGTTATTTTGGTAATCGTAATCTTGATTGATCTTATCAAGGATTTTTGGATGTGTGATTATCTTGTTTATCTTGGTAACTTAGATCTTAAACGGAAACCTTGACTCTGAACTTAATCATCTTATATCCTTCATATTGTGATTGGTAATGAGTAGTTACCAAACCAGTTAATCCTTTATTGTTTGGAAGACGACCAAACTGATTAGGTTGCAGAAGTCTTCATAGCAGTGAAGCAACTTTTGACAATTTACTATATTGAGGGATTGACGTGCGTAGGCTAGATTGGTTGTAGGCGCAGGAATACTAAGAAAACTGAGTAATTAGGGGGAAGCCACTTTTACTAGAGGGAAAGCCGATTTTGAGGTGGATTTAGTTTTTTTTCCCCTATCAATAATCAGTTTTTATTTTGATTTTCGCCATTATCACATGAGCATCTCTTTATATGCTTTGTCTTTATTACACGTGAAAGAGACTTCGACAACTTCATAGGTTTCCGCTTAAGCAACTGGTGGAAAGTTGTGTAAATAAATTGGTCAATTTTCAAAACTTGTACAAGAATTGACAAAAAGAGATGAATGTCAATGTACCAAATCACAAGTTAGGGTAAGGGTGGTATGGAAAGTCAATGTTTATTGATATGGGAGAGTTTTTTTTTTAAATTCACCCCGAAATCGGCTTTCCCCCTAATAAAAGTGGCTTTCCCCCTAACAATTATCTAGTTTATTCGGTCTCCACTACATGAGGTTGCAAGTAGGCATTTGCGGAACGACTTAATTATGAGAGTACTCAAAACTGGACTAGGTCCCAGGATTTTTCTGCCAAGCAGTTTTCCTCGGTAACGAAATCTTCTATGTTTGTGTTATTACTTTACTTCTGCATTATATTTGTTTATGATTAAGCAATTGCATGCACTTGTACATTAATCAACATCTTGGTAGATCATGTAATATGTTCTTACAGAACTTGGAATATTCCAAGATCACCTTGTTGATTAATCTTTAATCTTTATAAGATCGAAAAAAATTATATGAAGTGTGTCTATATAGGTTAAACGAAAAAGATTTGACGATGTACTCTATACGCTAGTTTTTTCACCAACAAAATTTGATTTCGTCGACAACTTACGAGAAAGTCAATCGAGACCCTGAAGTGTTTCAATATAAACAAACATATCACCAACAAAGTTTGGTTTCCATGACAAAAAATCAACAAAATCATTCGAAGCCAAAGATTGTATCAATATAAAACTAATATACATCATCGAAAAAAATTGGTTTCAATGATAAACAATCCACAAAAACCAGTCGACAATTTTGAAATTGATTTTCAAAAACAAAATTGATGTAAAACTTTTCAAAACCTAAATTATAGAGAACTATAGTTGTTAATTTACCATTTGGACGTTTTTTAATAGCCTTTTTTAGCTTTTCATCTTTTATTTTCACCTTAATAATGTTGTAGTTCACCATTTTGTTGCAACAAGTTAACAACTACTACATATCTATCGATCGAAACTATGTAATATAATCGGTAGTTAGATAAAAAAAATTAACCACCGATTAAGTCTAAATTTTTGTACAAAAAGACAATCAGTAGATAATGACTAATTCTAACTACCGATTATAGTTGATGTGCTTGAGGAATTCCGAACTTTAATAATCGGGAGTTTAAACCTATACGTAACTACCAATTAGTTCAAAATTATATTCCTCTACGTGAAACCATCTAACATAATCGGTAGTTAGATAAAAAAAATTAACTACCGATTATGTCTAAATTTTGGCACATGAAGACAATCGGTATTTAATGACTAAATCTAACTACCGATTATTGTCGATGTGCTTGAGGAATGAAGAACATGACCATTATCGGTAGATAAATACAAACACGAAACTACCGATTATATCAAATAACCGAAAATCCTAGAAATTCTATTGACGATTTCATTCAATTGAAGCAAAATAAACACAAATAATGGTAACTCCTTACCTTATTGGAGCCATTAGATAGTTCTGGAGAGGCTTATTGTCAGAATCAGTCTCCGTATCTAGATCATCATCTTCGTGTTTTTCGTGTTCTTCACTATGTTCTTCAACAAATGTGTTCTTCACTATGTTCTTCAACAATCTCTATTTTTTATTCTCTCGGCAAAATTTGGTCAATTACTATTATCAGATTGACAACTTGTTTGTTTCTGTCAAGCCATCTTTAGATTGAAATATCGACGATGATTTGTTACGAACGATACGATGAACTGGTTTTGAAAACTTCACGAGGATTTTTTTTCGCACAATCGGTAGATAAAACGAAGAGAAGAAGAAGAGAAGAAGAAGAGAAACTATTTCTCACAATCGGTAGTTAGAAATAAAATGAGCTTAAATTTTATACTTTTATTAGTGAAAGGGTATATAGGTATTTTTACCTACCATTAGGCTATCCCATAGCCGTATCCATTGAATGAGTATAAATAAGTCGCTCCAAGTTCTTTTTAAGTCGTCCTAAAAAAAGCGAGGATAAATAAAAGCAGAGGTATTTATATAAACATGGGTCGTGTCAGATTCATACAGCCACTCCATCCAAATATCCGCAGAGCAAACAAGAACGAAACTAAAAACACATAAAAAAGAAAAGAGAACAACAAAGATTGTTCTATAGAAACCAAACTAATCAATCAAAGGTTCGAACTTCAAAGATAACACAATACGGCATCAGGTAACAAACCTTTATTGCCAGTTTTACTGTCTAAATATATTTGGCAGTCAAATTCTTACACTACTTTCAATTATTCTCGTGTCTTTCTTCTGGAACTAATAGGGAGGAGTTGCTAGGACTCCCACTAGCGATGGCCTTTGGTCCAGGTCAGGCCAGTCTATTGCAGAGATAGGTTTTACCATGCATTAGCAGGTGGCCACTACTGCAAATGGGGCGATATACCTAACTAGTGCTCAAAATAGACATGCCTCATTCACATTCTTATTCTCCTATAATCTAATAAAAGGGAAGCTTCATCAATATCATTAATTTTGTGGACCAACTAGATCGTTAGTATCACAAAGCATCAAGCCATCAAGTACTAGGTGATACACTACATTACTGAAAAAACAAGAACCAAAGAAAACACAACAGATTACAGTAGATAATTTCAGAGAAGATTAATTGAAGGGGGAAAATGGCAGATGATTCCTGAAGAGGCTTGTGTGGTTCATAATGCAAAACAAAACATAAACTGCATACAAAGTAACAACACAGTCAGAGCTGAAATCATCTGCCATTCTTTTCTATTTTGGCAATCTGCTCAGAAACATTTGAAAAATAAATTTAAATTATTCTCTGTTTTCAGTGTATTGCCCTTCTTCTTTTCTGCTAATGCACGTTAATAGAAATAAACGAAAGACATTTTCCATCCTAATTAAAGAAAGAACTTACATCATACAAAAATTTACTTTTTACCTTCTTTGCTCTTGAGTCCAGTAGCAGTAACGAAGTAGTTGTCATCTGTCTCGCATATTATTATACTAATGGTATCCAGTGAGAAAACAAAATTCATGATGTGATCTCCCCTCTTCTTATTACGTGCGACTAAATATCAATGATTCATTTATTGAGTCCTGATCCACTTTGTAGCCACCCATTTTTCTCCAACTATCACGGGACAACTCCCATGAAGTGACATCTGCACAAATATGGGTGTGAAAATAGAATAGAAGCAGAGCTGCAGAGAAAGAACAAAAAAAGCAAAGAACAGCGAAAGAGAAATAAGATACTTGACTATGTGCAGAATTGGGTACCTGATCAATTGTGCCATTTGGATATAACGAATAAAAGAGTAGCCCATCCCCTCGACTAGGCTTCACTTTTAAGCCAATACATTTTTCATAGTCATAGCCGATATTCATATTCGAACCATTCTGCATTTCAACAAGTAAGACTATCTTTAAGTCACTTACTGGGAAGAGTAGAAGGAATAAAATCTTCTAAATTATCTTACCTCGTATGGGAACATTGTTTCACCACCTTCTTCCACATCCGAAAGATATAATAGGAAAGATGCTATCTGCATGAAAAAATGACGATTCTGACCACCAAAAGCATCTCATTTTTGATTTATAGAAAAGGACAAGTCTTTAATAGACAATGTCTTAGCTCATGATTCTCACATATCATTGATTAAAGAGTGTCTTGAAACTGATTTCAGGACATTCAAGTGAATGGTTAAACTCTAGATATCATGCTATTCGTAACGATATTGGAATAAGGTACATAATAAGATTGCTTGTCAAAACCCTCAGAAGTAAAAAACGACAATCCCGCTTTTCATGTTCCCCATTAACAATCCCATTCCTTTGAAAGACAATGTAAAGGATTACCCTGAGATAAGCAGTTTCTAATGTAGGTTATAGACGTTTAACATTCAAGGATTAGGATAAACTATGAAGCTCCTACCAGGTAAAGACCATCCTATTCTAATCATCGAAGGAAAGAAATTAGCACATTCCTGATTACGAAAGAAAACGAATAAGGGAAGTAAAAGAATTAGATATGTGAAACAGAGACAATAAATACCCTTTGGCTCCTTTGTGGTCCATACTCAGTTGGGTTGAATGAATCATGATGAGATAAATATCTCTGTCCAATCTCATAACGCAAAACATTGAATGCCTGCAACATGGTGATACCCTCGAATTACTCAGACTACTTCAGAATCCCAAAAATAAAAGGTAACTAACTCAAAGTACATCAGAAATATTATGATAACAACAATACACTACTATATTACCATTCTGTTCAATTGATTACCAAGTATTCAGGAATGTATAACATGACAGCGTAATGTGATCTTTACAGATATGTTTTCAGCAACCAGATAAAATGAACTACAGAAGGGAATGAATATTCCAAGATTACCTCCCCATGGCTCCTAGGAAGCATTGTAGCCCTTGCTATTTTTTCCTCAATGAGGGCCAAGGTTCCAGATGAGTCTCCTGACGCACTAATAAATGTGCCTGAACTGTTATGGAGAAATGTGCTACCAGAGTTTAGTTTAAGAAATGCACCAAGACAATCGTATAACAAACGCATAGAAGGAAGCATCTTGTCATTAAGCTGTCAATTGTAAAACCAAATACTCGATATCACAGGAAGAAGTACAAGAATGAACTGTTTAAACCTAGGAAATACAAGGACAAACCTGAAACTAGCAGTGAACACCTTAGAGCTTTAATAGATAAAAATAATCATGCAATGTGGGGGGCCTTGGACTTAAGCAGCGTGAACAATTAACAAATTTCCTTTCAGAAACAACCTTCAGAGGACAAAGAGGACGAGGGAGATCTTAAGCATAAACACAATACTTTACAAGACCAAAGGGTTAATTGTCTAAAATCTTAAGTCTTCTCTCATTTTCTTCCAAAGATCAGACAGTACACCAAGTCAAATTTCTCTAGAAATTAACCAATTCAATAACATTAACTTGATATATGTATAGCATCTCACATTGCCTAGAGAGGGGAGTCTATTGAGTCCATTAGACACAGCTTGCACTAAACATTCTACCTAGGTCTTTCAGGAGAGCTAGAGATGGTCTTTGGTCCAGGTCTCTCACCAGAGTAGAACCCCATGCCGCGATCATATGATGGCTAATGCCAAAAGGGGAATAGTGTTGGTGGACATGGGGGTTCTACTCTCTCGCAGAACGGTGTAAGAGCAAGGAATCCATGTCTATAGCTATAGGGGGGTCGGACTGTAATCTCCCACATTGCGTGGAGTGGGGCGTTTACTTTGGTCCTCTGGGTTCGGCTTGGACTTTACATGTTTCCTGAGCAACTTTCTAAGAGAGTTTAGACATGGGTTTTTGATGGTGCTCTCACCAGAGTAATGCCCTGTACCGTGAAAATACGGCAGTCAAAGCTGGGACATATTGGTGGATATGAGGGCCGGCTGAGACAATATGATATGCTTACTTCGGTGCAGCTGATTTGATGACCCTTAAAGTTCCAACTTTCAACTGCCAAAAGGGAAAGAGATTAGTTTACCTTGTTCTTACTCCCTTGGTATTGTCAGCAGTTTCTCCCTTCCTGAAAGCCAAGCCTGATGGTCTAAGATTTTCCTTGGCCTTTTTAATTATGTTGTCGCATTGTTCTGCAGTTGCAAAACCAGGATAGTAAACAGCAGGAGGTTTCCAGCTCAAAACCTGGAATGCATATTGGAAGTTAAGTACTCAAATCAAAACATGTGAGGCAGTGCTTACGCAAAGTTGCAGCTAAAAATATTTGATGCAAGAAGGATAAGACAAGAGAGCTGCATCCAGGCCTATGAAACAACTTCAGAATGTCAAAAATGAAAAATAAGATGAGGATAAATTACCTGAAAAGGAATGGAAGAAACATAAGAATCCCCAGTATCTCCATTAGGAATTGCTTCAAACACTTGATCCACTTGTTCTTCTGCTACTACAGATTCATCAAGTATCCTGGATTTAGGCACAACTCCATCAATATCCTGAAACTTTTTTTACAACAACAACAAAAAAAAATTAGCAACAAAAAAAAAACGGAACAGTAAATTTAATCCACAAAAAAAGAAGTAATTTTAAAGAAGTTACCTGAGAAAGGATAATGGATCCAAAGAAACCAGCAAGAAAGAAAAGAGAACACGAAAGTAAAACAATGGGTAGTTCTAGCTTTGCTCTGAATAATCCCCCTTTGTTTCTTACTTTCATTCTTCAACCAAATTAGACTTTCCGATCTCTCCTGGAAGATTGATCAAGTCAACTCAAGCTAAAATCACAAACACGGGAAATTATATTTTTTTTCTTCTGTGTTTTTTAAATAAAGTGGGAACCACAATTTTTGTAGTTATTCTAAATAAAAATGAATCATGGGATGAGATTAATGAATTATTACTACTACTGAGATTCATGAACAGGACTTAATCTCTTGTTTACTGATAAATTTTTAGCTTTGTGACTTTGTCTCTTAATTTAACTAAGGATAAACGACACAAACAGACAACTTGAGACACCTCACTAGTAAAAGGGACTTTGTCATTTCACCAAAATTCCGATAAACACGCTAATTGAACATGACCTGCCACCCTGAGATCAGTAGCACTAAATGAAGAGTGAGGATTTTATGACTCACACTTGGGATCCCTTCAGGAGGACCCAACTGTGTCATTAATCCATTTTCTAATTTCTTTATTGGATTTTAGTAATTCAATTCTCACACTCATTGCCTATTGCAATGCTTACCAAATTCAATAACATTGCAGAATTTGTCGACGGCAATCTGATACGTATTTATTACTGCCTCTGACCCAAGAAAGTTGATATTTATTTTTTATTTTTTTTATCTAAAATGATCAAACTGAAAAAATATTATTTTTTTTAGGACGGGGTGAGTATATATTTAGATTCTGGGTACATACTAGGCATTTTAAGTGTACGGTGTATCAGTTTAGAAAATTTGATCAGTAGTAAATTCACGACTCTGTTGTAGGTAATTTCCAGTGTCTATATATAGCAAATGGGCATGTTATCAATTAGGCCTCCATAAGGAAGATGCTTAGCAGAGAAGTAAGTAGATAACCTAGTCAAAAGAAAAATTATACAATAATTTATGGCTGAAAGATAATAACAAATCCTCAAACTTTAACCACAATTGGAGATGGATGAAGTTAAGCAGACACCAAGTACACACAGCACGCACACACCTTTAGAAGGATACACAAGGTGCACACACAAAGCATCGTGCAAACTAAACAAAGACACGTCACAAGCTCTACACTTCACCCATTCATTGCCAACCACAGAAAAACTAAAAACATATTGGAAAAATCTACCTTCTAAGATATAAATTTAGGCCCTGAAGTATTTTCCTCCACGTAAAAGTCAGCTTGCTTCCAAATCCAGAGATCATTACGAACCATATATTTATACTGATCCTTTCATGTCTAGAGGCCTCTTCTTTTTAAATTTATCAACTACATGAAAGAAAGAACTACCCAGTAAACACTTTGTTGACGATACATTTAGTGTATGAAGGAAAATAGAGATGCTTAGACTGCATACTGCTTGCAGTCTGCAGGTCCCCAATGTCAGACAACCTAAGACTATCGTAAGCAACTCAACTGGGCCTAAGTGGGGATTTTTAGGAAGTGGTCAGCAGTTCCAGTTGCGGCCGTTGCAGGTCAAGGCCTTGAGAGATGAAACTAATAATGGAAGAGGAAACGGTGGTGGTGCGAGTGGTTTCACTGGACAAAACTGGGATCCAGGGTTGGAAATTGGAGTTCCCTTTGACCAAAGACCGGTATGTAGTACATAACTTAGTTTACTTACTCTTAAAAGCCATTTTGTTTCCGCAGAAATTCGCAGTTGTTCGTATACCATGCATTTTCTATATCATTTGTTCTGCTGTTGGTGACATTAACAGGTAAATGAATATTCATCTCTCAAAGAAGGACCGATATATTCATGGGGCGAACTGAGTCCAGGGTCTTTTTTCATACGTATTGGAACACTCTGGTTGATCACCTTTACAGTTCTGGGTGTGCCAATTGCAGCAGCAAGCTTTAATCCCTCCAGGGTAAGTTGATAAAACCTGAAAAGTTCCCACAATTAAAATTATTGTATCCAAAAAAATGGCATCCACATGTATGGTTATTATATTGAAAATCCAAATAAGATTCAAGAAAATGAACAATTTATCAGTCTAACAGGGCAAAGACGCAGAATAATAGGAAAGAACAAAAGCACAGCACTAGAGGATGATATCCTTACACCAAGAATAAAATGTATCAAATTAAAATGTAATATAGCAAATACGAATGTCAGATCCTGCTTCTACATTCACATATAGATGGGAATCTGGCCTTTACCCGGATTGTCCTAATTAAAATATGACTTTTTATACTCCATCATAACATACTATATTGTATTCGTTTTGGAACCTTGCAGGAGCCTCTAAAATTTGCACTAGCTGCTGGGATTGGAACTCTATTTCTGGTGTCACTAGTCGTTCTGAGGATATACTTGGTATATTTTGCATAGTGAATTATCATCTATTACTCTTATACTTTACATGCATATTTATAATCTGAGCCTCTAAAAAGAGGTCACTGCTCAGAGAAAAATTTCCCCACTCAAATTCTGAAAATAAAAGCAATTATAACACATTGAACACCATATAGTGTTCTCAACATATTGGAGCTCTTGGTTTCAAAAGAAAAAGAAGATGAGAATGAATGTTTGGAGCAATACATAGTAATTAAGCTATTCTTTATCTTCGCAGTCATGCTAAAACTCAGTTATTGAATGCTTACGGATGCTTGCTCTGGACGAAGCTTTGAACTACTTGTTTTGTTTATATCGCAGGGTTGGAGTTACGTCGGGGATAGACTTCTGTCAGCAGTTGTACCCTATGAAGAGAGTGGATGGTATGATGGACAAATGTATGTAAAGCCACCAGAGGTTAGTTTAACATTATCTGTCATCAACTCTTAAGCTGAACCGGAAAAGAGAACATTTACAAAATGCAAGAATCACATAAATGTCATATTTAAGAAGAAGAAAAAAAGTGGTATATGTACACCGGCAAGGATATAAGTTAAGTGCTGCAATCACAAATACAGAAGATTACCTGCTCTGCTTTAGAACTCAACTGTGGCTCACCTGCGTCACGTCACCTCCTAAACAAGTTCAAGCAGATAATTAAGTGAAAAACAAAATGGATGAGGAAAATACTAATGATTACATAGACAACTGTCACAATATATGCATTTGCCTTGACATCATAAAATGCTGATCTTGAAGAACGGTGACTGAGAAGTAATAAATACGCCTTAAAAACAAGCTAAAAAAGAAAAGTGCAGCTTAGTTGATGAAGAAACTGATTTCGCAACAACAATAGTAACCAAAGGTCATGTTTCGTGGTTAAGTTATATAAAGCTGAGAAGCAGTATAACCGAAATCTTAAACTGGATGAGGTCTACATGCACACAGAATAACGGTTACTACTTGTTTTGTTGATTCATTTTCCTGATAACATAGTGAATAAGATTTCTTCCCGTTATTCTAATATGAGCATTTTGTGTTATAGATCTTGGCTCGAGACAGGCTTTTGGGCTCTTATAAGGTACTTGCGGTGTTCATGGTTCCTAGATTTTGTCTGTTCAGACAGTTGGGTTGAGAACATCTTGTGCTTAATATGTTTACTAAATTATTTAGGTATCAACTGTCTCACAAGATTGTATAATCAATATCTGCATTTAGGTAAAGCCAGTCATCAAGTTGCTGAAACAGACACTAGTAGGCACTGGCGCACTGCTTGTATCAGCTGTCTTTCTGTTCGCCTTTGCTGCACCAGTGCAAGATTTCTTTCAAACAAGATTCTCTGATCAATCAAATATACCAACTTCAAATATAGCAAAATCCAACATCAGGTAACAAATCTATAATGTTGTTATACCGTCTAAAGATCATTGGTTTGTCAGGCTCTTATGATAGTTTTGTTTTTCCTCATGTCTTTCTTGGGAAAACCGCAGAAGGGAAGAGTTGCTAGCACTTCCACTAGATGTGAAGGATAACGATGACCTAGCAGCCGCTGCTGCTGAGGCTGCTGATGGTAGGCCAGTCTACTGCAGGGATAGATTTTACCGTGCATTAGCAGGTGGTCAGTACTGCAAATGGGACGATCTACTTAACTAGTGCACAAAATATATATGCCTCATCCTCACTGTTATTCTCCTATAGTGTAATAATATGGAAGCTTCATAAAATATCATATCATTAATTTTGTGGATCGACTAGATTGTTAGTATCAGAAAGCATCTGGTACAAAGTGATACCTTATATAATAGAGAAAACAAGAACTAACGGATAACACAGCAGATTATAGTAAACAATTTCAAATAAGAACCATTGAAGGGGAATAAATGGTAAATAATTTTGAACGAGGATTGCAGCATTTTACAGTGAGATACAACAAAAACAGCTAGAAAGTAACACACAGCTTGCGCATTCTGCTCAGCAATATTTGACTAAGATGTGATATGGATTTCTCGTTGTTTCTTTTGTTTTTGTTTTCTTATATTATAAATTGTCTGGAAGCGCCACCATGTCAATAAGAGAATCTGGTCCCTGAAAACCACTAAATACCACCAAATCATAAAGAAAGTCTTACCCATTTCAACTCACTTTCAGAATGGTGAAAAAGTAGAGATCCCTTTGCCAGTCTGTGACAATTCCTTGCCAGATGATGCTACGAGCTTGAGGAATAGGGTTTTTAACCCCTTAGCATTTCAATAGTCCCATCCTAAGGAAGCAGCCCCTTTTGTTCTCCTCAAACAAGTTTCTTGCACCAGCGGAAAATATTCAACAGCTTTGGTTCAACAATATCCTTAACTGTCCGTTTCCGTCTTTTTGCATCTTCGAGATCTAGACTTCTGTAAGCGAGTGTTAGCAAATACATGGCAGGATGAAGTCTCCTGCACACAGCACATGGCAAGTCTTTTTGGTAATAAAGAGAAGTAGTATTGCAAACTTCAATGCCGGAGAAATTCCTGCATCCTAGAACCTCTCATTTCGCATCTCAGGAAGAAAAAAAAACATCCCTAAATAAAGTTTATGTGTTTCTGATTGAGATACTGGATGATTTAACTGTCACTGTGATCTATTAAAGCAAGGACAGAGGACAGTTTAACTTACTGCTCAGGCTGTTCAAATTCATTGAAGCTGCCCCACTGTCTCTGGGACGGAACTGTCTTGCCTTTTTTATCTCGGCCAAATGTTTCTATATACCAACCCCCAATATCATGCATGTGGCATCGTGGCTCGAATAGCCAAAATCTGGAAAACAACTTCACATAAGCTTTTTGATATCAGTAAAGCCCAGAACATTGACGTAGAACATCATGTCTACCACGCAAACAACAATAAATCTAAACCAAGATCCCAAGATGGATGAAAGTTGTCCCCATGATCACATTCCATATGGGTTACCTTTTCTATATAGCCCATCAATTTCTAAGTGATGATGTCATTACTCCTAAGCAACTAGAAAACTCTACAACAATGCAAATTTTGTCACCTTAGATTCTCGCGACATCCAAGAGTATCTTGACAAGTTGAAGTCTAGTCTTGGTAACAAGTCCCTGTTACCTAAACTGAAATGAACTATCAAATAATGTTGAGTGATAACAATCGCAATTACATTAGATGATTGTAACCTGAATTTCTATGAAAGGTCCCATAGCCACAAGTATATCAATTAAGAAGACAAAGGATCACTATGCAAAATTTGACTAAACATTATGTGGAGGACTCGGAATGTGTCCTAGACATGAGAAAGGATACAGATATGACCATCCAAGATATACACACACACACTCACACAAAAATTAAGTGAAGTACTTATGTAGATATAGAATGAAATAATAATAAAATATAAACTTACTTGCTAGAAGGCAGACGGGCTCTGCTGCATCTGCATTCGCATGGAGAAACTTCTTTTCCAGCTTGATACCAATGCATGTGCTTCACCTGAAACCCAATCGCAGTGCAGAAAAGTTCATGAATGAGTGAATGACTGTGGTAGCATCTATGGCAGGGACTAACTTCCAATCCGAATTCATATCCCTTAGTGATGCTAGTTAACATAACACTTCTATACACCCCACAAATTTAACATATGCATTTTCACCAGAAAAGGACCAAAAGGTCCATTAAAGTCATGTAATTTACAAATCCACCAATTACTTCCAGTCAACTAAATCCAGTTTCACCTTTTTATCTAGTAATATTGGAAATGAAAGTAACAAACATATTAAAGGAAAATAATACGAACCATCAATGTTCTATGTTTCATAATCACGTGAGTTTGTGTGCCACTATTATTGTAGACAAAGCAGGATCCTTCTTCGGAGTTGTTCCCTAGTCCAGCTATTGTTCCCAAAAGAATCTTCGATGCGGAAGAATTACTAGAAGATGAGTTCATAGACATCTCTGACCTAACATACAGTGGACATTCTTCTGAACTGAGAAAAACATGTATATGGTCTTCAGTATCTTCATTTTGAATTCCATCAGTACAACTTTTCGGAGGGATTCTACTAGCCATCGCAACCACTTTTCCGCCAACATGCAATTCTAAATCTTTATAAACATCTGATGTCCTGTCAATACAAGGCCTAGTTTCCATCTGCGGAGTTTCTTGATTTTCCATTTGTGAAGAATAATTGCTAATGCTTAGATCTTTAACAGATTGACACAGGTTGGAGCCATCAAATGCAAAATAACTCAGGTTTTTATAGCCTGATCGTGCTAATTCAGGACGCTTATTAATAATGCATACAATTCCAAAGATATCACGATCTGAAACTAAGTGAAGCACATCTGGGGTTCCATAAGCAGATCTCTCCTCAGCTTCAAAGCATTCAGGAAGATAATCCAAAGATTTGATATAAGGCCCATAATAAGCTGCACGTACAGCTGAATAAAATTCACCCTCCAGTACATCAAAGTAACCTGTTCCAACAACAACTTTCTCCAGTGAAACAATGTCATTGATAGCATATCTGTACCATCGTAGCCATTCAACTACTTCCATCTCATTTGACATTGGAACATGAGACTCGTATATGAACATTGGTGAACCTTGTTGTCCAGAGACTTTTTGCATAACCTTTCTTTGAGAAAATAGATACATATCATAGTGAGCTCTCTTCTCAGAATCTGAAAGAATCTACAACATAGATTCTTCCTTTATACTCAGAAACATATACAACGAAATCAAATCGTACATTTTGCATCAAAAGTCGAGATCCATCCGCACACATAATTATTGAAAGCACCTTATCAAAATTTACTTCCAGTGACCAACACATACATTCAATATTGATATTTCTGGATAATGAAAGTAAGACCAGTACTATGAGCCACTGTTTAAGCCGTTACAGACTAAGATATTAGTGCTCAATTTTTCAGTTTTAGGGTCTATAGCATATCCTATCAAGCAAAGGGCAAAATATTATGCTTCCAATTTTGAAATTTTACACCAAATGATAAGTTTGACCTAATAAAACAGATAATTCACAAACCAATTCCAGTCAAATTACTTATACAGATCAAATAGACAAACGAAATTACCTCATAAGCGGCAAGAATTTGGACAAATCGTTGAGAGGAAGATGGATCAGAAGAAGAAGAACCTACTAAATCAGGATGAGTTTCTTTAGCTAATTTTCTAAATGAAGCTTTGATTTCATCAAAACTGCTACTTTCTGATACCCTTAAAATATCATATGCGTTTTCTCCCGCGAAATTATTATTCCCATCAGAGTCTGTACTGAACCACCGTTTTCTTCTGCTATCAGTGTTACTTGTTATAATCACCGTAAAGAAGAGGTTTTTCGGTCGGAATGTCATTTTGATTTGGGTTCTTTGGAAGAAAAAATCTGAAGAAGGATTTGGCTCAGTTCATTTGCATTTCATTTTCTCCGGGAAGACTCGGAAAGAGTGAGTTAAAGAGCTAAGAGCACCCACATTGCTGCGAGCAAATGACGGACCAAACCCAAATTTGATCTTTGGTTCGTCCAAATTCAATCACATTGGGGCGAATAAATTTAATGTTTGGTCCGGAATTTTTACTGTTTGGAATCAAAAATGATCCTAGAATTAAACCAAACCCAATTATAATGGAGCATTAACCTAGCTATGGGTCTCGTTCTAGGCATAACGCTGGCTCTCCGTCTGATGCCATGCGTTTAACTAGACTTGCGTCTCATTTATCAGACGTGAACTAGAACTCCGCCCCATCAGGCGTTCAGCCAAGAGCACGTCCAACGGGGCGTAACACTAGAAGCACGCTTGGTAATCAGGCGTCAAGCTAACACAACGCCCTGTGTTAGGCGTGCTCCTAACACAATGCCTAACTTTGTGTTTGAAGTTTTGGAGGGTAAATTTGTGTTTGAAGTTTTGGAGCGTCACCTTATGACTCTGTGCGTCTATCATAAGAGTAACACTTGGTACAGATCATGATCACTAGGTCTAAAAAATTTAAGCGTAAAATTAAAAAACTTAAGCGTGCTCCTAAAGTAATGCTTTATTTAAAAAACTTACTAAATTGACCGGGCGTGTTGCTAGGATAATGCCCCATCAGGCGTTTGGATAAACATACGCTTGTGCTGGGGCGTGCCGCTAAGCGTGCGTCTATCATCAGGCGTTTCTTTTGGGTTGCGTCTCCCACCGAGCGCTAATCCAGACTCCGTCAACCAAGCGTTTTTGAAGACGTACGCCCTTAAAATACAATTTCAACATGCGTTAGTTTGGACTTACGCCCAACGCCAGACGTTAGTTTAGAATTACGCCCGATCAAATTTTGCTCTTTCACCGTTGTATTTCAGGCGGAGTAAAGAGCAAAATTTTTACTCTTTAGTCTTTTGGTCTAGTCGTGCCACTGTGGATGCTCTAAGAGTCTAAGAGCACCCACAGTGGTGCGATCAAAACACGGACCAAACCCAAATTTGATCTTTGGTCCGTCCAAAATGAATCGCAGTGGTGCGATCAAATTTGGGTTTTGGTCCAGTATTGTTACTGTTTCGGATCATTTTTTATCCCAGAACTGGACCAAACCATATTATGGTGGAGCGTGAACCTAGCCGTGCGTCTCGTGCCATGCGTTTACCTAGACATTTGTTTCACTGATCAGGCGTGAACCAGAATGACGCCTGATGAAGCGTTCACCCAAGAGCACGTCCAGCGGGGCGTAAGGCCAGAAGCACACTTAGTATTCAGACGTTAACCAAATGGACGCTTGACTTGAGCGTGTGTCTAAGGTAACGTTTGTTGTGGGCGTGTGTCTAGGGTAACGCCTATTGGTAAGCGTTATCTAAACTTACGCCTATGTGTGGGAGGTGATATTAAACGAGCGCTTCTTCAAATTATGATAGACCTAAGCTATGAACAGTATAGAGAATCTGTATTGGTTTCACATAATCGTAAACTATGTGACGCACATGCTTAACCAGTTGAAAACCCACAACTTTTCAGTCGTTTAAAGTTATAGCGGATTTGGAAGTTAATATTGATCAAGGCAGACTCATGAGTGAGAGATATAATGTTGACGACGACGTTAATGATGCAATGAGCAATGTTGATTCATATGACAGTTATATAAGTGTTGAGGATTCAGATGAAGACGGGCGTAAGGCCAGGGTACCGCCTGATGGAGCAGGCGTTACTCTACACACGCGCCCGTCGAACCACATGTACATGTAGAAGGTCGACCGGGCGTATGGCTAGTTTCACGTCCCATCAGGCGTTCGTCTACACACACGTCTGTCAATGAGGCGTGATGCTAAGCGTGCGTCTATCATCGGATGTTCTTCTGGGTAGCGTCTCCCACCGAGCGTTCATGTTGCTTCCTCCCCAACCAAGCGTTATCACTTGCATACGCCCGTATAACACAATTCCAACAGACGGATATTTGTGTATGCACCCAACTACAGGCGTTAGCTTAATCTTACGCCCGATCAAATTTTACTTCCTGCCCGTTGTGTTTCAGCCGAATAAACCCAAATATTCTTGGTCTTTACTCTTTGGGTTTAGTCGCACCATTGTGGATGCTCTAAGACACAACTCTGTTTGCTACGATCTTGGACTAAGCCAGAACCGAAACTAAAAAAAACGGTTCCTAAATTTCTGAAACCGTACCAAATCATATTCAAATCCGGATAGTCAATAATACAGTAGTCATAAATTTCGAATTCAAGTCATAGATAATAACATTCAATGATTTTACTATATTACTGGACAAGCATGCGGTACATTACGATGTACTATTGTGTCGTATAAATAAAGTTGTCACCCACACATGCCAGACCAAATTTGTATTGCAAAAATGAACTCAAATTTCGCATTTAGTTGTAATAAAAGAGAAAAGACATAAAACTAAAGCTACAATTGCAAACATTTCTAAGAAAAAAGCAAAATCTCAAAAGCTAGAGTACATACTAATTGATGAAGGCTGAACTTATTGTCTACTATCTAAACTTACAGCCACAGGCAATAGCTAATTAACCACGAATAGTTTTTTTGACAGGAATTGGATCATCTCCTTCGCCGTCTCCAAGCCCATCACCAGAATGGTCAGCACCTCCACCTAAACCATAACGTGAGCCACTACCACCTCCACCAGAACCGTAACTTGAGCCACCACCAGAACCATAACTTGAGCCATCACCACCACCCACACATCCAACATAACCATAATTCGAGCCACTCCCACCACCATTACCAGAAGCCATACCTTGAACCTGACCCGGAGCCGCCGCTACCACCTGTACCGCTTCCGTAACCTGAGATGCCGCTGCCATGGCCATAGCCAAATCCCGACCCAGAACCTTTACTGCTTCCACTACTTTGTCCTGAGCCTGAGCCAAAACCACTACCACTGCCACCTGAATAACCATGTCCAATACTGCTATCATAGCCACAATCAGCCCCGGTAGTAGCACCTCCATATTCAAATGCTGGACTCCCATCATGTTTACAAGGTCGTGCATACATAGTCTGGTGAACCCAGTAATCTGGATTATGACCGGTTGAAACAATAATCTGATGCTTTTATTTTTCTTAATACTTTAACCGTACAAGAGGCTCTCTTATATAATGAGAGTAGTTTTTATATAAGGTAGGAAATCTAACCAAATCCTAAACATAACAGGAAATCTTTTCAAATCCTAAACAAAATATAATGTTAACAAATCCTAAAGACTATGAGTTGGCATTTGTATCAGGATTGGTTTTCTGACTGGATTCAGAATTGGTCTTCTGGCTGTATGGTTCAACACTTCCCCTCAAGTTGAAGGGTAGCTGGTGAACATTCAACTTGATTTTCATACTTCGCTTATCTTGCTCATATAGGCCCATGGATTGGTTTTCTGACTTGTCATCACGTCGATATGATCTCATCTTAATTTTGCTGTCTTGTCTCTATAGATTTTGTATGTCTTCTATAGCTTGCTTGGTAACGGTGGATACTTGTCCACTTTTCTAGTTTTTATGAAGCTTGATCGTCGTAGATTCAAAGGCTTCTCTTGCTGAGTTTTCACGAAACTTAACCATTTAACAGGTTCAGAGGTTCCACCTTAAACCGAAAATCTTCACGTTGGGTCTTTACGAAACTTAACCAATTAGTTGGTTCAGAGGTTTCCGCCTACCCAACAAATGAAACGTCTGGGTTGATGATTCTGAGTGGTCTACCTGTTGAAGTATTAGAAGTAGAAATAGTAGATGCTGGTATTTTTTTGTGGTTCTATGTTGGTTAAGAGACTCAAGATGTTGTTGGTGTTCTCTGTTGGTTAAGAGACTCAAAATTTTTGTTGGTGTTCTCTTTTGGTTAAGAGACTCAAAAATGATGTTGGTGTTCTCTGTTAGTTAAGAGATTCAAATTGATATTTAGAAGCTGGTGTTGATGGTAGTATGGTGCTGTTGTGCTGCCGTGGTCGTGAAATTATGTGGTTGTAGTGTGTTCTGTATGGAGTGGAACTGAACTGGTGGTGATGCAAAGATGGTATGCAAGGAGATGATGATGTGAAAATACTGGTGGAATGGTATGAACGTGAACTAGTGGTGATGGTTGGAGAGGAGCAAAACTCCTCCCATAGGATCGAACCCCCTCTGATACCAGGTTAAAGTCTGCGGGCATCCAACTCAAAACCAATTGGCAATGAGTGGAGTGGCCCTTCCATATTATATTCTAAGTTTATTATGGGGATATTAACAATGTGGGACTATTATCCTTCACACGCCCCCTCACGTGTAGGTCACTCTCTGTGGGCCTCTAACACGTGGACCATTGTATGTACGGGTAGCCGTTGGGCTTACTCTCGTACGGGTCTGGCTCTGATACCATAACTCAAAACAATAATTCTGATGCTTTTATTTTTCTTAATACTTTAACCGTACATGAGGCTCTCTTATATAATGAGAGTAGTTTTTATATAAGGTAGGAAATCTAAACAAATCCTAAACATAACAGGAAATCTACTCAAAACTTAAACATAATATATTGTTAACAAATCCTAAAGACTATGAGTTGGCATTTGTATCAGGATTGGTTTTCTGACTGGATTCAGAATTGGTCTTCTGGCTGTATGGTTCAACATGACCATGATCATGATGGTGGTGACCCTGCAAGCTCCATTCTCTAGCTGCTTCCACAATCAAATAAGAAATGATAAACACCCAAAAACTTAAAATAGTAAGACACCTAAGTCTTATAACCATATTCCACTCTGCCATTAAAACTCTCTCTAGCACAAGAAATCAACTTACTAACTAGTGAGCTACTGACTATTCTCTAGCAGACACTATCGATCCCTTACAAGAACCAAAAGAACTTTTGATGATCAAAAAAGTTAAGGACCGGAAAACTTGAGAAACTATTTCTTTCTACTCTTTCTTCTTATAGCTAAGGTTCTATATATCCTTTTCGCCTTCAGTTGAAAGGGACGTCCTGTGTGGGTTTCTGGTGGCAAATGCAATTGCTATGGCCAAGGTGCCAAATTTGTGTTCCACTTGAAACTATACGTCATAAAAATGATAAGGGGTTTCTGGTGCATGGCAAATGCAATTGCCTGGGATACCAGGACTCATAGGGGTCGAATTTACTTTGTCATGCGTCCATATTCAATTGTGACTGCATGCATTTACTCAGCCTTACTTAACAACACTAGCTTAGTGGCTTGAAATGAGATTAAAATTCATTTTCTTACAAAATGTCCACAATCCATGAAATACTATTCATCAAATTTGACACTCTAGCATATGTTTGACTAATAAAAATTAGTCTATGGAACACATGTGTCATTAATAATTATATAAAAGAACTCTTACAGAATTGATAAACAAAAGAGTATTTATTATTGAATTTGTTCGTAATGTGAAGATCGAACATGTTCCCATCTCTTCTCGAGGGGGTATTTTCTTATAAAATTGTGCTCAATTTACATAGTAAGATTAGAAGCTTTCACTAGGAAAATTGGAAGAGAGTGTTGATATTTAGAGACTCCCTCCAAAAAACAAAAACATTTTTTTTTTTAATTTATATCTTATTGAACATTTGAATCGGTTTTTCTCAAACAAAAATACAAAATGATAATCTGTTTTAAGTATTTTTCTGACATGTCAATACTAATTTTTAGAGATATTCCATTGGAGATACTCCATTGGAGATATTCCATTGGAGATACTCCGATGTCTAAAAAAAGTCTGGATTTCATCGGGAAGAATATCCAAACACCTTAGCAAATAGTACATAATTGGAGAATAGTGTCAAGCATGCCTATAGTAGGTACCCTGGCCTGTACCATGCTGTGTTACAACTTACATCTTCATGAAGAAGATCTTTACATATTTATGGCGCATTCAGTTTTTCCTGCATGTTTGAAAGCTGCCTGTAATTAGGGAGTGGTTATGATGTTTATGGGTTCACTTGAATGAACGCTAGACATGCACATCGGATCCATTATTTATTATTTTCTTGGTGAAAGAAAAGACAGGAAAGTTAGAGTACGTAATTAACCAAAAGGAAACATTTTGAATTACCATTTGGCTTGAATCTGTTTATGGAATACCAATTATTTAGGAAATATCTTTTGTCTTAAAAATGTATAAAAGATATAAAAGGAGAAATACATTTAGAATCCATATATACCCCTATTGTTCACTTAAAACGCTAGGGTATTCTTGTCAATGTTGTTTTCAAAATCCAACGTTTTAATATGGCAAGTTTTCCTTCTTCTATTTCTCTGCAAGCCAAGTCCGTACCTTCCTATGGATTTTTTTTTTTATTAGGTTTAGGAGATTCAAATAACAATGGAGAAAAAGTTCCCGCAAGGATTACGTGTTTTAGTAGTTGATGATAGCCCTTCTTGTTTGAAATTTATAGAGGGTTTGCTTAAAAGCTGTCGGTATGAAGGTATTTCTCTTTTTAACTCTGTAGATTTTGTTCCATTTTTGAGTTTTTCTATTCATGATTTAGGAATTAGACATAATGATTTGACCTTTTTCTTTTTCAATATCTCAATGGAAAGTTGATTAAGTATTGCATGTCGTAAATATAGAATAGAAATTTATTGAAGAATTTTGATTTGCGTTTGACACTTAGTTGTTTTTTGTTTTGGTTTTACAGTAATAAAGGAAACCTCAGCGGAATCCGCTGTTGATTTATTAAGAGAGAACAAGAACAACTTTGACATCGTTATAACAGACGTGCAATTAGAAATGGGAAAAGAAAATGGTTTTAGACTTTTGGAAATTATAGGTCTTGAAATGGACATTCCAGTTATCAGTAAGTAAAAGAAATCAATTTTTATGTTTGCATTTTACAATGTTTAATTTGCCTTATAATGTATGTATTTAATCGCAGTGATGTCTTCGAGTAACGATTACGAGACTGTAATGAAAGGTGTAAAACATGGTGCTTGTGATTATATAGTGAAACCAGCGTCATTGAAAGAGATTCAGAATATATATCAACACGTGCTTAGGAAGAACGAATCCAGTGTAACTACTGATCTGAAATCTGAGAAACAAGAATTCGATCGAAACTCTAAGAAGAGAAACAATAACCAAATGAAGAACAATGAGGATGACACTAGTAGCCATTCTTCTGATGAACAGTTTTCTGCGAATAAGAGAGCAAGGGTTGCTTGGGATCTTGAGCTACATGGGAAGTTTCTTGCTGCATTTGAGAAGCTAGGACCCGATAGTAAGTATTCATTGTGGGAGTCATAGCCTGTAGGTTTTACTGATCGTTTGCACAACTCAAATAACATACTTTTGTATTCATTGTCCTTTTGTTGTTTGAACAGAAGCCGTTCCATCGAAGATACTCTCAGAGATGGGCGTCCCGGGACTTACTCGTGAGAAAATTGCTAGTCATCTTCAGGTGATTTCGAGCACGCTACATTGTGCATGCACTTTATAACTATGAAAGTTGTAATTCTTGGATTGTTTTACTCGTAGTTATCTTCTTACTCTTTCTTCTTCTTCATTCGTAGAAGTATAGGAATTACTTGAAGAAGAATAGAGAGCAAAAATACACTAACAACATTAGAGACAATGGAACAAGTGGACATCTACGAAATTCGTTCCTTGATGTAAGCTACTACAGCACTCGTGAATCTGGTGTCCATGGAAACTCAGGATTGAGTCTTCTAAGTCATCATAACAGTATAAATCATAATGCGCTGAACCGTTCTTTTGTAAGCCCACAAACACAGTTTCATTCTTTAAATCACCAATATACTTTACCTCAACATCAATTTTCCTACGGTCGTGGTGTGGCGAATCAAAACTATCAGAGATCACAAGTTCGTGAGCCCTTGATGACGAGAAGTTTACATAATCAGACGTATATGAATGGTTTAAAAGCTCAAACTTTCTCTTCGGGTTCTTATATGGAGAATACTTACTCTAAGATTTCCGAACATAATATCAATATTGACTCTAAAGTAAGTAGCTTTTCATCACTTGGAGGCACACCAGGGTCACCTAACAACAACTTATTTGATGTCCCTGGTTATCTTACGCCTGACTGTGCGAGCTTAAGTAATTTCACTACAGTTCTTCAAAATGATTCTATGGTTAATATGATCCATACTTCTCTCCCAGGTAAGTCTTTTGATAATACTAATAAATTACAAAATTTGCTTTCATTTTCGTAATACTAGTATGCACATGATATTGTTTTGTTTTATTTGAAACAATGAAATAACTTATAATGTCAATCGTTATTATTTATAGTGAAAGATGAGATGAAAAACGTCATTCCTTCGAGTATACAGAGCTCCAACGCAGAAGAGTGTCCAACAACTGACCAGATACCTTCGCTGGAAGAATTATTAGAATCAGATGGCTTTTGTAATTTTAGCAGTCCCAGTTCTACAGATGAGGATCTCAGTGCCGTATTCAAACGGGTAAGACATCTCTTTGCTTATCAGTTTTTCACCCTATTTTGATAGTTTGATAGTATTTTTTGTGTTTAGATGGGTTGTATAGTATCTCTTCAAACTGGAAGTATAATATTTCCGTATCATTGACATTTATTTTGGATTTGCAGTTTCAGTAGCAATAATGTGGTGTGGATTTTAATCCCCAACAAGCAGTACATATGCCTCAATAAAGATGGATTAACGATTTGTAGAAGTTTGCAAGACGGTTGCACAATATGATATATATCACTTGGTGTGTTGAGATTGCCTAAGAGAGGAATAACATTACAGATTAATGTTCCAACTTATTATTCATCTTTCTTGGTAGCTGAGGTAATGCGAAAGTAACTATTGTATCTAGATTTTACGATTGGCTCGTTATAACCATTTACAACTTATTCTATGTTTCTAATGTTCTCTGTTTATAAGTTAGAAATTATAAATCTCTACTTCATCGTTTAGAAATTAATTTTCCATGGAAATGATTGTTTTAGATCGCTAACGTTTTTTGTTTTCGGCTTATACCTCTAATGAGACCCAAACAGTATAGATATTACCCCTTCATGTATACCTTGACTAGAAAAATAGTGCCCTTGACTTAAAATTGAGCTTCTTCTTTTTCTTTTTTTCTTTTTTAATGCAAAAAACTGGTCTTTGACTCAGTGTGAAAGATCTTCCGGTGAAAGCCAAACCTCTGTAGAATCTTGTGTTGAGTTCGAAGTGAATTCAACTTCAACTTCAACTTCAACTACACTAGTTAAGGTTTATTGAGCATGCACTGTATTGTACAAAAGAATAAAGTATGGACAACATGTCGACTTCACCTTATTGGGCAACTAATTTTGTGTTGACTTGTGTGACTATTCCTTTATATCCACTTTGCATACCCTTTTTCAGTTGCCTATCCGGTAACGTATGATAGACTGGACTCTGGAGCTCGTGCACATTTTACTGGACTACTTACTTTACAGAATGATGACTCTTTTTTCATTTTTTAGAATCTCCAAGTTGGGAAGTTCAATTTATTGCAAAATATGACATTATCGGATTGAAACTTTGAAAGTATTTTGAAGAAGTTCATATATATGCCACCTGTTTAGCTGATAAGGGCCACACTGACACTACCAAGGTACCCATCCAAGTTAGAGTCCACCGGCCACGGCTGGGTTCTTTGGTTCTGTTGGTAAACTACGATATTTGAAGAAGCTAAGGCCAATCCTCGTGTAAATCGCTTAACTGAATTTTGGAGCCCTCGTTACTATTCCTAAACTCCAAACATTTTGACAATATAAAACCTTTCGAGATAGCGTTGTCGGCACAAAATTACTACATTACAATATAGATTATATATATTCGATTGATAAATAAGGGATTTATTTAAAGGGGTAGAAACCAATTACAGATAGAGTAAATTACCGACCAGAAAAGGATACAACATTAACTTCTAAAGAAAATGCTAAGGATACAAAACTACCGCAACAAACATGAAGCAATACAAAGGATTTCTAAAATAAGCAGACAAATAATTCCAAGGTGGTTTATGAGTAGCTAACACATATATAAGGGCCCAAATAATAAGGCAACACAAAATTAGGGGTGAGTATATGAACCCAAACTCGTCAACTCGACTAAAATTACTGATTGTTTGGCGGGTGGATATCCAACCTGTTCATGGACAGATTGGACATGGATGCATTTTTAAAATCTATTAAATAATGGATTGGGTGTGAGTGCAAGTCTATAAATTCATTGGACACCTACACCTATTATGTTTAAGAGTAAATAGGAAATTTATAAGTTACATAAGGACGTATATATATATATATGTATTTTGAAGATATTACATAACTTATAATGTTTTCATTCTAATTTAGTTGTGTTGATCGATGAATCAAATTTACATGCATGCAGTACTGAATATACTCTTTAAATTTTAATTCTTCTTGCTCATGATATTTCTTACTTAAAGATTTTAACTAGCTTTTTCTGTAGTTGGGATAACATTATAATTTTAGAATTCTTTTGGTGTAATAACTTAATATATTTTTTAAATTTCAGTAATTTAATGTTTTAAATTAGTTTTTTTTGTTAATATGTTAACTATTTCTATTTTTACTAATAAAAACATGAAATTCGTGGATTTACTCGTATCCACTCCGTCTACCCGCCCATCCATGGGTGTCAAATCCACGAGTGATGGGTTGGACACAGATGCAAATATGACACCCGCTATTTTGATAGATTGGATTTGGATAGCACCGAATCTACGGGTTCCCCTCGTTGTTCACCCCTATTCTAGAACCTTATAAGAGTAGTACAAAATCCTTATGACTAAACCAATGATTGATTCAAAATTTTGGTGTACCGAAAAGAACTCAAGTCTAGCTTATATGCCTAGAAGAGAACAGAAAAAACAAACGTCCATAGTGATTGCAACAAATTAACTTCGAAACACCTACGGATTGACATATTGCGGATTTATATTTTCCTTTAATCCTGACAGACAAGACTCATAGTTCAAATACACGAACTAGCTGAAAGCCAATAATTAAATATCAATAAGTGGGACTAATTTGGAATAAAAATAAAAAATTTGTTTACTAAAATAGCCCACTATATAATAAATATGTTGGAAAATCTTTGTTACCGATTTCGACAATGATATAACTTGTACATTATTTATGTCAATTCGTTACTATTTTGTAATGTTGGTCTTCGTCTTTGTATTACAACTTTTGCAATACTTGGTTAGTAATACCAAAACAAGAAAAGTTGAAGAATAGAAAGAGAATAACATTATATAATTCTTAAACAAACTTACTTGGGTGTATTGATGCGAGTAATCTCTTTACTTAAGACATTTAATGCTCTGCCTTAGATGTTGATACATGTAATAGCATATGTTTTCATCATTCAACATGCGAGTAATGCCCAGATAAACTACACAACTACTGAGAAGGAATTGTTAGTCATCGTGTTTAGACTTGATAAATTTAGATCATACCTTCTTGGGTCAAAGGTGATAGTTTACTCTGACCATGCCGCTCTTAAGTATCTTCTGTCTAACAAGGTCTCGAAGCCCCGACTGATTAGATGGGTTTTACTATTGCAAGAATTTACTCTAGAGATTCGTGATAAAAAGGGTTCTAAAAATTTAGTAGCCGACCATTTATCTTGTATCTTTGTTGAGTCTAGAGATGATAAGAGACCATTCCTTGGCACATTCCATG
Organism: Papaver californicum; assembly: GCA_023531435.1. Taxonomy (NCBI): domain Eukaryota; kingdom Viridiplantae; phylum Streptophyta; class Magnoliopsida; order Ranunculales; family Papaveraceae; genus Papaver; species Papaver californicum. The sequence continues at coordinate 992,369 of JAJJMC010024047.1, read as the reverse complement.
ACGAACAATTGTTTTCCATCTCTCATTTACCCTGGTTTGCTGACATTGTTAACTATTTGGTAACTGGTCAAGTGCCTGAGCATTGGTCTAAACAGGATAGAATAAAATTCTTGTCTGAGGTCAAATATTTTTTTTGGGATAATCCATACTTATTCAAATATTGTTCAGATCAGATCATCCGTCGTTGTATTCCTGATAATGAAATCTCTAGTGTGCTCACTTTCTGTCACTCTGGAGCCTGTGGGGGTCATTTTAGTGCAAAGAAAACAGCTGCTAAGGTCTTGCAGTCTGGTTTCCATTGGCCATATTTATTCAAAGATGCCCAAATTTTTTGTCGAAGTTGTGAAAGATGTCAAAAATTAAGAAAGTTGACCCGCCGTAATATGATGCCATTGAATCCTATCTTAATAATAGAAATATTTGATGTATGGGGTATTGATTTTATGGGTCCCTTCGTTAACTCTTTTGGAAACTTTTACATTATGCTACATGTTGCCTATGTGTCCAAGTGGGTTGAAGCTATAGCTACCAAGACAAATGATCCCCATGTTGTGATCAAATTTGTTAGAAACAACATTTTCTCTCGATTTAGTATGCCTAGAGCAATTATTAGTGATGGAGGTTCCCGTTTTTGTAATCGTTCCTTTGAATCTCTCATAAAGAAATACTCCATTAATCATAAGGTTTCTACACCTTACTACCCGCAGACTTGTGGCCAAGTAGAAGTGTCTAATAGGAAAATAAAACAAATTTTGGAAAAGACCGTAAACCCACTCAGAAATACTGGTATTTGCGCTTAATAAAAGCTTTTTGGGCTTACCGAACCGCTTTTAAGACCCCTTTTGGGATGTCTTCGTATATTGTTGTACTAATATTGTTGTTTTAATATTGTTGTTTTGTAGGTATTTTTGGAGATTGGAAATCATGGAAAAGTTGGCTTGAAAGTGATAAAAACATCCAATCAAAAGTGTTAAAGGCACCCTCATGATTGATAGAGGCACCCGATGATGTGATAAAAGCACCCTCTTTTCAAATTTAAAATGAAATTGTGGCGGGGATTTTTGATGCTCAGCTGTGAAGAATCTGGACAAGAACTAAAAAAGATTTTCTTGGTTGTTATGACACATGATATATTTTTGCCTTAAAAGGAAAGAGTTTTACAAAGTTTGGAAACATAAATATCAAACACGCATCAAATATTCATGGAGATAAAATCTGAGAAGAAAATCTCTTTCACGTGAAGCGTTGGTTTAGTGATGTGATAAAATATATTGGTAAAAAGAGGTTCGATTCTCAGACTTGTGAAGGTTTAATTATAGACTTAATTTTAATTAAAGAAAACAAAACAGAATAAAATCAAGATGACTTAAAAATATGGGGAAGAACTAGGATTCATGATTCCACTTTTAACCAATAAATCAAGTGATAGTAATTTTAATCAAGCAATTAAAACATTTTATTTTGATTCTAAAGCATTGCAAAAATAGATTTTCAAAACTACAACTGTATAACACAAGCATGGAGCATCTAGGGACCTAATCCGAGGCATGCACCATCTAACGGAATCACAATTGCTTGATAAAAATCTTTTAAATCAATTTTCAATCAAGGCAATTAATCATAAATAAATTGCATAAATAAATTAATTAAATACATACCACTTAATTATTGGAGAAAAAACTTCCTCCGTCATCCCAGTGATGGTGATTAGCTCATTGTAGAGAAAACACACTCAAAATAATCTTTTATTGCTTAAAAAGTGTTTACAAAGGCTAAAAGGAAGTAACACAGCTGATTTGATACGCTTTTAAGCGTTACAGTGAAGTGGTTCAGCGTATCACAAGAGGAAGAAAATAGTACATCAGAAAAGGATGGACTGTGTATGCAGTGGAAATGGGACTGATGAAGCAGCTGCGTATACGACAGTATCAGCGACAGTTTCCTGATGCTGTTTTCTGCATTTCGTCTTCTTCTTCACGAATAGAACTTCTTCTTCCTGATTTTTTTTTCGGTGATCCAAACTTAATTTTTCTTGGCTTCTCTTGTTATTTATAGGCTATACTAACCCTAGGGATCTTCCTTAATTGATAAAGACTCAAATAAGAGTCCCAATCCAACTTGAATTCATCCTTGAACATGTCACAACGTGATATTTTTCTTCTCCGGCTACAACTCGGTTTTGAAGCACTTTTCACGACATGAATCACTATTGATTGATGTGTTTGATCTTGTTTTGATCTCTTCTTGTCTTTGGGTCAAATAGAAGTACCCAAAATCCCTAAAATCACGTACAAATAGTCATCAGAAGTTTCTCTTCGATAAGATTAGGGTTCCCGCTAAAATCGGTTTTTGAAATGTAAAAAGGGGTGCCCCCTATCCAAAGTGTGGGTGCCTTAATCCATTTTCCCGGGTGCCTTTAACACTTTTCGAGCCAATTTTTCCGCAAATGTTTATTTCTCAAAAATACCTACAAAGACATAATAAGTATAAAATCGAGTACTAGCGAAGCAGATATTCGAGTGTAATTTAGACACAAAAATGTGCCTATCATTTAGTTCCCTATTTTGATTGAAGTTGTTTCCATACTTATCCGAACAAAAAAACAATAGCAGAAGAAAAGGAATAAAATCAGCAAAGGTTTGAGAAAATATTCGATGACCATGTTTCGATCTGTCGGGAAGATTTTGATAATTGTAAAAGATTTTTGAAGCTAGGGTTGTGTTTTAGTATAAATAGAGGGCTTGCAATAAAAAAAAAAAATTGGGGGGGTGACGAAGAGGTTAAAGGAGCTACATACGTGAGAAAAGAATCGAAAAAAAATTCTCTAAAAATTCAGTTTGAGAAAGAAATGAGGAAGAAGAAGCACAGGCGACAATTTCAATATGTCGCTGAAACTGTTTTCTAATCTTCATAATTAATACATTTCACAACGGTTCCTTCAACTTCTGCTACATCAGTTTCAAGTTTAATGCATCAGAATGCAGTCGTTGTTCACTACATCATCAAGAAGCCTTTCTAAACTGCAACGGAGGTCCGTTCTTTATTCACTGCACCTCAAACTAGTCATTAAATCGACAAGAAGAAAATAAAGAAAATTGTAAGTATTTTCCATATGAATAAAATTAAATGTTTAAACAATTTTCTTCCGTTCTTTTCTTCATGAGTAACTAATTTTTTTCTCTATGGTGTGGGAGAAAACTATTTTTGATGTGTAACTATTAGTTTTCAATTTATTTGATGTATTACTCTATTATTGCGCTTTTCAAGGACTAATAATTTTCTCTTCTTTAAAAACTTCATAATAATTGTTCGGAATAGTCTTTAGGCTGTTGATATTTTATAAGCGGAGGAAAATTAGATCTTTTTGCATAACAACGAAAGTTGCAATATTAGATTTTAAAACGATAAACCTTCCAAAACATGAGATTAGATTCAAATATTATTTTGAGTATTTGAAAGTAGTAGTTGAAGTAGTGATTAATTAATTTTACAAACATCAAAGTAGTGGAATCCGAAACCCTAGAATTTTCTCCTATTTTTCAATCAATCAATTTGTTGAGTAAGTGTCTTTAAATTTAATTCGTAAAATCAACAACAACTTTTCTTATTTTAACACATAATAAGGTTATTAATTAGAAATATTATAATCAATCTTCGTGGATAAACCCGTATTTGCCGCTTCTACTTTGTAGACGTCATGTGATTACGACTGTAAGTTTTTAGGCCTATCAATTTTGGCGTCGCTGTCGAAGATTGAGAAATAATATCTTTAGTTAATTTTCAATTTTGCATTAATTAGAGTAGTTAGCTTAGAATTTTTCTTTTTCTTTTTTTATTTTTTTTTTGCCTCTTTAGATTTTATTTGGATGTTCTCTTTTCTTTGTTGTGCAGGTAATATTTTACAAAATTTTATGGAAAATTGTTTACCATAAAGGTTAGTATATTTCCCAATATTTATTTCATTAATTTCTATTTTATTTCCTTTTAGTATGTTTGTGTATATTTTTTTTTCATTTTATTATTAAAAAAAAACTCACACACACACCATTTTGCATCATCAGATCACCGATTTTTAGGAAAACTCGTGGAAAAGTAAGCTGAGTCCGTGCCTTAGGACTTAGGGGAGTTACCAGCTGAAATTCCACAAGCCTTAGTCCGCTGACCAGTCTTTGACTGTAGGTATATTCTGCTAAGGTAAACCAAGCTTACGTAAATTAGTGAACCATGCATTTGCATGTGCACAAATTCTAGCTTGACACTAGTATCTTTTGCTTTTGTATGCCTCGTTTGATACGTGTAGGAAATGGAGTTGAAGAAAATGATTTGTATTGTTTGAGTTCGACTCCTTACACGTCTGTTGGTAAGAGACCTTTATTTTCTGCAATGGGTGATAATAATAATGAAAACTAGGTGAACAAAATCCTAAGAGATCGTATGAACCCTTCTAGATTAGTACGTGAATCTGGGGTAGTTTTACCCATTTCTAATGGAAAATTTGGTATCAAACACGGAACAATCAACATGCTTCGTACATTTAGGGGGTTAGACAATGAAAATCCGTACACTCATATTAGGAACTTTGAAATAATTTGTGGGACCATGAGTTATCCAAATGTCTCGATAGATGTGCTTAGGTTGCGTTTGTTTCCTTTTTCCCTTGATAAAAAGGCCAAAGAGTGGTATCATTTCATTCCCGCTAAAACAATCACCACTTGGGATGGTCTTGTAGAGGCCTTTATTAAGAAATTCTACCCACACCATAAGACTGTTGTTGTTCGTCAGTTTATTCAAACCTTTAAGCAAAAACTAGGTGAAAACCTATACGATTATGTAGAAAGGTTTAATGAATTGTTATACCAGTGTCCGCATCACGGTTTTGAAAAACCCTATATGGACCAAATCTTGTATGAGGGCCTAGATAGTGAAACTCGTATGCAGGTAGAAACAAGGAGCGGTGGAGAGTATACCCATCAAGATCTTGATAAATGTTTTGACTCGTTCATCGAGTTAGGTGAGAAAACTAGGCAGTGGGCTTCAATGAGAGAAATAGAAATAACTAGGAACCTTATCCATAGGGTCAATCGAGTTTCTAATGGTTCAGATATTCTTAGGCGTCTTGAGGCCTTACAGATTAGGAGACAAGAAGCGTCGAGTCGGGTTATGGGCGATGATCCCGAATTTTACCCAAATGAAACTACCTGTGACCAGGTTAGTGTCTTGCATGGAGGTATGAACTCTAAATATGATCCCGAATTTTACCCAAATGAAACTACCTGTGACCAGGTTAGTGTCTTGCATGGAGGTATGAACTCTAAATATGAGGGTTGATGTGATTTTATATAGTGGTAAAAAGAGGTTCGATTCTCGAACTTGTGAAGGTAATGATTTTAGAAAATAATGATTCTAATTAACTCTAGAAAATTTCAGGAGTAAGAAAAAGACTAAATAACCTAAAGATGATTTTTGAATAATTTTAAAAATGCCAGGAATCAGGAGTCAGGTAATTCTAACAACCTATGTGATTAATCATATAATTCTTTTTAAATTAATTGAAGCCCAAATAATTGCCAAAATTGGTTTTGTTATGCTAACAAACAGAGGTAAATCACAAGCATGGACTATCAAAATTAATTAACTAAGCATAATCCATCAAGCAAAAGCACAACTGTTGAAAGAAAACCGTTTTTACTATTTAAAACTATGCAATTCTAATAACAAAAGAATTATAAATAATTATTAGAAAATAATTAA